>OY997595.1:2400000-3000000 GCA_963921825.1 Erodium maritimum
GATCAAAATTGGCACAACTAGTGATAAAATTTAATTTCAAAATTAGAAGTCTAATACTTTCGTTTGATTATATTTAATCAGATAGTAACAAATTCTTAATTTTTGGGGTCTTTTTCGATCCAAGTCCTTAAACGGCTTATTATTTAATTTTATGAGGCTTTTTCAATCTGAGGCCTTAAGCGATTGCTTAACTCGCTTAAAGCTTGAGATGGTCTTGGTTGGGATCATTTGACCATGCTAATTGCTATGACTCTTGTTTTGGTTTAAGAACAAAACGAAACTTTTACGCTGTTTGTATTTGGAGTTTTGAACAATTTTCGAATGTTGAACATATGGAAGTGATTAATATGTGGAAAGAATATGATGCTTTTAGGATCATGGGATCATTTGATCACGCTAAATGCTGCAAGGGATAATCTCACTCAACTACCCTTAAGTATATGCACCGTTCTCAATCAACTATTGCTAAGTTTTTGACAACCCCCTAGTTCTCTTAGTGTCCATTTCCCCCAATCCTGTCAACTTTTGGGGTGTGAAATGACGAAAACACCCACGTGTAAAAAGTAAAGGTATTTTCGTGATTTCACACTAAAAAGTTGATGGAATTTGTGTAAATTGAGACGAAGGAAACTTGGGGGATCGTTGATTGAGAACGGTGCATACTAAAGGGCTACTGAGTGAGATTTTCCCATGTTATAATTTTTTTCTTGATGTAAGAACAAAACAGAACTTTTACACTGAATCTATTGGGACGATTTTCGGGTGCTGAACATATGAAAGCGATCAAATTGAATCATGGGTTCAGATGCTCTTAGCCGTTCTTGAGTGGTACAGAATGAATTGCATTGAATAGGATCATGACCTTTTGTTTCTTAGCTACACTTGCTTTTGGATCAATCTCCAGCTCACTTGGGTCTGTACTATCTCTTTCACAGATCTTTGCATTGTTCTTAAGACCAAAGAAGGACCACAAGTACCGATCCTACTGGAACATCTATCACCACAGCATCGGATATGCCATACTAATCCTCGGGGTCCTGAACGTGTTCAAGGGTTTCGATATCCTCAACCCAGCCAAGAAATGGAAGATTGCTTACATAATCGTGATCTCTGTGTTGGGCGGTATCTCTTTATTATTGGAAGTGATCACTTGGATCATTGTTTTGAAGAGAAAGGCGAGGAACAAGTCCACCAAACCCTATGATGGACACAACAATGGGTAAGGCAGCAACCACTTGCAATATGATCCAAACTTTGATAGGTGTGTTTGCATAATCTTGCCCCTTTCTCTTTTGTTTGTGTTTTTGCTTGCTAGTCTTGTCTATTTCGATCAGTCCTATTCGAAATTTTCTTGTTTTGTAGCTTGATTTTTTTTTCCTTCCGGGCTTGTTGATTAGATAGTATAGTTCATAGAAAGAACGAATATTCATCGTCAGTAAGCATGTTTTTGTGATATATTGCTTTGATCTTATTGACCCGGTTCATCTAAATTTTAGAATTGATGTGCTGAAGTCTCGATGTGTTTATCAGGTGATGGGCCGACTCACATTTTTAGACGTTTTTGTGATAGATTACTTTTCATCTAAAATTTGAATTGACATGCTTGAAGTCTCGACGTGTTTATCAGGTGATGAATTGAATCACATTATTAGTAATTCTTCTAAGGGATAACTTTGTTTCCTAACCTTTACAAACGTTTCATTATCAGATCCTAACTCAGACCAACGTTTGGTCTCAATTCCTAACATAATAGGTTTGGAATTTCTCAGAAACTATAAAAAGCCGTCTAAACTCACGATTCCGTCAACTCATCCAAGCGTTGTCGTTGTTGGCATACATTACCCATGATGCCTTCCTCGACGTTGAACTTATCCTCGTTCTCAAGCAACCGAACCAAATGCTCGACGAGCTGACGGAATCGTGAGTTTCAACGGTTTTTTATAGTTTCTGAGAAATTTTAAACCTATCATGTTAGGAATTGAGACCAAACGTTGACCTGGGTTATGATCTGATAATGAAACGTTTGTAAAGGTTAGGAAACATAGCTTTCCCTTCTCCTAATGATTTTGCTATGCTCTGAATAGTAGTAGTCATTGATAAATTTATGAAATGTCACTAAAAAGTAGCCGTTGTGGGGTCATTTGCTAATCATAGTGATTAGTATTGACATCATGATTAAAGGGACTAATCTCTTGCCTAATAATGCTTTTGCCCCCTAGGCATGGGCGTGTCAATTTTATATATATGAAAAGGATTGAGTGGTGACATTTCATACAGAAATGTCAACATTCTAGTGAGAAATTTCTCCGACTTTGTCGGGTTTAACGATGTAGATTAATTTATTTTTAATTAATCAAGTCACATAATTACCTAATATCTAGCTTAATCAGTAGAGTCCCACTCAACCATTTTATTACCTAAACTTCCTCTAATTGAGACATTTCGGAGAAATAAAAAACAAGTGTGTTTGGTTGAGTAAATTCATCACTTGATAGAGAAAAGTGCCCGGTTGGGACATTATTCGCCGGCTTTAGTGCCAGATAGCCGGTTCCGGTGATTCCATGCCGGTTATGGTCAATGTCGACTGGTTTCGTTGAGAACGGTTAATGTTGTCCATCCCATCCCTTCGGTTTCTGTGATTCTGATGACGGTTATGGTCGGTGCTAGTTGGTTTCAGTGAAAACGGTTAATGTTGCTCACCTCTACAAGACACATCGTATATTCTGGGTGGCCGGAACAAGAACGTGGGGAGTGGAGCGAAGTTACAATGCTACCCTCCAATCGATTGGCATCCCCTCGGCGATGCTATTGTCCTCGTGTCGTCTTTTCAACGCTACCTCGATCGGAATGCTCTAAAATTGTGAATCTTGTTACAACTTAGTAAGCAAACCTTTTGATTTGACATAATTGCATGTTATTATGGGAAATCTAAAGCTCTAACTAATTGAATTCATATTTGTAAATGAGAAACCTTTTGACCTTGCCTCAATCAAATCCAATCCCATGCATTGTTCCTAGTCCCTACCAACAATGCTTTCACTTTCATTATTGTTGCTTGCTTGCCACTTTACATGATGCTTGTACACATTTGTTCATGTGATTCCCATCCCATGTGATGCAACCATCTCCCCTATTTCTTGGAAGGAAGCAAAAAGACATTTTCTAAGTCATTTTGATAATTTAAATTGAAATCTCGGGTCTTTTTAATATTTTAATTATATAATTTTACGAGAGTCTGGCGAAGTTAAAAATTTCGTTATTTTATCCACATAGGTTAGCCTATAATGAGGAGCTCTCTCACAATCTCGTTTCTTTTTCAAATCGTAGATTCGAAATTCAAAGGATCTGTAATTCTTTCCAATAATTTTTTTTTTATATTTTTTAAAAAATAAGAATTTTAGTGAGCATAAAATAAAGTGGGGAGGCATAAGGATGGTTGGTGGGATTGTATCCAACAAGGTAATGTGATTGTGGAGAAGCTAAAATGACATAAAGAAAGGTATTAACAATTATTCTCTTCAAGGGCTAATTTTATGCTTTGAAGTTTGACCCATCAACCAATTATTCTCTTTCATCATTTTGATTGTTTATTTAGATATGCATGCATGTGATTCCAATAATTTTGCTTATGAGATTTGTTTATTGTTTTACCTTTACTTCATGTATATTATTTTCAATCTCTTTTTGTTTTTTTATATAGTTTATTCATATAAAATAATATAATCACCGTAAATAAAAAAAGATAATTAATCATAATATATTTGTTTTCGACTAGGTATGGGCTCAAATTCTATAAATAAGATGTTGAGTTTCACTCTTATTCATTTACGTTAATGTTTCGATCTAAATTTAGATTAAACAAAATGTTATAAGTAAAAGAAATAAAATGATGAAACATTTATATGAACGATGTGAAAGCATAACGATCATATATCATTTTTGGCATCATTGAATGAAGTTGAGAATGACACACTTGGAATTTTGTTGGGAAAAAAGTGATGATGTGAGCAAATATATGGGATTGGGAGATGTGTGTAAATTAATGAAAATTGGTTCAAATATGACGCCATGCTTGCGTCACTAATACCTCACATTTTTATACTTCGGAGTGGATACTGGATATGGGCCCATGGGATGGACCACGGTTTAGTGGTTCAGTCATAGACACACTCAACACGGCACCTATATTGCCCTCTACGACGTGGTCCACTCAGGCCCACGGACCAGCCCAGCCCAGGCCTGTCCAGTCTATTTTTGTGTGAAATACGACTAATTAATGGATTATCACCGTTTTTATATTCGAGATAAATATTAACTAGTATATCAATGCAATTGAATCCATTTAAATCATTTCAATTAGGCTCTAACAAAAGCGATTTTAGGTCAAAAAAGGCACTACCGTTTCTTCTTCTCTTTTCTACCCTAGCACCTCTCTGTCGCTCATCATGTCCACTACACCACTATCATCGACTACCATACCTACCTCCTAATTGTTGTTGTCGGTCCTAAAACTTATGGGACTATCGCTATCTGGCACGTTTCAATCGTCGGGTGGGGAGACTTCCATGGAAGCTCTGACCACACCGCCGTCCACGGCCCTGCATGTCAGCCCGAACCCCTCGTTACTACTCTCGGTGCAGTCATCGCAGGGAGCGATCTCAACCTCCACCATCTTCCGACTCCCCGAAAAAACATTGTTTGTCAATAGAAGGATGTGGTAGAGGATACTGAACAATATGTGAGGGCCCAGCAGCATGCTCGCCAGGATCCATGAGAGTCCCGGGAGAGGGGAAGGGTTCCCTTTGGGGGCCTATCCTCCTGGGATCGGGGCGTCCGATGCTGGGACGTCTCAAGATGATAGGAAGGACAACACATCAAGTTTTAATGTTTTATTGTTTTTCTATTCTTAGTTTGGAGTATTTTATGTGGTTTTCTATGGGTTTTTTTTTTCTTATATTAGGTTTTGGTTGTTTCGTGTTAGGTCGAATAATTTAAAAAATGTGATAGGAGGTCGTCCACCATTAGTGTCTACGATGAAAAGTATTTTTGTTTTGATCCGCAAAGTAAGGTGTATCAAGATTATTTGGTCTCCACCTTACTTATGTAGAAGCAAGGGTGCACCAAACTTTTTTGATTCTTAAAGAACTTTTTAAGGTTGATTTATCAAAGAAATATTTGGTCTCAACCTATACTTATGTAGAATTAAGGGAGCACCCAAACATTTTGACCACCATCTTGAGAGAGGCACAAAAAGCGCATGATAGAGAGAGACCCAAAGGGCAAGATCGAGAGAAGCCCAATAACAATTGGGAATAAATAAGAAACGGGGTACCGCTGCTGGGACTTGAACTCGGGTCTCATGAACCCAACAAAAACCGGGTCGCTTACGGGAGGCTCGGATAATGTTCTGGTGCCCAGGGCCCTACTATTGATTTGCATTAATGCACGCCTCTGTTTACCGTTTCAAAAAAAAAATCATTTCAATTGCATTACTCATTAATTTTTAAGATAAATTGTACAAATCAATTGTCTTTTTAAGACGTTTGATAAAAACCAACAAATGAGGCATTGTGCACAACAATAAGCAATGAAAAGAAACCATCTATTCAGCTAGAATACCGATAACATTAAGATTTATCGAATATGATCTTATTTTGTAGTAAAATCCCAATGACAAATTAAAACCAGAAGGGTACATAACAGAATCAACTACCTAGCTAGAAGAACAGCAAGAGAAATTGAGCATGTTCTTCGACTTATCGCCGTCTTTAACCAAGCTTACTCGATTCACAGTCAGCTCCGCTTTGTACGAATCAGAGTTCAGGACCTTCCTCCTGATGTTGTTGTAGATCTCTCTGATCACAACCTCGAAAGCTGACTCTACATTAGTAGAATCAAGAGCTGATGTCTCCATGAAGAACAATCCTTCTTCTTCTGCAAGAGCCTTGCCTTCCTCTACACTCACATCTCTGATGTTCTCCAGATCACACTTGTTTCCTACCAGCATCTTTGCCATTGCTGTATCGCAATGAACTGCATAATCATGTGAATCAGTGTTAAAAACCGATCGAAACCCAGATGGGTTTTTCAAGTTCATAAAGTTATTTTGTTGCAGAGACGGAAAGAAAGTGAATCTTGACCTCTATTGCATACTTACCGAATAATAAAACAGTTGGGTTCAATGAAGAAAATACAGATTTTGAATGAAAATTGATGATATGCCATGTAAATGAAGAAAAAAAGAACAGAATTTGGCTTCTGGGGTTCGATTTTCTTTCAAAATATGACCTTTTTCTCATCCCACATTCCCATTTCAAAGAGATCAAATCCATTAAAATCTATTGTTTGATAAGCCAGATTCTTTCAGCTCAGCATTTTCTCAGCAGCCAAACACAATGAGCACAAAGAAGCAGCATGAACCAAGTACTAAACTACATTGAGCTCAGCTCATTCAGTAAACAGTTCACACAACCAAGACCCAATCATCTTTCCCTCATTTTCTCAGCAGCTAAACACAGTAAGCACAAAGGAGCACCATGAACAACCATCACCAGGGTAAGTACTAAACTACATTGAGCTCATCTCGTTCAGTAAACAGCTCACACAACCAAGACTCAAACATCATTCCTTCATTTTCTCAGCAGCCAAACACAGTGAGCACAAAGGAGCAAAATGAACAAACCATCACCAGGGTAAATACTAACCTACATTGAGCTCATCTCATTCAGCAAACACTTCACACAACCAATACTCAAACATCATTCCCTCAGCACCCAAAACACAGTGAGTGAGCGTAAAGGAGCAGCATGAACAAACCATCACCAAGTACTAAGTACTAACTACATTGAGCTCAACTCATTCAGTAAATATTTCACACAACCAATACTAAAACATAATTCTCTCATTTTCTCAGAAGCCAAACACATTAAGCACGAAGGAGCAATCACCAGGACAAGTACTAACTACATTGACCTCAGCTCATTCAGCAAACACTTCACACAACCAAGACTCAAACATCATTGCCTCACTTTCTCAGCAGCCAAACACAGTGAGCACAAAGGAGCAATCACCAGGGCAAGTACTAACTACATTGAGCTCAGCTCATTCAGCAAACACTTCACACAACCAAGACCCAAACACCATTCCCTCATTTTCTCAGCATCCAAACAGAAACCAACACAACCAAAAAACAAATTCAAATTCAAATTCAATCGGAGCAACTTACTATTAAGCTCATCGAGCCAGCGCTTGACGCTATCGAAGCTGGTCCTCCTGGTGATATCATAAACCACAAGCGCACCCACAGCTCCACGGTAATAAGCAGAAGTCACCGCCCTGAACCGCTCCTGACCGGCGGTGTCCCAGATCTGGGCCTTAATCTCCTTCCCTTCGATTTCCACCACCTGGGTCTGAAACTCAACCCCAATCGTCGCCTTGGAGTTGCTATCGAACTCGTTCCTCGCGAAACGGGACAGCAAGTTCGACTTCCCGACGGCGGAGTCTCCGATGAGCACTATCTTGAACAGATACTCCTCGCCCCTCTCCTCCTCCTGCTCCTCCTTACCCATTTCTCCAATTCCTCGACCCAGAAGCTGAAATGGGTCTGAGCTTGAGCCGATTGTTGATGAAGACGATGAATTGGAGCGTCTGTGAAGTGGGTTTTAGGTGAGAAACGGAGACAGTTGCTGCGTGAATGGCGGAGCTGAGGGGGGCGGTGGCTTTGACCCTTCTGAGTTACTGCTAAAAGTACACTTTTTTTGATGTTCATAAATTAATGGCTTTGCTTTGCTTTGATTCAACACTGTGTGTTTTAATTTTTGGTAAAGTTGGTTGCTTGCTCAACTGATTTTTTTGCATTATCATAAGTTTCATAACTATTTTATGGTTGGAAATGCCACTGGACAAGTTTGAATGAATGGTTTTAATTGCATGCGTGTGGTTTTGTTTGCATACATTTATATTTAGTTCAATGACAATGTTATTAAAAGATTGGAAATCTGTATTTAGACCTCTTTTGACGTATAAAGATGGTGGATTATTAATGACACAATATTGTCTTTCCTGTTATGAATATTTGATTGGATGACCACATGGAATATTCTAGATAGGAGTGAGAGTTAGAAGACTTTTGTATTTTGGATTCTATCATTTATGTAGTTTATTAAGGTTATTACTCTATGATTATGAGCCTATAAATAGAAGTCATTGTAAAGGATGAATTCATCAATAATATTCGATTCTCTACTCTCTCCATATTCTCTTGTTCTCTCTAGTTTTTGTTCTTCCATTCACAAGTATCGTTCTTACTTTTATAACATTTCCGTAATAAAATGTGAAAACTTGTATCGACACTTCTTACTTTTATCGTGTATTTTGAAAATTAAATGTTGTTAAATGTAAGGCAATAAAATTATATTAAAATTTTAATAATCATAGTATGAGTCTTACATATAAATAATTTAAGCATAGTCTTTAAAATTTGATTGAAACTCTTCACGTAACACAATTTTTTTTATTTTGTATCTGATTAAATTTTGATGTATGATAGGTTTTTATAAACTATTCATTCGACATCTGTTATAATAATCAAAGTGTATCTATTTACAATAACATATAAATAGCAAATGTAATTTTTGTAGAAATAACAACAAAAGGACAACGTTTGAATAATTATTTACAATTATGAAAAGCACTATAATTTGAGAAAAATAAATACCTTAATTTACAATTCTCTATATTTTATTCCTTACATTAAATACACATCAGGTATTTGCTTTGTATCATTCAATTTTTGTATCCATCTACATAAGCCTTTGAATTAAAATTTACTTTTGGTGTGTGAACTTTGAAGTGAGAGATGAGCTATTCATTAAATTTGGTATTTAATGAGCACCAACCAATCTTTTAGTCTTACTTCACTTAGTTATGGCTCTCACTCCTAGACTCTCCACTCATGATTTTTTTGGTTATAGAACCAACCAACAAGTGTTTTGGACTCACATTTCTCTTTTATCTCATCCACCACATTAAAGCCCATTTAATTTAAGCCCAAATTAGGCCCAAATCCTGTTAATGTTTTGTTGCAAAATATATGCAAGTATTTAGAGATTACAACATGTCTCATTCAATCAAAAAACCAAACACCTATATGCTCGAATGAGAGAGTTCAAGTTTAGATAAAACCATAAAAATTCTTTAAAAAAACATTTATCAGCAACACGATCGAGAATAATGTCATAATTCGTACAGATTCCTTGTTCTAAGAAAAAGTAATATGTCTCGTAATCAATTATATGCTTAACAGCTAACACATACACTTTCTATTAACCTAACTTTTACATGTTCTTTCTTCAGAGAAATGCTTTTTCTAACCCCGAATAACTCAAACCGGATTATTTGCGTTCGAACATTTCACTTCTTAAACAATAAGGTTCGTACTGACCAACTAGATCAACCTGAATTAACCTGTTGGATATTTTATCGAAATAAGTTGTGGTGGTGGCAATGGAAATCATGTCAACCACAGCTCTGCTATTGCTATCCTCTTCACGGGTCACAAAACCTTTCCCTTTCAACCTCATTTGTGGCCATCTTCATGCTTTCCCCTGTAATTTCAGATTCCCATTAGACACAATGACTTGTGACCCTCCACTTGCAATCCTATAACTGTCCAAAACCCAGAAATAACTCACAAGAAAACACGACAAATATGCCCGATTTTGAGGACTTCCATGGATGAGCTCATTGCCCTACTTACCAAACTTCAATATTTAACAAACAAACCCTTTTGACTAAAATGATTGATTGTTCTGTAATCTTGTGTTGGTTAGGGAGCAAGCAATAAACAGTGACTCTGAATCTTGAGTGCACACTATTGGTTGACTTGTTCTTTGTGTCTAAATTAGTGATAGCTCAATCATCTAAATGAAATCCATATAGAAAACTAAGATCAGAAAGAGAAAAAAAAGTCATCTTGAGTTCAGACTATTGGTTAACTTGTTCTTCGTGTCTAAATTAGTGATAACTCAATCATCTAAATGAAACCCATATTGAAAACTATGATCACATTGGAATGAAAAAAGTAAACATAGTTCTAGAAATTAAGGTACCTGGTCTTCTCCTCCACTAATGGAGGTGTTGAGGGTTGACTCCCAATAGTGTCAATAATGTCTGCTACAAAAAAGACTTGCCTAGTGCCCACATATCCACTTTCACCCAATTCCTATAAAAAAGCAAGCATTATGGAGTCTCATCTTCAAAAAGACATGGCTTCACTACACAATCTCCTCCTATTAGTACTATTATCCACTTTCACTTTCACCTGCAGGGCTGCTGATTACACAGGCCAGTTCTGTAATCAAGATACTGACATAAGCCCTATTGGTCAAGTTTCAAAAAATATCGATAACTTGCTAGCTGAGTTAGTACCAAAAGCTATCTCAGCTGGTTTTGCAGCTATTTCTCAAGGCAAAGACAAGGACAAGGTCTACGGCCTGGCTCAATGCAGAGGAGATCTGAGCAGCCAAGACTGCTCAACATGTATCAAAGACGCAGCTAAGCAAATCCGCAACCTCTGTCCAAACCAAGCCGATGCAAGGATCTGGTATGATTACTGCTTCCTGAGGCATGGCCCGAAGAACTTTTTCGGGGAGATTGATACTTCTGCTGGTACTCTGTACGCCAATGTCGAGAATGTGACTGACCCTACAAAATTCAAGAACGAGTTAGGAGGCCTGGTGGATCAAATCAAGGCACAATCTGTAACACCTAGCAATAAAGGGCTTGGAAAGGCCAAGACCAAATTGACACCTTTGGTTACATTATATGCTTTGATTCAGTGCACAAGGGACTTACCTCCCATTTCGTGTGCTCAGTGCCTCGCGATTGCTGTTGGGAACTTTGAAGGCTTCTGTGACAACAAGAAGGGTTGTCGAGTTCTCTACAGTAGCTGTTTCGTTCGGTATGAGCTCTATCCGTTTTACTTCCCTCTTGATTCAGAAGGGTCTACACAGAAAGTTGATCACACTTCAAAGATGATGGTTTATTCATAGACTGAAAAATGTATCATTTACATTCACTTGTATGAAGTGATCAAATAAGCGATACATAGTTTCCATATATGTTTTGTTTCTAGGTATTCTATATCTTTCACAGTGAGATGAGATCTTGAGCTGAAATATCCATCTTCATTAGTACTTGGTCTTGCTATTGTAGCTTGTTGGGAAAGGAATAACATCTCTGACATCAGTGAGACCGGTGATGAACAGAACCATGATATCAAAACCAAGACTGAATCCGGATTGCTTGACTGTCCCATGCCTACGAAGATCTAAATACCATTCATACTGCTCCTTCGGCAAGCCCAATTCCTTAATCCTGTTAAGATATCGAATATGAACACATAATGACTTCAATAACAATTCCTTAAAACATGGAGTAAAGTTCCATATTATCTATCAATTACAAAATTTCCAACAGCAGGGTAAATCCACAATCAGAGTGAAGTGCACCTTACATTTTGGGGATAATATCATAAAACTACACCGATCTTGTCACATTTCTCATTTATCTACACTGATTTCTAAATTTCTTGCTTCACTAGTAATAAATGGACATAAATACCCCTACATCAATTTGGAAGTTTAGTGCAGTTGAGTGAGAAAATTTAAAAATCAGTATAGTTAGGTGAGAAATATAATAAGTTCTGCAAGTATAGACATTTTAATTGGAATCTTTGTGTCAGGTGATATAGTCAAACTACCTCGCGATGATAAGAACATAGAAGTCAATAGAATTACCTAGTATTTAGCATGTCTATGCGTTCCTCATTTTGGCTGCCTGTAATCACTCTTCCAACCTGCAATCATGTATTGCATTGGTGAAAATATTAATCAATTTATTTAGGACGTGTGTTCGGAAGCATTTCAAAAGTACCTTTGGGACAATCATGTCAAATGCCGCAACAGTTTTCCCGTCATCATTTAGACGAACATAAAATGACTTAAGTTCTTTTGGATAATTGTAAATAATTACAGGCTTCTTGTAAATTTCATCAGCCAAGTAGCTATCATTGGATAAACCATAAATAGTTATTAGGTAAAAACTTGAAAATAAATGAATAAACACCTCATACACTATGTTGTGTTCATTACCAACATATTAATATATTATACCTCAGATGTTCGGGCAACAGAGGAGGATTCCCCTCGAGTTTTGTCTCGAAAACCTTGTTTGTTAACTGGTTTGCAAAAGTTAAAGTTAGTGTAAGATAAAACTTCCGGTTTATAAATGTTGTTTCCAACAAAAACACGTAATGAGATTTATACCTTTTTCAAAGTATTAACTGCATCTTTGTAGGTCATCTTTTCATATGAACTTGGTATTATTGATTCCAGACGTTCAATAATGGTTTTGTCAATTCTTTTAGATATGAATTTCATATCTTCAGAACAATTTTTCAAAACCCAATTGCAGAGGAACTTGAAACAGTCACCCGCACAATTTATGGCATCCTAGAAAAGTCAGCAATATCATTCAGATGTTCTATAGAGACACAAAATCGCCCATAAAAAAACCAATTGCTGTATATAAGTTTGGAGAAGTTGTAGCACTCAACATGAATATTACAAGTTACAGTTTAAAAAGGAAAGCATCACCCAACATATATACCAACTTGCATAACAGCTAAACCTTATGATAATATTGATGTTCATGGAGTGAATGAATTAGCAAGCGATAGTGTAATTGCTACTCTAACAAAACATCAATATTACAAAATGAAGAACGCTTTTAAAAAAAGAAAACTTAAAAAGTACCTCCAATTGTGAAAAGGCAATTTGAACATCAACCCCATACATCTCTGCAACGTGTTTTGAAGACTGTGTCTTAGCTGCTCTGAACGCGGGTCCAAATGAGTAAACATTACCAAGAGAGCATGCATAGCTCTCAAGGTGAAGGCGACCCGAAACAGTCAAATAAGTTGGTTGAGAGAAGAAACCTTCAGACACAGTAACTTTATCCTCCTTCAGTAAAGCTACTGACTTTGATCTTTCTCTTGCTTCCAACTGCGATATTAATTCGTTTGTCTTCCTTACATCCTGAATTGCAGCACTCAGTGCTTCCTCATTGCTTTTGGTTCTCTTTAGAGCTTCAACAACGTTACTTTTATTCTTCACTGAAGCCTTGATAACTTCTAAGCTAACACCATCAATGTCATTTTTAGCATTTGGCTCCCACTTGCCCTCTTTTCCATGGAGAGTTGTGACCATGAACTTTTCACTAAATCCTTCAGCGTCTGTTATTGTGATGATGGGCACATGAACGTGAAGGAATCCACTGTTTTGGAAGAACGTGTGGGTTGCGAGAGTCAAGGCATTTCGGATTCTCATAACAGATGCAACCTATAAATTGGATGAAACAACTATTAAGATTAAGGGGTAACTTCATTAATCAAATACACACTGTAAATGTGAATACCTCAGGGTACTTTTTTGCAATTATTCCAAGTTTTAAAAAAGGGATAACTTCATTAACACCCCTTTTGACCTTTGTTTCTCAAATACACACTGTAAAGGTGAGACGTTATCAGTAACACTTTCACCTTTCATTTATCATCATAAACACCCGGATTTGGGTAATTTTGTTCCAAAAAAAACACTGATAAGTGATAAATGAGAAAGGTCACATTGTGTTCCTGATAAAAACCATCACCATTTCTGAGTAAATCCGGGTGTTGTTGATGAATAACGAAAGGTGACAGTGTCTTACTCATAACCCTTCACCAGGGGTGTTTTTGATAACGTTTTACCTAAGATTAGCTATGTCTACTAAGATAACTAATAGAGTTTCATATACGTGAATGCATGATCAATTACCGTAGTCGTACGAGGTCTGAAATGGGGACAATCCCTCAATGTATCCAATGGTAATCGTTTCTTTGATAATAGATATTTATCTTCATCTACCTTCCCTAGATGAAGAACTTTCTCAACTTCAAGCTCGATAACATGTTTTGATATCACTGAAGGCTGTGCCAGGACACCTTCTACTACTATACATGTTCCTGTAGGCATGATCAGGCTTGGAGGAAAAATTATGGAATCTACCATAACCTGGAAGGTTGAAAATTAATTAGAGATCATTGTAAATCAGAGTTACATTACTATGCACTTTTGTTTCTTTGACACAAGACCTTCAATTTTATAGCTATGAGACATACTGAACCAAATGCAATTCTATAACGGGTTTCTTTCTAATGGTGTGACCCTTCAAGCTAATAAGGATAATTGCAAAAACTTGCTGTGAACGATGCACCTTTGGCAAATACTATCGGTGAAGTGCAACAAAAAGACAAGTTCGGGGGTACCATTTTACAATTATCAAAGAAAATGGCTATAAGTTACAAAAAGTGAATACCTCACTGTACTTTTTTGCAATTATCCCATAGGGTTAAATGTAGAAACCTACCCTTATGTATCGGTCACATGTCATTTACATACCTTTAGAATTGGTCACATATCATTTACATGGTTTATGAATTGGGCACAGATCATTTACATACATTTATGAATGGATATCAGACCTTTTACATGTTTTATGAATTGGTCACAGATCATTTACATGCCTCTAATAGTGATCAATGCTTTAGAGTATCATAATGTTCGTAACCAATACATAAGGATAGGTTTTTACACTTAACCCGGTAAACTCTAACATCTTCATAGTGTCATGTCATCAAACACCTGGTAGGCATTGAATTGAATACAATCAGAGCAGCATTTAAATGTACCTGAAGACTTGGGACACAAGACCCATCACTGATTTGGAGAATCGCAATCGAAGGAGGAGGCAGCTTCTGAATCACAGCCTCCAACTTCTCTCGGAGAGGGTAATTGCTTCCACCGAGAACTCGCACAATCATCCGGAAAAACGGGATCCGAGACTGAAGAACCTCCACACAGTTCACATCCTTCGTCTCCGGCAACCTCGCCGCCTCCTCCCCCGTAGGCGGAGGCGCTTTCTCCTTCTTCACCTCCTTGGAACTCTTAACCCAACCCCCAACCACAACCCTCTGCCCAATCAACCCAACCCCTCCATCGCCGCTCTCCAGAATCGTTTTCAACACTACCCTTTTCGAATACTTGCAGTGAGTCGCCATTTTCGGAAGCAAACACACAAAATCGGAGTTGGGTCGAGAGGAAATTGAAGTTTCTTCGATGGGGAAGGGCCAGATGGGTTGCGATGTGACATGGCGATGATGACGACGACGATGATATAGAGATGGGAGAGGGGGATGCTTTGCTTGAGAAGTGAATCGGGGAAGAGATTGAGAGATTGGGTCGTCGAGGAAAGGGATTGTTTCTGAAACTCGAGATCTGAATCGCTAGCCATGGAAGAGACTGAATCAGAAGACAAGGGTTTGGTATTCTTCAAGGTTGGGTTTTCGCGGGAGCTGAGAATCATCGACCGTTTTCGGAGAAGAAAGGGTGGTTTGGTGATTGGAACCATGAATATAACCCAACGGGCAAAAATAAACATATGGGCTTGTATAACCTATCAAGCTCAGGAACATATGGGCCTTCTAGTTTTTGGGCTTTGTGGACAAAGCACCGTAAAGCACGAGGTTCAGCCCATCTCCCAAAAGCTCGAACTGATGGGTGGAGGCATCAAGATATATATCAAGGGTTAATTTATCCACACATTTTCGATGTGGGACTCATACTTCAACACTCCCTCTCACGTGTAGTACTGGACATCTACACGTGGGCCATAGCAGGACTGGACATCTGCATATGGGCCGGAGACCACAAGGTGGAGGCGACAAACAGACCGTGGGCCTACCCAGCTCTGATACCATGTTAAAGCTCAATCCAACCCAAAAGCTCGAACTGATGGGTGGAGACATCAAGATGTATATCAAGGGGTTAATTTATCCACACACTTTCGATGTGGGACTCATACTTCAACACACACGTTATACAATTCAACTCACTTAAAAATCAAGGGTTAAATATCGAAACTTACTTTTAAGTATTGGCCACAAATACTATACTACCCAACGTTTCAAAGTGACAAATGAAGTACCTTAAGTATTGGTCACGCGATTTTATTAGTAAAAATAGACGGATTATTCCATTATGTTAGTCATCTGACCTCAAATGTCATATAATAGATGCTAAAATGATATTTTTTTGCCCTTAAATATTCTATGGAGAGAGCATCAAATTCCTCTTGGAGGGCGAAAAGAACCTCTACCGGGAGGAGGGTTGTCGACACAACCCATTCAATGTGCTATGGGACCAATTAGGGAAGGAGAGGGGCGAGATGGAGTCGGTATGGATCTGGGTGTGGCTGAGACATCAACAGGGAGCGGTGAGAGGGGGATCAGAGAGGTTTGGGATGGATTTCTCCAAGGCTTGATCGATTTTATAAACCTCACACGAGACTTTAGTGGCATCTCTCGAGTAATGGACAACCTTGTGGTTGGCGGGCGTGGACGGAGATGAATGACTGCTGTCATAGGGAAATGGTGGAAATGAGGAATCGGGAGAGAGAATCCGAGCATGGGAGATTTGTTTAAATATATTTGTGTTAAGTGATGGGAAAATTTAGTATTTACATATAGCATCAAATGCGATCCTCAACTTTTATTTTTTGTTGCATTGTCTACCAGTAACTTTAGAATTAGAATAGCTTACTAATTCGCCCAACATCCCATACCGTGAACGGAGAATATAGCGAGTATCTAGAAGAATAGTTGTGTATCGTGTGGCAAGTGAGTTTATGATGGGCATACTTAACTTAGTCGGCCAATTCACCACCATTAATCCTTAATCTCAAACGAGAGAAAGTTGCCGAAACCCACTTTTTTGGCAAATCGCCTGTTGAATTCTTATTGTAAATGATCTTAGATCATCCCTAATACTAGTCTAATGGCTGGATGAAAACAAAAGTAGGAGAGAGAAAAGAAAACATAGGAGAGAGCAAAAAAAATATTAAAACTATTAGGTGTGTCCACGTGTGAGTCAGGGGTACCACACCGGATACTTAAGGAATAAAGTAAGATTTAATATACACCTTGGACCCATGACTTGATATGCTAGTCTTTTGGGTCAAGTGTGGTGGCCAATGTGTATATTATGAGCTTCTTGTTGTATGCTCCTCCTTAATAAGGCCCGGTTCTCCCCAACAAGTGGTATCAGAGCCTGGTTCTGTAGACTCTCCCAAGAAGCGGGTCGGGGTATATCTCCTGGGGCCAGAAACACCAGGATACCATGATCGCTGCTCTCATGGTGGTGGGCCGATGTGATGAGACTCAATGTGAAGGGATAGATTGTTAGGTGTGTCCACACATGAGTCAGGAGTAACACACCGAATACTTAAGAGATAAAGAAAGACTTAATATATACCTTGGACCCATGACCTGATGGACTAGTCTTTTGGGTCAAGTGTGGTGGCCAATGTGTATATTATGAACTTCTTGTTGTATGTTCCTCCTTAATAAGTTCCGATTCTCCCCAACAAAAACTCCCATCAGTCGGCAATGCATCCGATGGCGGTGAGCTTACTTACGGCGTGAACCGTCAACGGATAGGAGATTGTGAACAATATAGATCCAACAGCCGATGCTATCAACCTACCACTGAAGGTTGCTAACTGATAGTATTGGATGATAGAAAATTGTAACTTTTTTTAAATCGAACAATCAACCCGAATAACTGGAAATGATGTTTGTGTTACAAAACAAGATAAAAATTTGGATGAAGATTTAAAAGATAAATGACGAAACTTAAAGACAATATGTATATAGTTTGAGTCACGCGCTGTGTACACTATAAATAAATACATGCATTTGTGAGCATGTGATCGAAACAAAACAAAAGTGATAAAGAGCTCTCCATAATGCAAAACGCTAATGTCTCCTGTTTCTTCATCAGACATCCTGTAAATCCTGTTCACTTCATCAAAAAAATCAAATCCTTGTCCGTAATGTTACAAATCTCAAGGAAGTCAAGTTGTGCACAACAGTGTGTGCCCAGACATCCTTGTGCACATGCCATGCTTCTTAGTTCTTACAACCTCAAATCACACAAACTCAAAGATCGATCAAACAAAAGAACAGTACTAAGAAGAGTTTAGATGACACGTGACCCATAAAACATATCACGTTAAAATCTAACTCACCTAATAAACCAGAATCCAAAACAGACATCACGTTAAAACCCAGCTCACCAAAATATTTCTTCTTACAACCCTAAATCACACAAATTCATGAGTTGATCAAACAAAAGAACAATACTTAGAGGAGTTCAGATGACACATGACCCAGAAACAGATATCATGCTAAAACTTAACCACCTAACATTCGTACTTAAAAGAGTGTAGATAAGAGATGAACTTGAAACCAAAACAGGTATCACGTTAAAACCCAGCTCACCAAACTGTTCGTACTTGTTATCGAGCGGAAGATAACAGGTCGATATTTATAAGGTGTAGTGTTATACATATGGTGACAAATGTGTAATGAGTGACACATAGTAAGCCACAGTAAGAACCCATGTCAGTGTATAGGGGACCTCTCAATACTTGTTGAGGTGTGGTGTGCTCCTCTCTCTCTCTCCCTGAGCCACTCCAGATTTCTTCAGTCTATCTCTTAGGCTTTGAGGGTCACTTAACCTCATCTCTCTCTCTCTCTCTCTCATCCTCATCCTTCATTTTTATTACATCTCTCTGGTTCCAATACAAAGGGAGCTTTGCAATGGCCAACACAAGACACTTCCACAACATACTATTCTTCACCTTCATTGTCTCTGCAACATGCCTCATCCAAGGTACACACACTGTCTTGGTCTTGGTCTTGGTCTTGGTCTTGGTCTTGGCTTCTTAATTGCACCTTTTCAACATCATCAATTATATATGTTTCATTTCTACACATGTTTCACTGTTGTTGCCTTCTTTTTTTAGCATATGCCCTTGTCAATTTATGTTGTCATGCTTTAGTTTCTTCCCCTAAAATGGCCATGAAACTATATCTCCATTTTGTCATGTGAAATACCGATTCTAACCTTGTGTATGGAGAGGACAAGAACATGGTGTTTACATAGATTTCGTTACTACTCGATAAACGTTTTGTAACCGGTATCTGTCCACTTGAGCTTTTACGTGGATCGAGATTTAACATGTTATCAAAAAGGATAATTATAAAATAAATGGTCTTGAACTTATCTTTTTGTTTTGCATTTTGTATAAATTTCTTTCAAAATAACGTTTTTATCCCTCAAACTTTAAATTTAAATTTCCACACTTTTTGTACAATGCACAAAAGAAAAGAATAGTAAGCGTTATGAAAATTTGATTTTACTTATTACTTTTTAAATATAAATTACAAAGATAAAATAGTTAATTTTATACAAACCGTAACCAGAAAGGCAAGTTTCATACATGTATTTTTTGCAATTATCAAAGAAGAAAATCACTGTTATCATTTATCAAACCCCACGAACAAGTGCCTCATCTAATGTGTACCAGACGTCACCACCACCCGATAAACATCTCGTAACATTGGTTTATCAATTCGAAAATAATAAAAAAAAGAAAGATAATTTCACTTTAATACCTTAAATCTTTCATATTTTATTTAGGGTGCCTTAATTTTTTTTGTTACCTCAGTACCCTAAACTTTCATTCATTTATTTAGCATACTTTAAATATTTTTTGTGTCATGTTAATACCTTAAACTTTCATTATTTTCATTTTATTACTCGTTGTTAACTTTACTCTAAATTTGGTCGTTATTAGTGAAGAGTATTGTGGTTATTTTACCTGTTTTGGATGAAAAACAGATCAAAAATTAATTTAATGACCATTTTACCCTTCCCTTACAGGATCTAGAATTCACGAAATGGGTCCAAACCCTCCATCTCAAAGAGAAACACACATGCAGGTGACAAAAAAAACACCAACATTGGGAATTGGAACATAAACATTTCCTAAAAGCAATGCTGGTCTTAACCTGTCCTTGGTTTGAAAACCTGTACAGGGTCATGGGGAAGGATCAGTGCACGAGATGAGGAGTTCGAGGAGATTGATGATTGGCTCGACGGCACCGACATGTACTTACAATGAGTGCCGAGGTTGCAAGTACAAGTGCAGAGCTGAGCAGGTTCCAGTGGAAGGGAATGACCCAATCAACAGTGCATACCACTACAGGTGTGTCTGCCATAGGTGATTGTAGCCTATACAGACAGTACTAGGTTTCAGATCCTAGGGTTTTGGTTTAGTCATGTGTTGTTGTGTAATGATGATGCTTCACTTCAAAGTTTTGGAGTTGTTTAGGGTTTGGTTTGGTTTGTGTTTGTAAGTCATGGTAAAGGTTGCTCCTTTGTCAATCAACAACTCTATCAGTCAAATGGGTCTTTGTCCTTTTTGGTATTGAATGAGAAAGTAGCACTAAATTTTGAGTTTGTAACAATACAGATTTGGCCTGAAACTTTCTCGTTACGTGGATTCTAGAAGTCGACTGTTGAGAGTTTATATGATAAAATGTTTGAATTATCGATGTCAGTATTAAAATATGTATTCAAACATTGAATCTCTTACAAGACATTGGGCCAATAAAATAGAAACTACCTTGATAGGTGTATGGAAGATAAGGGTGTTAAAAATAGTTATACCTGATCTATCCGTTAATCCATTTGGTTCGACTCGTTCAATATTCATATATATATATATATATATATATTTAAGAATTGGACTCATCGGTGACAAGATTTACGAATTCTCCTACTAATTCCCCTTAATTTGGACCATGGTCGAGTCTGAATCAACAATCTCAACTCATGGACCTCACCCAACGAGTTTTAGTCACAACAAGTGCACTACCTCCTCTCTCATGTATTCCCTCTCAAAAATTCCTCCACAAACTCTACCCCTCCGCTCAACTTCTTCGATGAAACATGAGGGTTGGATTCAGTATGCCCGTAAATCCACCAAATATTTTTTTTTCATGAATCCGAAAATTTCCAATTAGTATCGGTCTGGCGGGCGAAAATTTATCCTCACTGACGAGTCACCCGCCTATAAACATGTTTTTACATCAACAATTCTTAATCAACCTCAATCCAATACCCGCTCTTAAACTAGAGGATCCACTAGCGTTCAAACATTGAAGTCTTATTAGACAATATTCGTCCGGACCAACCAGACAGAAATTACCCTAATGGGAAGTAGATAAGCAATGTTGATCACACATCTTTGCTAGGGTTTTTGGGCTGTGGAAAGGGTGAGTTTTGGGGGTTTCTCTGCAAGTGTGCACATGGAAGGTGGTCCCATAAGTGGAGGCATAAGGTAACAAAGAATCACTCACATGGGCTAATAAAGCTTTTGAGTCCATTCATGGGTCACAGCCAAAACCTAATAAACAGACTTTGGGAGGCCCCGTTTTGTCTGCAGAGTACAAAAGAGGAAGCCAACTTTGCTTCCCAAACTGAACATCTTTTTGCCCTCTTTTTGGGCTCATTGCACCAGGGTTCATGGATCCTCATGTCTACATTTAGGCACCCCGAACCGACGCTACCTGGCCTAGGTCACGAGATCGAGTAAAAAAAATCGGGGTTTATTCATATTAAGAACATATCCAGTGGTATTAGCGTACGTAGTTGTTTGGAGGGGTTGTAGGAGCACATTTTGAGTTTCTCTCTACTCCAAACAACTACCTCTACAATGGTAAACAACTCGTAGCTACAGGAGCTAGTTGTTTGGTTGCTTTTGCATTTTTTACTATTTCCAAAACAATCCCAAATTAAACTAGTATTTTTGTTTACGACCATGAATTCTTTTGGCTGCTAGTTCAACCATTTTTTCCGCCGCTTGTTCTATTTCTTAAGGAGTCATTTGCTGTAATTCCGCTAATGTTGGATAACGATCCATCGAAAATATATGAACAACGAGGTTTGAGAGAATAAGATGTGAGAGAGTATGTGTAGAAGATAAGAGGTGTGATTTTTGAGTAGTGGTCAAAGTGTATTTATAGGGATTTTTTAGTTTTTTTTTAAACAGTAGCTGTCACACGTCACTTCGCTGTTGGCCTGTCGACTAGCCGTTGGGGCTGAGCCGACTCGCCACATCATTGCAGGATCTCGAGGCGACGAACTACGACGACTCAGTTTAAGACGATACCTGCGTCAACAAACCGTTGCAGAAGTTGTTGTAGGGGCTACGACAACACCATTATAGATGCTCTAAGAACATCTTCAGTGGAGACGAATAGGAATGGATGAGCAACCTCAACTATTGGTTTAGTTTTTTCAGTTTCTCGTATGTGAAATACCCGTTATAACCCCGTGTCATGTGCAGTTGCCAAAAAGTGATTATGTGGAAAATGGCACAGATTTGCCTGATAGGACAAAACTGTTGTTTGTGTGGAAGTGTCAATTATTGAAGCTGAAAATGTACAGTCACAAACACATGCATTCAAAAGTGAAAGGGAACTTCATAAATGTGGGAAAGTTGTTCAAATGGGCCATTCACTGACCCAAACCAGAGGGCTTCTCTTAAATGGGCCTATTCATTGACCCAAAGTTTCTCTTAAATGGGCCCATCAGAAATTTCTTTGGTCTTGGGAATTTAGTGGATTGTGGGTGTTCATGGTATCTTCTGCATTTGTGAATAAATCACAAGATAAAAATATTGGAAGGATTTAATTTATGCGGATTTACGGATAGATCGAATTCAATATAATTTTATAACGATAGCCACCCTAAACCCACGACAACAATTATTCTAGAAATTTTATACATATTTTCCCACAAAAACCACTCTCCAGTCGGCCTTTTGTTTCAATTATTCACACATTTAATTTCACTACAAAAAGAAGTTAACCATATCGTAGACTTTAAAGAGATATCGGGACAGACAGGTACTATGAGGATCTTATCTAGACAATCCGCAATCCATCCATAAAGATGTGGATCCTCCACTTGCTATTGTACAGGTGAATTATGAATGGATATTAGATTGGACGGTTTAACAGAAAGATCGAATTCAACGAGTGTTTTTGAAACCTCGCGATGCCACAGTCGCTCGTTTGGTGAGAGAATTGAGGAAAAGGAGAGAACCCATATACCTAAACTTGTCCTAGGAAATAGTTGGGAGTGTACATGGTGTTTAGTGCTATGGAACCCTCTTAGGTCTTCTGGGAAAATGTAGGCACAGAACAAAGTGACAAAAAAGTACACTTCAACCCACAAAGTTAGTGAACAAGCCATAGGCATGATATTCAATCATCCAACTGTCAACTCTAGTCTAATCAATGTTGAATGATGGAATTTATATTTGTTTTAGCACATGGATGATTATTGGTCGGTTAATCGATACAAATTAGGTTTTGAGTAAACGGACGGATTCCTTTGGATTGGTTTTGAGGATTGGTTCTAAGGTTTAAGACGTCGACATAACACTTGGAATCTTTCAGCAATACCGTTTTGGCCAACCAATCATCGGCCAGTCATTGGTTTCAACCGAAAATGGCTGAAAAAGAGATCTCAAACCGAGGAGATGCAACTAAAAAGATATGTAGGGTTAGGGTTTATGTAAGTTTTATTTTTTAAGCGAATTATTAAGCTTATTGTATGGACTTTGTTAAAATCCGATACCATCAAAGTCGAGTCCACAAAAGCCGATCGATTTTGGATTCTAAATTTGATCAATTTTATATACGAATCAAACCTGAATATACATTAAAATCCAACCCATTTTAAAACGGGAAAATGTGAACAGCATCAAAATAAAATAAACAGAATATATTATTAATAGGCTTTTATTTCATGCATATGTAGATGGTTAGGGTAAATTGCGGGCTATATTAAAAGATAAAAGTAGAGAATCTTTGGAGCTTCTAATGCTTCCAACTTTTGAATTAAATAAGGGAACTTTCGGCGATAGCCAAAAGGTCCTATAAGAATTGAAAGATGACCGAAAAGTCATTTGTATACATGTATGTGTATCATCTTCTCAAAGATGAAGATCAATACTTGCAGAAGATCTCTTAAAGCCCTAAAACATGGAATCTAACTTAGGAACAACTTGTTGTTGTTATGGTTTGGCATGTGACACCTTATCTTCCATCCCTTGCAACTAGTAGTGTTTTTTTTTGTATAAATCATCGACGTCTATTGTTCGTCGATTAAATAATACATTACACGACCAAGTTATTAGTTGAGGTTCAAGTCGTCGGTCAAACTCCGTCGTTCATATGTCGTTTAATTTTTTGTCTTGGACATACCTTGGAGGGGTCGACGACAAAGGAGAATCGGGCGGGAGAGGTAGGGAGGCTCGATGGCAGAGGACAGTCTGGCCAAAGAAGGAGGGAAGCTCGATGCACTGGGAGCACGGGACGGTGGACGGCTAGGGTTGGTATAGACGGCCATAGAGAATGAAGAACGGTTGCCAGCACGGACGGACGACTACAGAGAAATGGCCTGAAATCACAAAGAAAAAGGAGAAGGAGAAGTTATGAACATGGACGATAATGAGGAAATCGCGAGCTCGCTGCTCTAAATAAGTGTTTGGCTTGCGAAAAATGATAAATGAACATTTAGTGGATTTCATCCGTAATATGCAGATAGTTCGGGTCTAATCCACAAGCAATTTTCAAACAGCCGGTTACATTACAAAATTACCACACCTGATTTTATTACAAAACTATTTTTCTCATACTTACTGTCGGGTCGACTGATAATGAGTTTTATAAATATGATTGGTTAGACTCTATGTATTAAATTAAGTTTGATATCATGTGTAAACAAGTGGATCATCCACAGATAAATCTATCTTAATCCACAATCTACCCACGTGTTACAGATTAATCAAATCTTATCTACTATCCATCCCTCCCTTCATATGCAGATGAATAACGGATGGATAACACGGCAGACAGATAAACAGACGGAACATATCACTAAATATTTATGAAAACCCTTACCCAAAACCATGTGATTCCACCCCACCATTACGTCAAGTCGTTTCTAAATGAACCTCCATACTAGTAACACGATATATAAAACAGATTCAATTAACTTAATTATTGAAAAAAAGAAATGAATCTTAATCATTATAAAAAGACTTACATGCATTCAAAAAAGAAAGAGAAAAACTCTTTCCTTTGATTTCCAATGAATCTGCCTCATTATTATTTTTTAATACGGAGACATTGGAAAAATCAGATTTTATTTACAAAATAAACATATATTTTTCTTCCAAATTCAACTTTTAATTAGGAAAAACATCAAATTTAAGGAGAGGAAAAAAAGGACACATACAACTCATTTCGTGGGTATATATATATATATATAGGTATAGCTATGTCCTGCTCTTCTTATTATATTATACTGATTTTTTTTTATAATCAATTCTTCAGAAGAGAGAGAGAGAGAGAATGAGTGGTGAAGGAGATAAGAGTGTGAGTCTGGAGCTTTTGAAGCAAAAAATGGCAGATTTTGCAAAGGAAAGAGATTGGGATCAGTTTCACAGCCCCAGAAACCTCCTCCTAGCTTTGGTATTTATTTATTTATAACTCATCTAACAATGTTTATATCTATTATATGCATGTAACCCTAACTCGATTCATTAGATATTTTGTTTAAATCACAGTGAGTCGATTATTTTTATTAGATCTCATACGACTCTGAGCTTATTATACTCTGATGGTATGATAAAATCCATTCGATTCTATAGTTTGACTCATTAGGGCTGATTTTGGCCAATCAAGACGAATGATATCTCACGTAATATATAGTGCTTCAATGCTAATGAGTCTTTCGAACGGCTGATAAAATCCAGAAGAAGTGTCACCGTATTTTTTGATGTGTTTTTGTCAGTTTTGACTTGTTGAATCTCATGTTGATAATTCGGTGACTCTTGATTACCTTCTTAAAACTCTCATCACCCTTTTTGATGATTATTTGTTGTCTTTTGACAAAAAATAAGGGAAAAACTCCATAATTATCACCGACATGTATCGTTCAAGAACTGACTGTTGCCTTATTAGTCGATCAATTTAACATATTGTAGACTTAAGGTAATTACGCAAACTAACATTTTCCGTTAGAAATAACAGAAAACGTTAGGAAAAACTCTAAGAACTAACTGTCACATGACTATTGAACTCAAAAACTAACTGTAAACTTGTTAATTTTTTTGAGTTTTTCCTAACTTGTTAATATTCATCGACTAATAAGTCAACCATCAGTTCTTGAACGGTACAAATCAATGAATAAACATATGAGATCAGATTTTGGTTGACCTAGATCAATATCTATTTATTATTATTTTGTAAACTAAAAAGTTACATGAATAACAAACACAAATACAAACTCAAACAAGAAATAATTACAAATAAATAAATAAATATATATATATACCATTTATGTATATGTGTAGGTGGGAGAAGTGGGGGAGTTATCGGAGATATTCCAGTGGAGAGGAGAGGTTCCGAGGGGACTCCCCGGCTGGAAGGAAGAAGACAAGGTGCACCTCGGCGAGGAGCTCTCAGACGTGCTGCTCTACCTCGTCAGGCTCTCCGACATCTGCGGCGTCGACCTCGGTCAAGCCGCTCTCCGCAAGATCCGCCTCAACGCCGTCAAGTACCCCGTCGGCGTCAACTACGCCGCCCCCGAGGGCAGCGTCAACGAGTCACGTCAGTGAGTCTCCGGTAACGTAACGTTGGTTTGTATTAATTAATGTCGTCGGAGATTCCAATAATGGGTTGTCTAGTTACTTGGACTCGTGTTTGTTATACGTACTATATTTAACGTATTGCGTAGTTCGGAAAAAAACAAGGAGTTTGGAATATAGATGGTCTTTCCTTTTCTTTTCTTTTATTTTTTGATCGAAAGAAGTAGCTTATTTATTGGATTTCAGAAAACAAGCAGGGCATGAGATGAATAAGTCTCATTAATAAGCTGGTGAGAGGTTTTGTTCGATGATGTTTTCACGAGCGTGAGTGAAGAATCTTCGGTTTGAGATAAAAATACCTGAATATATATTGCATCTAATTCTCTAACAACTGATGTATAGTCGGTTTTGATAGAACGACTAAACATCAACGTAACAAACAATAATAAGCCTAATGTCGAGATTGTCTTGGGTACAAGGTTGACCGCTCGACTGCCCGCTGATAAGCCTTGTTCTTCGGAACTAATGAGGATGTTTCGTCCAATGGGGGAAGGCCAGTGTAGTCCGGCTTAGGGTGTTGTGGGAAAATGCACCATCCTACCGTCTCACCCCCTAATCTCTACTCATGGATCTTAACGGGGCTATTTGACAACTCTTGCCTAGGTAGACCACATCTCCCTGTCGTCTAGGCGACCAGGGTGAGGGAAGTGGTGGATAATTCCAGTGCCGTATTCAGCCGGATCGTGCAAGCATGGGTCTGGATGGCTTTCTCCCTGGCCCTGACCTTACATCCATTTGGCTTTTTTGGGCCTAAACCTACTGGTTGTGTCTGAAGTTCCTTCCGCTTCCCCTTCGATAATGTTTTGACGTGTGATGTTGTGAAATGGCCACCAACTAATCTAGCCTATAGGGGGTGACCTCAAGCACTGGGGTAGGGTTGGAGGTAGAGATGGGCAGTATCACCCGTCCCCTATCCTGATCCTTGTTAGTCAGGTCACCGACCTCTGCAACCTCGACCCTCTAGGGATTCGATACTGTATGTGTTCACTGAAAAACTAGAGTCAGCTCCTTGAGTGCTCCTTAGTAGTGTCACATATCTCCGGATGCAATGCCCAAGCACGATAAGCCTAATGCTCTAGAAGGGGGGTATGTGCACTTTCTCCCAGGGCGGACCCCAAAAGTGTTGTACCCCACTTAGTGGCACTCCCTCGGGTCCGTCCACTCCGTTAGAAGCAACTTGTCCGTATTCAACCCTAATAGGGCACATATGGAGGCATCAAAATGAGCCTCCGACCGTACCAACCTCGAGAGGCGGGCCAAACAATTCCCTATACCAGTTTACCACCAATGTGACGGTACAGTGGTTGAGACACCCACATTGAGAGTAAAAAATTGGGAGTCGTTCGTATTGAAACTTGATTTGTGTAGGTTTATGGTGACTCGGGAATATCAATCATATTTTTTGATGGAGGGGAAGATCCACGTCAAAGTTGACCCGAAACCACATGAAATTGTCCCATCGGTGGTGACCTGGTCTTGGGTCTGTGACAACCTCTGTCCCTAGGGTATTGGCCAAGAGGGACACAAATGAGGTTCATTCTAGCATCTCTTGGGATGTTGAAGACTCTCGTGCTGATTTCCATGTGTCGGAAGACGATGGAACTCGGTTGTATGCAGGGCTGAAACGACACCAAGAGCCACGGATACCCTCTAAATGCCCAAAGCCCCCAATGGTAAACATCCTATATGGCCGCTTGGGTCGGGAAGAAGAAGGCCACCATCCTTCGATTAGCACCCGACCTCTAGTCTCCGAACCCTCTAACGAGTCTCCATCACCCCACAGAGGGCCTTAGGGTTTCACGAGACGTTCGAGAGGACCCTCCCCCCTACCAGTGCATACCCTAACAGGTATCCTCCATGGTTGGGACAACCACAATTGGCACTACCACAACAACATCTTCCTCATCGTCCTGTAAAGAGAAGGAGCCGAGTTGTATCTATATAGCTTCCAGGACATCCTCCTCAAGGGCGAGATTAGTTAACAAGGTCCTTGGTCGGATGGTTGACCTCACCGATGTCGATGCAAACCGCAGCGGAGAAAGATTTTTTCGAGAAAGATCTGGCGACAATACGGACAAGGTCAGCCCGACACCTGAGAGAGACAACAATAAGATAGGTCCGATGCTTGAGAGGAGTGATGAGGATTTCATGAGGAGGAGAGGCACACATAAAAAAAAGATCCTCCTCGATTGATGTAGACGACGCGATGATGCCAACAAAATCTTTGTACATCCCAAACTGTGTCATTTTTACAAAGAAAGATATGAACCCTAGTTTTTGCATCTTTTTGTTTTGGTCTTTATTCCGTACAAAGAAGTAGAACATTAAGTTTTTGTTTTTTTACTAATCACTTTTGTATTTGCATCATCAAATTACAAAAAAAAATGACTATCTTACCTCATAGTATTTTCTACTATATATTGTCACTACAAATAAAATAAAGAAACTTGATATTGAGATGATTTGCTCACGCTCTCCCCTCAATGAGTATGATCATAATCATAATTGTGTACGGTCACATTTAAAAGTGTATTCTGAACCCTTCACTCGGGACCATCCTGTAAGAGAACCAACTCAACTAAAAGCTCAAGCTGATAGTTGAAGGCCCAATTATAGTTATATTCTAACACGCGCCCTCACGGACAAGCCCGTTTTTACGGGTTTGGAGGTGAATTATTAGAAGAGGAGAAGAGCTCATTGAGAACAGTGATAAGGGCTGACCCATTTTTGGGCAATTTTGATAAATTGAAATAAATTAGAAATTTTTATAGAGAGTGAGATTTGAACCCGGGTCCATGAGGTGCGAAGCTTTGATACCATATTAGAAGACCAACTCAACTAAAAGCTTAAGCTGATAGTTGAAGGCCCAATTATAATTATATTCTAACTCATCCCAATAGAAATCACAAAACGTTACATTATGTGTAACGTTACTAAAAAAACAATCAATTTCTAATACAAGTGCGATTCGTGATCCACACGCATAGCTTTTAATCATAACACCCAATGACCCAAAAGTAACATAAACAACATATTCAAGTGAATTCATCTCCTTTAAGTGCCGTCTTAGTAATAATTGCCTCCATCATGAACCTCCCTTTAATCCAACTCCAAAACACTACATATAATAGAGCCAGAAACGGAAACAAAGAAGGAAAGGGAAAAAAAATGATAAAGAGATCGGCGACGGTGGTTGTGGGGTGGTGGCGGCCGGTGCGGCGGAGCAGGACGCGGCGGCGAGGGGTGGTGCGGCTGGGGAACAGGCGGAGAGGGATGTGCATTGGGTCGTCGCGGCGCGTGATGCAGTGGGGGAGGATGATTATTGTTCGGCCTTATCGGTTTATTGAGAGGTGGTTTATGGAGATGGCTCCCAACGGGGTTTTGGTCGAGTCGTGTTATTGGTCTCTGCGTCCGTTTCTTCTTCGTCCTCATTTGTTTCCGTTGTGTTGAGTCGATTGATCGATTGATCCTCGTTGTTTGTCGTTGTAATGAATAAGTGCAATAAAGGGGGCGTTGTATTATATTTGATGATTATTTTAAGCTCTATAACGAATTTGTTTATTTATGTTTGTCGATTTATTTGTAACGGAAGATTATAAGAGTATATGTATCTGAATCGTTAGGGTGTTATTGTCTGAAGAAGGGATGAAGTTGATATGTAAGAAAACGAGTGTTGTCGTGTTTCTTTCTAAACTTCTTTCATGTTTGGTGCTATTGACACGTGTGCACAAATCGCCCGACTCTTGATCAGACGATCGCCAGCTTGTAGTCGAGCTCTTTCAATGTGGGGATGACAACGATAACTCTCAATATGATGTCCACTCGCTTGTTGTCGATTTAGCTCCCTCAAAGTAGGGATGACAATGAGACGAGCATGGGGTGGGTTCCCTGATCCCCGTCTAGGTCCCTTGTCCCACATCTGTCCTCAATAATTTCGTCAGACATTTTTCCTATCCCGACAACAGAGGTAGGGTTTCCTCGAACCCCCTCAATCAAAAAAATATATGCATAAAGTCGTATTTTATATATGTTCAAACTTATACATAAAGTCGTAAAATTACATTAGTTCAAATTCGGAGTTTTGTCATCTTTGAATCAGACATTGAATTATACCACTACGTCAAATACAAATTTTATTGTATAAGTATATTTCAACATATACGTAACGGGCCGAGATGAGCTCGAAAGCGCTAAATCCCAATCTCGAACCCGCTTTTCTTCACATAATTCAGTTCTAATCAGATCAAGAATATCAGATATTTGTCTGAGTGTTTTGCCATCCCTACTTCGGTTCGTATGGTCTAAGAAATTAAGAATTGTATAGCCAAGAACCACATGGAAGTGTACAAATTCAAAACCAGGCCATGAGAAAGTAGGGCCGATTCCAAAGCCCACAATTATAATTGGGCTTTCATGTTGTACCAGGTGAGAAACACGGGCTTGGGCCACTCGGCCTTCGAGCCCACAGCTCGCCAACCAACCCAAACTAGCTCATTAGACCTCTCTTCTACTAGAAACCTCCAAAACCCTCGTCATTTTCTCGGAAAATCCGTACCAAATTTTCCCTGGAAAAAAAAATGGCTTCTCTACTGATCAAACCAGGCATCACCATCAGATCCCCTCACAACCTCTCCGCCGGAGCAACGAAACCCCAATCCATCTCTCTCCGGCGAGCCCCCAAACCACCGTCTCGATCTCACCGCCGTCCCCCAAACCCCACCCTCTCTCTTAGGGTTTCCGCCGCCTCCTCCGCCGCACCCGCCCCCTCTCCCAACGACCTAACCCGCACCGTCTCCTCCGCCTTCTCCGCCGCCGCGTCCCTCGCCTCCGTGATCCTACAATCTCTGCGGAGCGCCTTCGCCAGCATCGCTCCGTCGCCGGAGCAGCTCGCCGCTCTGCAGAACAACATCGATCGCGTGATCGGGCCGCTCTTCTTCGTCGCGAAGAACTCGGATGTGAACGTGTACGCCCCGTCGGCGAGGCCGTTGACGGTGGTGGCCGCCGGGATCGCGAAGTGGCTGGACATCTACAGCGGCGTGTTGATGCTGAGGGTGCTGCTCAGTTGGTTCCCGAACATGCCGTGGGACAAGCAGCCATTGTCGGCGATCCGCGACCTCTGCGATCCTTACCTGAACCTGTTCAGGAACGTGATCCCGCCGCTCTTCAATTCCTTGGATGTGAGCCCTCTTCTCGCTTTTGCCATTTTGGGTGTTTTGTCTTCACTGCTCAATACTGGTGCTTGATTTGAATGATATGTAGGATAGCTCTGCAAGTGCAAACTATTGAGATATACAAATTTTTGTAAGCTTTTATCTTTGAATTGATTGTGTATCTTCTTCGAATTGTTTGCGTTTTGATTGGCGATTGATTAAGAATTCGGAAGAACACACTGACTAGCACTTTAGCTGATGTTTCATAACAATTGGATGATGAAACCTGCATGGAGTATGATGATTTGCATAGGAAATGCTAGAGTTGCATACATATTGGTAGGGGTAACTTCACATCTTCAGCCACATTTGATTCACAAAAAAAGTTTTCCTATTTAGTAGCACAAACCCAAAATTAGTCTTTGTTTGAAATACAGATTAGTGGTTCAAAACCTATGTTAATCTGAATCCTTCGACACAATTTTTGAACTTCTAGTGTCATCCCGAGTCAGTTTAAGACAAAGCTCATGCCAGTACTAGCTCCTGACACAATTTTTGAACTTCTAGTGTCATCCCGAGCCAGTTCATGACAAAGGTCCTGCCAGTACTAGTTCTTTCCAAAGTATGAGAATAGTGTTGGCTGTTTATCTCCAGCACTCTTACCAGTTCCTTTCTTCTTCACTGGACTTGCATATGAGTTCTCTGTGCCTGCTAGAAACTTATCATAGTCCCGCTTTGTTTTGCACTTTGCTTCCTCCTCTTGAGGGAGCATAGACACTCTAGGCTTCTGGTCATTGTCTTCTTTATCCATAGTTTGAGGAAGTACGGTGTTGTCTCTAGTCTCGGGTTTTGCTTTCAACTTTTTCTCCTCAGAGATTGGTTCCTGTTCTTTATGAACTCCCTTTGGAGAGAAGAATTTTGAGATTAGAGTTTTCCCCTCTGGCTTCAGCTGTATCTGCAGAAAAATACAGCTTCAATGCTATAAACCCCACATCCCACAAAATGACTATTTATCAGAAGGTCATGCCAAACTAGTAATGCCAATAGATGACAAAAACCCATTGCCTTGAGGTGGTACATAGCTCCAAGAATTTGATTCATGGATAATTGCAAAAAAGTACTCTCAAGGTGTTCACTTTACCATTCGTAGCTCTCTTTTTTGATAATTGCAAAAAATGTCCCGAACTTATTTTTTGTTACACTTAGTATAAATTTGTTTCAAAATAATGATTTTACCCTTGGAAATTTGAATTTAGAAAATATTAACTAAAGAACAAATTATCATATCCCTTGAAGGATATGAAAATTAGGATTTTTGTTTTTATTGAAGACCAAAATCATCAATTTATATAAATTGCAACAAAAAGACAAGTTCAAGACATTTTTTTTTGCAATCATTAAAGAAGGTGTCAAGTTGCAAAAATGAGTATCTAAATGTACCCTTTTTGCAGTTATCCCTTTGATATACTGCCAAACTCTTCAATTATGCATATTTTTTCAACATTTCCATATGTGGTGATTATAAGCTAAGTAAGCAATACTTATCATGAACCCATTATAGATTACATGTGAGAGAACTATCATCTCCAAATGTAGACTCTACATTGCATGAGGAAAAGGGTCTGACCTCTTTGATGCATTCTGGTCCATCAAAAGATGGTTTGCCCATTGCAGCGGTCACAGGATGCCATACCTGTAATTTTAAGATTAAGCTCCGAGAATGTGTTTGTTCCAAGAGTTTGGCAAATTGCATATGCATGTTATTTCTATCTTACCAGGTCCGAATTGTTGTATGGTTTGAGCATTGAGTCAAGATTGGAAGATGAGGAGCCATTTAGCCATGCATCACTTGATTCCTTGTCACCCAAAATTACAGGCATCCTGTCTGTTAAAGCAGGTCAAAGGAATCAGATACAAAAAAAATATATGCTAGTGAAGCAAAATAATTACCCACCCATCTTTCGATTAGTTGAAATGGGAACACATATTGTCCAATCATCATCTATCGAACTACAATATCAACGGCTGAGATTTTTCCGAATTTGTAGGTTGAACTTACCAAACATAAGGATGGAACTTTTAATATTGGGTCAAGTTTTCAAACTCAAACATCTCATCCGTGGGAAGTTAATCCAATTGGCATAAACAATGTTTACATTGAAAGTTTGGGAGGAAGTCCTACCCATTAGTTGAGGAAATGTTCACCAAGCATGAATCAGCCCATTAGTTGAGGAAATGTTCACCAAGCATGAATCAGTGCAACTGAAATTTCATATATCATACACGGGTGTAGACTTCTAGTTTTATGTCAAATTAGTAAATGTCCTATAAAGACATTCTCTAATCAACAACTGGAAACGGAACTTCAAGAAATACTAAGGGGAAGAAGTTAAGAGTGGTTATGAACGTTCAAAGGAAAGAACCTAAATTCTAGTTTGAATGTGATGAATACGATTATAGAATATGTTTCAGGTAAAAACCACTCCTTGTGGTATAAACTACGAACCCATCTCAGCTGTTGCGTCTTCAAGATGGAAGACTTGATTATTTTTTTAATAGTAATGACATGAAAATCATGGCACGTTGGAACCATACTGATTCAAACGCCCAAATGAGTTACTAATTTGTACCGTAATTATCTTACCCGAGCAAAATTGCATAATGATGTTCAATGGTTTCAACGCAGAAGACAATGACATAAGGAGTATTAAAACATAATTGACTGACCATGTAGCCACTGTAGAGCTGAAGATGAGGCGGTTGTTAATATGGTGAAGGTGTAAAGAACCTCGCCTACAGGAAAATCATGAGTTAATAGCAAAGTTAATATGGTACATGCATCCATTAGTACCATAAATAAGCAATGTCATAGTCAATGAAAGACAAATGGTTCACCTTCAGAGTTTTCCCACGAATCATACAGAGCAGCAAAAACAAGAGGCCTTTCATCCTTGAAATGAATGTAGTAAGGCTGTTTTTTTGACCCGTCCTTTTTCCATTCGTAAAATCTGAAAAGAGCGGTGAAGTAATCCCTTGATAATCTCTCGATAAGATATATAGAGACATAAATTAAATGTTTTTAGCAGGCCAATGTAGAACAGCTGCATAAGTATTTAGAGCCCCAATCCATAGCACGTACCCTTCAAATGCCACCACGCAACGGTTCTTTGGAAGTAAACGGCGAAACGAGACCTTTTCAGATACTGATTCAGAACGAGCATTGAACTGCAATTACGGTACCCATCATCAAAATGTTGCAAAAGCAAGAAACAAATAAAATAGAGGTCAGAAATGTTGGATGTTCATGTATTATAAGAAATATTGGTTGATTCTACAATTGTGATTCTACCATATTTGAACATTAGAACAGAAAGGGATAAATGTAATAAAGTACCCTGAGGTATCTGACATTTTTGCAAGTTGTAGCCCTCTTTTTTAATAATTGCAAAAGAGTACCATGTACTTGCATTTTTGTTGTACTTTGTGTAAATTTGTTACGTCCAAGTCATCCAATAGGAAACTTCAAAGAATATGGAAATAATTTTGATATGAACAAAGCTATATATAGCCAATACCATCTTGTAGTGATCAGGCTTCTCAGATTTCTGAGTGAAACTAGGAATTAGTCCCCATTTCATGCAATGGACAGCGAAACCATCGTCACCAGACACGTTATCTCTTCTAATGACGGGAACATTTGAGCCAGGCGAAACATTGTATGACGGTCTGTACCTGAAAGTATTTCAAATTTCAGAGAGCAGGAACCATCACCTTCAATGGACCAAAATCATCAAACAAACCATTTGTTGGGCAACCATAATAACACACACCCGGTCGCCTTTATTAATGGACATTGCGCTCACTTTTTTTTCCTACAAAAAGGCACCTATACCTTTTATTTAATGTCAGAAAACAACGATTTCCGCTAAATAGTACTGAGGTCGTAGGTATCCTTTGTTTTCAGGGTTTTTATAAGAAAAACTTTGCAAAGGTGACCGTTGGTTTATGCAAAAGACACGCTGTCAGTACTACTTAACGGAAGTCGTTGTTTTCAGATATTAAATGAAAGGTATATGTGCGTTTTTTTTACAAAAAGATGAGTGTAACATGTATATCCCTTAGTAAAGATCGTTTAGGGATGTATCACAAATTTTCAAATCTGTCCGAACAAAATATGTCAAACAAATCTTTTCTCGACAATAAACCAAAGAATTAGATGAAGATGAACTTGAAATCCATTGATTTTCAAATAAATCAGAACCCATGAAACCAAAATAAAACCTTTTCCATTCAAACTTCTTCTGAAATGAAATTTCAAATTTCCCAGAAAAATACAGTCAATGTGTCCATTTCTTCTTCCTCCTAAATAATCTATTGATTTCCAAATTCATCTGAACAATGTATGTCAAGCAAACCATTTCTGAATTACAAAAAATAAAACAGATATGAACTTTAAAATCCATCATTTTCATACAAATCAGAACCCATCAAGCGAAATCAAACCTTTTCCACTCGAGCTTCTTAACACTGCAATTAGATGCATCATGAAGTGAAATTCCAATTTTCCCACACAAAAAGAACAATACATCGATTTCTTCCCCCCCTTAAATCATCCACTGATTTCCAAATTCTTTAAGAAGAAAATATGTCAAAAAACCCATTTATCAGCTATATCAATCCTAAAAAAATGAATCGGATATGAATTTGAAGTCCATTGATTCAAAGGAAAAACACAAAGTCACTTCATTGTACTATAGTCAATTACCAAATCATAACCCACACGTACGGAACATATTACATAGTAACAAGTTTGACAAATTAATTCTCAAAAAGTATCAAAATCTGTTAAATGTGACTGACTCCGTGAACTACTAGTCACGTGCTTGTCACGTGCCTCTAAAACATTCCTGAAATGGCATGAGAAAACTTGATGTCATAACGTGCGTCTTTCGTTTATTCTCAAATCATAACCATGGCCTATCAACTTTTCCTGATACTCACTTATCGACCATTAAATTTTTAGACGGAAGATACCAAACATTGTGATCACCGTTACTACATTAGAACGAACGTTTGCTTGGGTTAGGATTTAGTAATAAACGAAAAGTGAAGGTACAGACATCAGAGTTACCCCATTTTCAAATAAATGAGAACCCATCCAACAAAATCAAAACTTCTCAAATCAAGCTCCATAACCCTTCAATCAGACCATTTCTCAGCTATAGTAATCCCAACAAAATGAAACTAATACGAACTTCAACCCCACTGATTTTCCAACAAATCAGAGCCCATCAACAAAACCCAAAACTTCTCCAATCAAGCCTCATAACACTACACAGAATAAAAAAACGATTTAATAATCAATACGTCGAGTTCATCTTCTTCTTCCTCTAAAATCCACGAAGCAAAAAAAACAAATCAACCAGTGTTCAGATTGACATACACTGTGTAAAGAGTAGCAAAAATTACCGATCCATGTGAACGGAACGGGTCGGGTCTCCGTTCCGGTAGCAAGCCCTATAAACGCCGTCGGCTCCGAGAGTACATCGACCTCTTCCACACATTCTTTCTCTCTTCTCCGGCTCCGATTTTCTCTGAAAAATCTCAACAGAATAAAGGCGCGAAGCAATGAACGGACTCGGCGGTACTTGTTTCGGTGCCGCATTAAGCCTTCGTGTGTAAATCGCATCTCAGCCGTTGAAATGGTATTGTTGTTGGTATCTGAGCTTTTGATTAAAATCAACGGTGTAGATACTGGTGCAAAACACACTGTTAATCTTTATGATTATCATTTTGTTATTAAGTTCATAATTTGATTTAGATGTTGGATTAGTGTGTGCTTCAGCATATTTGTTTTGTTTATTTTAATGTTGTCATTCCTAGGTATTAGGTCCACGGTTATTATGTCGGGAAGAGCTTAATATATACTAATATTTCAACTAATTTGCTATTTTATTTTGGTTTTGGGGAAGTGAGAGGGTTCAGGAGATTGTGGTTACATGTAGTGATCCAATTCCGGATCGGTAAAGTTCAATGTGGACATAGTTATCGGACGGATAGGGTCTCGATATGATCACGAGGATCGAGAATTGAGAGGTCCGGCCTGTATTAGATTGGTTGTTTCTTTTCGTATGTGATATAATGCTCGACTTTAAAAGTAAGATTAGAGTGGTGTGTAAGTTAGAGCCGAATAGAGTGGCAAAGACCGATACTAAAAACGTAGTGTCAACAATCCTAGAGAGGCGGTTTTAGGCTCTTAAGGAGGGTATTGTTAGAAGATACTCACTACTCTTTCGTTGTGCGTAATAATGCTACCGTTCAAGAGGTACACATATATGGATGGGAAAACTCGTCGATAGAAACCCTATATTTTCGATTCAATCAAGGATTTGACTAAAGACGATTGGAAGTGGCCACCCCACCCCTATAGAAATATAAAAATATATTTAGTATAAATATTTATATTATGAGATTCGAAAAATATATGCCCCGATAACGGAAAGGAGTAGTATGAGAGTTGAATTTTTCGAGGATAGGACTTGGGACTGGAGAACAAGACTAGGTCGGGATCATAAACTTCATTACATATCTATCCCACAATCATTCTTATGACCAACATTAAGAATCAAACTGCACATTTTATTACCGCAATTAATAGTCGTTCTGGTTTTAATCAAGCATGAGATTCGAACGTTCTGTCATGTATCAAATATATTATTTTACGAGATTTTCCTTGAATAAACTTTATTTATTCCCTTCAAATAAATAATCTATTTTATTTAAATATTTACACAATTTTATTTTACACAAAATACGAAGGCCCGGCCCAAGAATAATGGCGGAAATAAAATTCAAAAAATTCAAACTATTTTCAATAGCTTACGCTGCTTCAAGGCTTGTACTTAAGCACTCGAACCAAAAGGGTAAATCTGTCCAAATCGTACAACCACCTAAAGCACACCCCCTTTGCAATCGCAGAGAAAGCCCATTTCCTCTCGAGCCGGCGCCAAAACGCCAACCAAATCCACCGATCCCACCTCTTCTCCGGCGGCGATGAAGATCTGAGCTCACAGAGATCGGCCGGAGATGATCGGAGCGAAGCTATGCACGGTTCTGGGCGAATTGGGGTACGAAGGAGCCGAGACATTGGACCCAGAGAGCTTCGAATGGCCCTTCCAATACGACGACGCTCGCCCCATCCTCGACTGGATCTGCTCCAGCCTCCGCCCCTCCAACGTCCTCTCCCTCCCGGAGCTCTCCCAGTTACGTCTCTCTCTCTCTCTCCGGCGTTCGAATTTTGGGTTTAATCGCAGTTCGTTTTGGATTTTTTCGAATTTGTTGCTTAGTTTTTTGATTGGTGGGTTTCGATTTGTGGTATAGGTATGGGCAGTTTTTGCAGGAAGGGAAGCTATTGGAGGTATGTTATGGTTAGGTTGTTCGTTCATAGATGTGTAGACATTGTGGAAGCTTATTGTGTGTTTGTGGTGGTTTTGTTGCATATTGCACTGAGATTGAATGTTGGTGATTTTGGATTAGGGGGAGGACTTGGATTTTGCTTTTGATAGCATTTCAGCTTTTTCTACGAGGAGAGACAATCAGGAAGCAGTTTTTGGAGCTGAGGAAGGATTGAAAGATATAAAGTAATCACCTGTTCTGTTGATTATGTGAATCTGTTTGCGTTTTTGTTCATTGGTTTACTGGATTGTTGAAAGATATGGAGATAACCCCATCTGATCTGGGTTTGGTATTACTATACTTAATACATGTGATAGTGTTAGTGTTGGGATTTTATCATATGCTGTGTTGTTCATGATAGTGAGAAATTTCTTATGAAAAGTCGTATTTGTGATGGATGGTTTCTGTTGTGTGGCTAGGGATGCGACTTTGGCTTATAAAAATGAAGCATTGGAGCTGCAACGACAACTTACGCAGCTGCAGTCTCAATTTGATATGCTCACTGGTCAGGCATCGACTTTGATCCAAGGCCGAAGAGCTCGAGTTGCAGCTACTGCTACTGTCAGTGGACACTTATCAACAATGGATGACAGTCTTTCAGCAAGGAATTTGCAGGTACAATATGTATGAATATGACGGGTTTCATTCCCCTTTTCTTTTTCTAGCAGCTGTCAATGGCCTTTTCAACTTTGGTGGTTGCTAGTTACTTTAACTGACGAGGCATATATTTTCAGCCCAAAAAATCACTCATTTGGTGTTGGATTGTTTCAGAGGCTTTTTTGTTCTTTAATTTCATTGTTTTAGAAGTTTTTTTGATCCTCCCATTGCAACCTAGATGAATGCAGTACTTGGAAGGATTGCTTCTACATCGCAGGAATTGGCTCATTATCATTCTGGGGATGGTAATGTCTTCCTTTGTTATCTTATACTTATTACACACTGGCCATCTGATCGATTTGAAATGACATAATTGTTCAATTATATTTTTCTAATAGATTCTGTAAAATTTTACTAGAACCCATGGTAATCGGTTTTGTACATGCAGAGGATGGGATCTATTTAGCGTATTCTGACTTTCATCCATACTTACTTGGGGATTCATCTTGTATCAAAGAGTTAAATCAATGGTTTGTTAAGCAACTGGATACGGTATGTATTTACAAATAAGTACCTTTTAATTTAAATTCGAGGTTTCTACTTTCTGCTACTGATATGCTAATCCTGAAATCTTATTGGAAATTTCCAATAAGATAAAATGAGGGAAAACTACCGGGATGGTTTGGGTATGTGAATCATAGGGAGGTTAGCGACCCTGTTCAGAATGGTGAGAGAATTCTATTAGGAGTAGAACAAGGGGAAGACCTGATTTAATCTAGCTAATAAAAAATACAAGATAAGGCAAGGCTTAAGGAGTAAATAGCACGATTTTTTTCCGAAAAGGAGAATAAGAGAGGGAAATCGCATAGAGTTACACTAAATGATCTGTGTAAATGCCCATGCCTAGTTTGAGAAGAGGCTCAGTTATTAAATTTAAGCGCTCAGCAATGTTGAGGCAGAGTATTAAAAAATGTTGCAATAATAGGCTCTTAATTCTGGAAAATCTTATAATACAGTGATGCTTGCTTGAATAGTTGGATGTTAAACATAGCAGCTGTGAGTATGGTGTTATGTTTAGCATACAACTAAGTCCGGAATTCTCAGTTCTGATGGAATGAATCTATTAGCTTGTAATGTAGTTGGCTAATGAAGGGTAGCTCTTTATTTTTTTATCTTAATCAGGGTCCTTTTCGATTAGTTGCGGAAGAGGGAAAATCTAAATGTTCGTGGGTTAGTCTGGATGACACTTCAAATGTCTTAGTACGAGGTATTCTCCTCTATTTGCTTGAATGATTTTTTTCATACTAAACTCCATTTTATGTTATTTTATTTTCACAGGTTTCTGTATTTGAAACATTCTCTCATGTGGTTATGTTGATGCTTATATATAAATATGTACTCCAAATGTAGCAATTGGTAATATCTGACTTTTCATTGTCTTTCTAATGCCGCAGATATCGAAAAGTCCCACCATCAACGTGTATCTGAATTACAGCGGCTTCGTTCTATGTATGTGCATTTTCTTATATTAATTTGCCTTATTTTAGAGCTTATAGTTGTAATGAGATTGCAAAGGAGATTCTATTCTTATACTTCTAGTTGTGGCAAAAGAAATCCGAACAATACTTAACAATTGTGTAGTTTTTGGCTTTGTTCCATGATTTGCTTGAGAAGCTTCTATCAAAAAGGAAATAATGTAAAGAAAGATAAGTAGATAACAGTATTAAGGCCTAACATCTCTATGAAACTTCAATATTTCTAGAGTATATCACTTTAGTGCTCGTTGATAGCTCCACTATTTCAGAAGATCTTAGTATGAATGTTTAAATTACGGTTTATAACTTGTTTAATACTCACAGATTCGGCATGAGCGAAAGACAGTGGGTAGAAGCTCAAGTAGAAAATGCCAAGCAGCAAGCTATTCTTGCAACCCTGAGATCTCAAGTAACATCAGATGAGGCTCACATTCATCTTGACCTTCATTCCCTTAGGTATTATTACTACCAGTGTTGTACATAAAATATAAATTAGAGAAGGTATTGTTTTCTCCTTTCATCACCATTTTTTTGTATCATTGGTGTGATAAACAGGAGAAAGCATTCTGAATTGACAGGAGAGCTTTCAAATCTTTATCACAAGGAAGAGAAGTTGTTATCTGAGGTTTGTTTGCTTATCACCAAGTTATTTAAGAACTGCCTACTATATATGGCTATTCCAGAACTTCTAACTATAAGTCCTCTGTTTAGACTATTCCAGATCTTTGTTGGGAGTTGGCTCAACTACAAGATACATATATTTTGCAAGGTACTGAACAGTTTTTTTCCTCTCAAGAATTATTGGAACTACACTACTAGTTGTTTCCAGTGAGTTAATATTTTTCTTAACCTTGAATTTTTAGGCGACTATGATTTGAAGGTCATGCGCCAAGAGTACTATATTAACCGACAGAAGGCGGTATGGCTAATTACCTACTGATTTCATTGTTTAGTTTTTTTTTTTTTTTTGCATGTGAATGTCATCAAGGGCCAATGTGTTATCGACCATAACTTTAGAATATAGGATTGGGATTCTAGCATAGTGAAAAGCTTAATTAATTGAACAATGACATCATACATCAAGTAAAAAAAAAGTTTTGATGTGGCAGTGGTCATACATGGCATCTATAGCTCTGTCAGAGTAACAATGACAATAATCCAAGTTTGTGTTCTAGATTCAAGTAGTACCTTCACTAACTGGTATGTTTAAAAGGGTGTATTTGGCTGGCTAAGTTTTAAGTATAAAAGTCAATTTTTATCAATCATTATTTTTATCACCAGTGTGTTCATTAAATCTCACAAGGGTCACATTTGCAACAAGTTGGCTACCTGACTTTATACTGAGTACTTTAAACCTACTGAAATATTTCACATATGAGATTGTTAGTATCTTCTCTTGCCAGAAAAAGTAAATCAAAGGATTGATTTTGTTGAGTTCAACTTTTTTAGCATGGAACTTTGATTGTGGTGCCATTGCTATATGAACTTGTTTTAGTACATTGTATTGCGCTAAGTACCATTATGTTGTTAAATAACCTGAAAATCAGACTGCTACTATTTTTACATTGACATTTGTATTCTTATTTTCTTTTGCAGTTTATAAGCCATCTGATTAATCAGCTTGCAAGGCACCAGTTCCTGAAAATAGCTTGTCAACTGGAAAAGAAGAACATGCTCGGTGCATATTCATTACTTAAAGTTATTGAATCAGAGCTGCAAGGGTACTTGTCAGCAACCAAAGGCAGAGTGGTATCTCGGCTTCTTATTCATCCTTTCTAGTACTTCTGATCAATGATTTTAGTGTGCTTGTGTGTGGTTGTTGCCTTGCTGTTGCTTTTATGCATGCATATTTTTGTTTGTTGTATAATTGTATTGCAATATGTGGCATCGAACTTTGTTCTTTTACCTGGTTTCATCTTTGACATGCTATGTCACTGTAGGGTCGTTGCCTAGCACTAATACAAGCTGCATCTGATGTACAAGAACAAGGAGCAGTTGATGATCGTGATACTTTTCTGCATGGTGTTAGAGACCTTCTCAGTATCCATTCTAGTAATAACTTCTACATTTTCTTTTCAATTCTTAGTTTTAGGGTATCAAACTTATTATTAAACTTAATCTTTATTTGCTCCTTTTATTCACTTTACCCTTTTTTTTCAGATGCTCAAGTTGGATTATCAACATATGTCTCAGCTCCCGGGATTGTTCAGCAGATATCTTCTCTTCACTCTGACTTGATGACCCTTCAGTCAGATTTAGAGAATTCCCTTCCAGAAGACAGAAATAGATGCATCAATGAACTGTGAGTTATCCTCTTTAACCTCATTCATTTGAGCTAAGTGTCCTGTTATGACTGGCATTTATCAACTTGATATGATCAAAAATACAGCCAGACCAAGTGTATTTCCATTTATGCACTTAAATTGCTGGACACTTAGGTGTATATATCTTAGGGGTAACTTCGCTAACACACCCTTGGCGACCTTTGATTCTCAAAAACACACTGTATAGTGAGGGGTTATCAGTAACACACTGTCACGTTTCATTATTCATCAAAAACCCATTGAAAAGATGGGTTTTTGATCAGGAACACACTGAAAAGATGACAAGGTGTTCCTGATAAAACCATCACCTATTCAGTGTAAATCAGTGGCTTTTTGATGAATAACGAAAGGTGACAGTCTGTTACTGATAGTGATAACCCCTCACCTATAGGGGGGTTCCTAAAACTCAAAGGTCTACGAGGGGGTGTAAATAACGTTTTTCCTATATATCTTACCTTGACTGTTTCTGTATTTATTTTCCAGTGAAGATGTGATCATGCATGTGTGCGCTCATATATATCGTCTGTTGTGCTTATAGGTTTATACTAAATGCACGTATTTATTTCCTCGTTTTTTTATTTGTTTAAAAAATTAGACGTAAGTTTATCCAGAAGAGTATGCATTATCATCTTTATTCTTAGTTGTGAATCACGTTGGGCATAATCTAAAAAAAAATCAAGTCTCTTATGTTTGTTGTTGTATCTTGTCAGGTGCACTCTCATCCAAAGCTTACAGCAACTACTTTTCGCATCTTCAACAACGGCACAACCAATATTAACACCCCGGGTACAAGCATTTCTATTAAATTTTCATCTTATGCCTATCTGAGACTCTTGGAACACACATTTCTAGTGTTTCTCTTATTACTTGTCTTCACAAGACTTGGTTTCATTTGCTTAGTATAAGCTGATGTGTCTGATCCTTTGACTTATATGCCCTTAACAGCCACTAATGAAAGAACTGGATGAAATGGACAAGATGAACTCCAAACTCTCCGCTGCTGTGGAAGAAGTGACAGTAGAGCACTGTAGAAAGAATGAGGTAATCCCACTACTTCCCGTCTAGGGATATTCCCACTAAATTACATTAATCTCATCACATTTCTCAATTAGCTACACTGGACCTTAAATTTTCTCACCTAATTACACTAAATTTCCCCTGCAACATTTGGGAGACTCCGGTCAAGTTTTACTGTAGTAGTGACACATTTTATTTGCAAATGTGAAGATTAATGAACGGCGAGAAAATTTGGAAGTTCAGTGTAATCTTGTCACATCTCTTGATTAACCGCACCGACCTTTAAATTTTCTCACCTGATTACACTAAATTTCCTAATCTTCTCACTTTACTCTATTTTTGTAATAAAATACCCCTGCAACGTCTGGGAGACTTTGATCGACACTTAATGTAGTAGTGACAGTTTCTTGAATATTTGAAGATTGATGAAGGGTGTTTATGTCATTTATTACCAAAATAATTGTTAGCTTGCCTATCATATTCTTGGTTTCTAATCATGTTCTATTCGCTCCTGCTCAGATTGTAAAGCACCATTCTCAGGAGGTGGGACTTCAGAGGAGGGTCTTTGTTGATTTCTACTGCAATCCCGAGCGTTTAAGGAGTCAAGTCAGAGAATTGACTTCTCGGGTTAGAGCATTACAAATTTCCTGAACTTAAAGATTACTGTAAAGAGAGACAATTCTGAAAACCAGTTTGTTTGCTTATGGATATGGACATAGCCCTTTTATCAGTGACAAGCTTATTTGTTATTACTATGTACCAAATCCTATGTTGTATCATGGACTTTGTTTTTTTCAGTTTTGTTTGGTATATATAACAGAGAAATGTCATGTCTGAACCAAGGGATAACAAAGGTTCTAAGCGGGTCTCGTGTTCCCGATCCAATTTGATCGAGTATGAGAAATCTGTGTTCTTCTAACTCATTCTGAATTGTTTCTAAAGTATATTTTAATGAAATAAGGATAATTGTAAAAAATAACCTCAGGTATGCATTTTTTTGTTAGCTGTGAGTCACAACCTGTGACCATCTTATTTGATAATTACCCAAAAAAAAATACCGTGAACTCGTCAATTTGATTAAAAGTTGTGATTTTATCTTTGAAATTTTAAACCAAAAATCGGGATTTTCCACACTCTTAATTTTCTTCCGTCTATGGGCATACAAGGAAGAGATGAAAATAATGGATCGAGCTCGCCGGAGTGGTTCGACTCGTTGGTTGAAGGTGTTGACCGTCGGCGAGGGTTGTGGCCTTTGTGCCTTCTTAGAAGCCAATCGTTTGAGTGAGGGGGAAAAGGGAGTTGTTCAGTTACGATAAGGGTAGAGTTAAGTTTTTATCAGTTCATTGGCTTTGCTGCTGGAAGCCCAATCTTTTTGTGCTTCAAGTTGGTTAAATCTGGATTCTTTAGATCCTTTGTTTTTCTCTCTTTGTGCTTCATGGTTGTTAAATTTGGGTATTAGACCCGGTTTTTATGTTTGTAGGCTTCCGGCATGAAGCCGATTGTGTTTCATCTTCTGGGTTTTTATGTTTGTTGGCTTCCCGCGTGTTCCTTCTTTGGGTCTGGTTTCTTTGGTTGTGTTGTTTCTGGTTTTGCTCTTGTTGGCCGTTCTTGTAATCCTTTCTATGTAACTTATCTTTTTATCCTTAAAATTATTTAATTTAAATTTATTTTGCTGATAAAAAAATGGTCAATGTTTTTTACTTAGTACTTTTGATGGGACACAAAAAAAAATCATTTAACCAAATATTAAATTCCATGGAATTGGGGAGATCAAATCTTAAATTATATACAGAGCAAGCAGTGACATGTTACTGAACAATGCGTAGAGAATCCATAGCAAGATCTTCCCGCAATAAATTGTGGAACAAGCAGAATCTGCAAATGTTGTCGCATAGTCAGTTATGGTAATGGTTGCTACTTGCCTTCACCATATCATTTGTTCTTCACTTCATTAAAGTCCAACCAATGTTTTCAAAATCAGAAATTCAAAAATATATTAAAAAAAAGATCGAGGATTTCAAAAAGAAAACCATTAAACCGCCGATAGAGTCACAAGAGCGTTAGATTTTTTTGAAAGGCAAATATAATAATAATCCAATATTTTTGGGACGGAAACAAAAGATACGGAGGAGAAACCCGAAATACAGAACACGAGCATGTCAATAATGACACCTCAAACCAGACCCGACAAAGGGTGCACAAAGGTTTAACAGCCTAGATTTTTCTTCAATGAAGCAAACAGTAAAACTCAAACAAAAAAAGAGCATGCAAACAGAGCACCTCAAACCAAACTAACGGGCCTAAAAACCCAAAAATCTACTTTGAAGCAACAAAAGGTAGAAAAACCGACACGGTCTCAGTACCATATATGACTTCCATTAAGCACATAGGGAGCCAACAAGGGATAAAAACGACGAACAACAACAAACTCTCAAGCACCGGGTAAAACTGACACCGACCACAACTCCAAGCCACACAAACCCGATAAAGTGACCTAAGAACTTGTAAAACCCTAAAACTCACTGAAACCAAGGATTCCAACACGCCGTTGGCCAATACCACTAAACGACAGAATAATCCTCGATACCCGATCTTGTCCATATTAGATGATCAACTCTGATACCATATCAAAAAATCAAGAAAATTGAATCTGATCTAAGAAAAACCCGAACAAAACGCGTCGTTCCACTGTTCCACTGTCCGAGAGACAATTGATGGACCTCACAATCTCATTTAAGAAGATCTTGTTACAACCTTCAAGCAAATCAAACTTTTCCTGCCATTAATCTGCAGATTCAGCACTATTAACTCATGGGTTGGGTTGAAGCTAGTGTGGGGACATTTTTGTGAGGAAAAAAGTAGCCAATCTACTTATTCAAGCTAAAGTACAAAACCAATTTAATGAATTGTAATGGAAATCAGTAGGTGGGTGAGGCAGGAGTGGCGCTTGTTATCTTTATGGGTCCTTCAATAAGTGCAAAAGTTATATAGCACTTTGATAAAATTGGGTTAGGGACACCCTACTGCTCTCTTGGCTTTTCTGTGTGATTCAGTAGTCATTAATGCATTGAAAATTAGAGAGCATTCATAATGGAAGTCAATCGAAACGTCGAATCGGTGGATTAAAACTAGAGTCGGATTCGATATAGTTTGTAATAAAGAGTCGGATTCGGTGGATCAAATCTGACCAAAACTAACATATGTAGGGCTGAGGGAGGAGAGACGGAAGAAAAAAAAGGAAGGTTGAGCGAGGAGAGAGATAGAGAGAAGATATCGAAGAAACAATCGACCAGAAGGAAAAGAAAAACGTCAATAGAACGTCATCTTTTTATTTATTTTTGTTTCTTTCGACGTGTGGATGGACCTCAATAGTGTATAGAGGTCAAAAAGTATTTGCAAGAAAGAATAATAACAAATGAGATTGTCAAAAATTGGATAACTCATTGATTGGACTAATAAAATGGATAAAAATAAAATTTCATACAAATTAAGATGCGTTGAGTCCAAACGAATGAATCATGTTGGATTTTTGTCAGGTCTTGGGCTAATCACCCATGCAAAATCTATTGCGCCCGAGCGTCCTCTTCCCTTAGTTTTGGCTCCCGATACGCCCACGTAATCGTGATTCGTCCAAACGAAACACGGGAAAATCGCGTCTCGCTCGAATAAATCGTCTGTGCTGGAGTTGTTTTTACACGATTTTTATGTGTACGTTTAGCGATTTGAGTTCCATCCGTTCTTGAGTGGATGAGAAAGAGGCTTGAAATTCTCATCAAATACTGATAAAATATATAGTTTTGATATCCACTAGAAACAAACACACTGATACAAATTATGGATCATTTCGAGTCATTGGATGAAGCAAAATAGATAATCTAGATTCAAATAAAAAATATTATAAACATAAACTATGATATATAGAATTTTAAATTTATTTTTATTATAAAAAATCATCTTAAAAAACATGGGCCGTTAAATCTACTTGATCTAATGGTCTATAAGTCGATACTAGATAGTACATTAGGATATATACTTTTAGTAAGATTTTAGTCACTACAATCATTTTAACATTGATCTTCAAGGTTTTTCATATCTTTCCAAGTTACTTATTCGTTATAAATATATGTAAATCAATTGAACATTAATCAATAAGGTTTTATCATCTTTTCTTTTGTATAAAACGATTCATTATAAATACATAGAGATATTTGGTTGTCCATAAGAAAAGTGATGGTCATTGCTAGAGCTTTATGCATCTGAAGATGGTATATTCAAAAGAAGTTATCAAATCCACGATAATGACTCTTCATAACAAGCAATGTCTCTCTTTTTTCACATAGAATCAGAACAAAATCACTAAAAGTGGAAAGAAATGGGTGCAAGAATTACACAAGAGTATATACCACCCATATCCAAATTGAACAACATATGAAGCTTTTTTTGGGGAAAGAAAAAGAAGTGGTAAGAGAACTCTTCATTTAGAGTATCCACAATCGAGCTCGATGCTGGTGATCGGGGTCCGACCTCTACCATCGGCTTCTTCTAAAGGAGGTTCACATCGACCATTACGGGTTTAGTCTCTGTTAGGAGAGGCTCACACCAACGATTGGAGGCCCGACCTTCGTTCCTTCCCAACCAATCATTGGTTGCCATGTGGCATGAGATTTTGGAGGGAAATGGCCTTGGCTTGACCAACAGTTGGATTTTTACAAAATAAAAAAAATTCACAATGATCGTGTATCGATTTCTTCCCCTATAAATGTTAACCGCTTCAATACTCGTCTTGCCTACAAAAATGTCAAACAAATATTCTCTCACCTAAACCAATGGATTCGATTGGTATTATGCTTAAGTGTAATTCTAAATTAATTATAATTAAATTGTTATGGACATGCGAGTCTCTTTTACCTTCTCTTTTCAACTAACATAATTAACAATAACAACCCCAAAAAAGTTTCTTATTATGCAAAATCTTAAGACCAATTCAAAATAGAGGAAAAAAATATGGTGTATAAAAACTATGCATAACATTGGTAATCATCAATTAAATCATCCGAAACAAATTCAATTTCTGCTCGATCGATAATCAAACCTAAAGTTGTATATATTTTGTATTTCAAACACAAACAACACCATATTTTGAGCCAAAACAAAGCAATAAACTTGAAACACAATCATGACAAGAGATGCAAAAGTATATGTAGAATGAAAACAAAGAGTGACACATAAGATTCACAACCCATGAGTGAAAAGAAGGAGGAGACCCATAAAGGTTAGGCTATTATGGGTGCATGGAAGGTTTTGTAAGCAATAGGGACATGAAAAGTTGATGGAAACATTAGCATACCAAAAACATCATCAACTATTATTGAATGTTTGTAGACTCTCTCTTGCATGCGCATACAAAAAGTTTGTGCAATTCAATTCTATAATATAATTTCTTAGCCTTTTAATTTTCTTTGTCACTCTTCTTTAATCTATTTGTTTTGGGTGTTCGTACTGGCTGTTTGAATAAAAAATACTAAAAAAAATTATCAGTCAACAACCTTCAGTGGTAGGTTGTTTCCGTTGATTGTTCGTTCCATTTTCTTCACAATTTTTCAATCGCCGACGGTTCGCATTGATGTTAAGTTTATCGCCAACGGATGTGTTATCGGCTGTTCGTGAGTATTTAATTATTATTTTTTGATTTTTTTTCTCTTTTTTGTTCTATCAGTCAACACCGATAAACTAACAGTAGAGATGCTCTTAGTACTTAGTAGCTTTGATTGTGTTGTTTTTGCAATTTTGAAACCCTAGCCTTTTTTGCAAACCTGCCCTTTTTCTTTGCATACTTATCCCCACCTAACTCCTTTACATAAAGGAAAAAATATTAAAGATATTAAAGTTGTAATTTTTAAGCAAAAGAAAAGGTAAAGATGGGTGATGGGTAGACAAGATTCATTAAGCATTGGACAAGAGTCAGTGAAAAGGGAGGCTCCAATTATACAAAAATAAATAATATCGATAAGTCGTATCATCGACACGCTGATGTTGAGAACGAAACAAGACAAAAATAAATTGGAATAACTTTAGAAAAGTAGTTTGAGAAAAATTAATCAATATTTTTTTTATAATTATAAGCTTGAGAGGCTGTTTTTTTAGGGTTTCGCTTTTAGTAGTCGTACCTCTTCTTCTCTCCTTCATCGTAGTCATCATGTTAAAGAAAGTGTAGGGGTGCTTAGATGATACAACAAATATTTAAGGTATTGTAAATAAATTAATAAAAATTTAAGATAGTAAAATGATAAAAAAATATTTAAAATACTCTAAAAAGAGTAATATACCAAAGAAAAATTACCCTTTTATTTATCTATCTTCTCCACCAAGTTTCAGGTCTTTTCAGTGATGATTCTATCATGATTAGCTTATATGTTACATACTAGAATTAACTAGAGATCTACACAAAATTTACCAAACTTTCTTCTTTGGTTTGTGAGACTTGATGGGTTCTGGAGACTCAAAGGTCATGTCAATTCCATCATTCTCTCTCTCTTGTGTTCCTGTAATTTCTTTTTTCTTTCTTTTTGCTCCAACATTTCCAAATTCATATTTCACATCTTGTGTACATAGACCCACAAAAGAAGAAGAAGAAGGCAAAAAGTAGAAAAGACTGTGGGAAGAATATCCAGAATTTCATTAAAATGAGAGAAAAACAAGAATAATAATTACAAGGATAGATGGTAAAGAAATTATCACAAATATGTTCATTTTATGTAATTTCATTTTTTCATAATTATAAAATAAATATTTTGTATTTGTATTTTATATAATTATATAAAAAATAATGATTTTTTCCTTAAAATGTAAATTTAAAAAATATAAATAATTCAAGTTTTATGATTCTTAATTTTCTTGTTTTGGATAATAGCAAAATATGATCCTCAAATATTGTCTTTGCAACTTGTGTCCCTAAAAAACAAGCCATTTGTATCCTTTTCTTTTATTTATTTACACATCAATAAAAAAATTACATTTTCCACTCAAAATAAGTCATCATCCAAAATTTAAAAATATCATTTTATCCTTACACTAACATAGATGTATATCAAAAAAATATGTCCCTCAAATATTATATATTCATAGAAAATATCCTTCAAATATAATATTTTAATAACTATTGGGTAAATAAGTTTTTTTTACATGAGGATAAATAGATAAAATTTTTTTTTAACATTTTGATGGATGGTCTAAATTAAGGAAAATATAGAAGTACAAATTTTTAGAACTTTTTGTTTAGGGACAAAAGTTACAAAAACCCGAATGTCCGGGTTATTTTTACAATTATATCTTTTATTCTACCATACAAATGATCAAAAAAATCAAGGAAAATTTTAATTTTATATTTTCAATGAAAAATCATCATTTCAAGACAAATTTAAATAAAACCCTATAAATATTACAAAAATAGAAACTCCAAGATATATATTTTTTGTACTTATCTCATAATTAACTAACCCTATTAATTGAGGCAAATAGTCACCAAGAAATAAATCTTTTCTTAATTATGATCACAAAATAATCATGATCCATTCTCATTTCACTGATCTTGAAACAAAAAAAAAGCACATCAAGAGACATCACACAACTCATACCCTTCCATATACCTATCAAATACAACCACCATCTTCATCTTCATTTCTTCATATATGTACTCACTAATCACCTAATCAACCAAAAACTAACAACTAATTAACTATTAAGTAGTAGTGGCAATGGCAGTGCCCAAAGTGAGTCCTCTCAAGCCTCAGCTCTCACAAAACACTAGTTGGCACCAAGCAGCAAGTGAAGAACCCCAAAACCCTCTTCTGCAAAACACAAATCAATCTAGATTAGTACTAATTAGAGCATTGATTACTGATTAAGGACTAAGATTAGTGCTAATCTGGCTTACCTTTTTGGGTTTGGAAGTATGGAGAAGGCCTGGTGAGATCTTGTAGAGGTCTTCATCGACAGGTTTAGGTGCTGGTCTTGGCCTTGCCATCATGTCAAGGTCATCAATGCCGGAGGGGTAATATGGTAATATCTGTGGCTCCTTCACATCACCACCATCACTTCCCCAAGCTCCTTCTCTTCCTTCTTTCACATGGCCCTGACGTTTCTTGGTCTGCAATTTGATCACCATCATCAATCCATCACCATTCATTTCCAATAAAAATTCAATGCAATGAGATAGAGAAAGAAGAAAAAAACAGTAAAGATGAGGGGAAAAAGTGTTTTTGGTCTTTAATCCTATGTGGGTTCTTGGTTCTTTTTGATAAAAATGACATTTTTTTGTTTTTGGGTGTTTGGATGGAGAATAATGAAAGAAAATCAGTAGAGTTGAGAAATAAAAAGGGTTTTTGATGTTAAATCTTTTATGAATTCTAGCTTCTTTTTGATAAAAATGACATTTTTCTTAGTTTCTGGGTGTTTGGATGAAGAGAAAATAAAAGAAAATCAGTAGAGTTGAGAAATAAAAAGGGTTTTTGATGTTGTATCTTTTATGGGTTCTAGCTTCTTTTTATAAACATGATAAAAATGACATTTTTTTGTTTGAGAAACAAAAAAAAAGTTATGACTTTTAAAATCTTGATGTGTTTGAGATTTTCTTTCTAAATTTGTGTTTGGGTGCTTAGATAGAGAGAAAATGATAGAAAAATAGTAAAGATGAGAAGCAAAAAAAAAGGTTTTTGATTTTAAATCCTATATGGGCTTGAGCCTTTTTTTCATGAATTTTCTTGTAGGTGTTGGGATAGATAGAAAGTGAAAGAAAAACAGTAAATATGACAAAAAAAAATCTTGATTATCAATCCTTCATGGGTATAACCTTTTTTTCATGGATTCGTTTCTGGGTGTTTGGACAGGGAGAAAACGAAAGAAAATGTGCACTAATTTGACCTATAAACAGTACAAAAGATGGTGTTTTTAGAGCTTTTACCCTTCTACGAGGAACGACGATCATGGCCGGAGTGACGACATCATTCTCGTACAAGTCTCCGGCGACGTACAGATCCCGGCCCTCGGAGTAACTGTACCGGAGCAGACCGGCCTGTCTCGCCGACTCGAAGCACTGAGTAAAAGGAAGATCGTCGTAGCAATCCCAGCTCCCGAAGGCCGGTACATGAGTCCTCCGATAATCCTACACAGAACCAAACACAACATAACTCATAAACACGACCAAAATCGAGATGGGGAAGAAGAAAGATATGAACTTGAGCTGAGAACTGAGAGCTCACATCCATGGAAGCTTCAAGGTCTGAAAACAGAGTATCTGCAGAGAGAAACAGGGGAAGAACAGAGCTTGAAGATTGACCTTTGGTCTTGTGTGTACTTGTCTTTTTTTCTATCTTTCTAGGTGGGTGAGCGTGGGATTATATATATGTAATCTGAAAAAGGAGAGAGAGAGAGGGAGAGAGGGAGAGAGAGAGAGAGAGGGAGAGAGAGAGAGGAGGAGAGTACTGGAAAAGAAAGGAGAAATGAGAAAAGCAAAACTCAGATAACGAAGTATTTACAGTGGCGAAAAAGCAACAGAGAGACAAAGAGGTAAGGGAAGAGAGAGAGAGAGGGTTGATTGGCTGATATGTTGCTTTCGCTTTTGGGCTTGTTTTATATTTGTTTTTGAGTGGCCTTAAACATTAGTGTAGTAATGTGAAAGAGCATTTAGATGTTTTTGAGGTTAAGTTGGTAAGTGAAATCATCGAATTTGTGTGTTTTAAGTAGTGACGGGGTTTTAAGGTGTTGAATGACTAGCAAGTGAAGGCCAAGATTAGGATAGAAGATAGAAAAGAAGCAACTTAAACAAAACCTTTAACTAATACATCCTTTCTTCTCTCTATTATGGTCCCCGTGACAATTAGGTTTTCGACCACGGATATCATCGGTGATACTCTCTTTACTCTCTTTTTTTCTCTCCTCCCCGGGGCTCTCTCGTTGTTGAGTTGTTATCTGTTGTCGTCGCCAACAAGCACCTTTCGTCGCGTGTAGTTCGCTCCCGTACGTCGTGTCGCCGCCAGTCAGCTCCTCATGTCGTCGGACCGCTCGATATCCTCCAGATCTGACATTGGTGAAGCGTTGGCGGTGTCTTCCCCCCAAATCCGCCTATGCCCCGACATCGGCATCATGTATCTTCATAAGACATCTCAATGATCCTTTTGTGTTAACTGAGTCTGCGCCCACCCTTGTCATCGGAACATCAAGCGACGACGACATCTCCTCCTCTGTCGGGTCTACCCCCTCTAGATCTGGCGGAGCTCTGGGCCATTGGCTTTTGCCCACATCCAGATATGCTGGTGTTCCGACGTTGGTGTCTGTCTGCTTCGTCGATGCTCCTTGCCGTCTCCCTACTCCGTCAAACGCTCTCTAAGACCGAGTTATCATCCTCCCATGCTTTGTCTCTATCTCCATCGTCGGCTCCGTCCCTGAGTCCCTTGGGTCATAGCTATACCGACCAGATCCGCCACCCATCGCCTGTTCCCCCATCTGGCCTCACCTCTCGATGACGACCACGACCGACCGAAAGCCCCCGACCTCATCTCTCGATGATGACGATTCGACCTCTTCCGACTGAGCCTCTCTGTCATGCTTCTCTTCCAGTCAAACGGTCAAATTCGCTCCAACCTTCCGCCGGAGCTCCGTAGTACGAGTCATGCTCCTGCTTTACATTCTCACCCGTCTAGACACGTTCCCTCACCTCAAGGGGATCATATTTGCATCCGTTGGTGTCATCCACCCCCCTCTCAATCTGATCCTAGCCCTAGACATCGGAGGCTGACCGCGAGTTTTGCCTGCTTGTCGTTGTTGTTTGTTTGTTTTTGTTTCTCTTTATATGTCACTTCCACCGGAATCTCGGATTTTCGGTAGGTGTGGTTGCTACCTTTGGTGGCGCGGGTTCTCGTTGTGTCACCCTTTTTGAGAGCTATCATCTCGTTGGTCGTCTCTCAAATTTTCGAGAACGACCGGTCAAATGGAACACTTATGTTTGTTCAATGTGTAACGTGCATTAATTTATTAACGAATCTTTCTTTGAAAAAAAGAGAGAGAAGATTGAAGAGGTCGGTCGTCTGAGTTTATAACATCCAATGATTCTGGATCTAAACAAAATCATCCGGTTCGTATGTAAAGAGACATGCTGATTCTCCTACTCTCGATCACCAATTTTGTCAATCTACTTTAGGAGTGTTTAAAAATTCTGTTATACCCGATACACATTCAACATCCATCCGCATAAATCCGAATGAATCACGAATCACATTTTTATGAACCCATCTCGTTATGGACGGATGGAGGATTCCGAGAACAAGATCCGTGGATCAGCGTTCCGTCCGCCTCTCCTTATAAGTCCCCTTATATTGCACTAGGGTCATGCCGAAATCAGCACCCCAACTCATGAACCGTACACAATAAGCTCACTGATCCCACTCCTCATTTCTCGTATGTTTTATCTAACGAAAAATCCTCTACAAACCCTAGCTCTCCTCTCGACTTCTTTGTTCCCATGTCATTGTAATTGTACGTCTGATCAAACCCGTTCCACCCTTTAGTTCGAGTGGATGAAATCCACCAAATATTACTTTTTTCTTGGATACCAATCCGTACAAACATGTGATTATCTATCCTCATAAACAGACCATCCGACTAAGAACATCCCTGACTCAATCGACCGACATCCAACAACAGTCGATTCCAGACCAAAAGATACTAATCTTAAAACCAATGGTTCAATCTCATATTTAAGAGGTAACAGACAAAGAAGAATAAATCAAACTCCATTCAATTGAATTCAAATTACAGTAAGATAAATCTGAATCTTTTTCACTTTAATCCTCAGGGACTCTGCATTGCCCTGTTTGTCTCTGAACATAATGCATATACCAATGCATGAATCTTATTTCAAAAGCTTCTTCCTTGCTTTTACCTTTCACCATTTCAACTCTCTCTGCTTTGAGATAGCATTGGCCACTTTCTCAACCCCACACGCGTCCCCTACCGAACTTTGTGCTCTGTGCCCAAAACAACTGAAAAACAGAACAGACCCAAAACCACAAATAAAATAAATAAATAAAATAAAATATTAAAAAGGGTTAAATGTTGAAACTTATCCTTATTTATTGGTCACGAACACTATGGTACCTTCCTTTTTAAAATCACATTTGCGGTACCTTATCTATTGGTCACGCGATTCCGTTAAGAAAAATAGACGGTAAAATGCCGTTTTTTCCATTCCGTGAGTCATATGACCTCAAGTGTCCTATAATGGATGGTAAAATGCCGTTTTTTCCTTAATTATTTAACTTTTATACATTTTATAAGGAACATTATCATTGCACCCTCGTTGTTTTTTTTTGATAAGCAAAGCAATATATTAAATCTCTCCCTTTTCAAAGTTTGAAAAGGAAGGACAACATCCTTTAGCTACAAAGGAGAACAAAAGGAGAGGAAACCAACAACAAAAACCAACAAACCGTTCCTTATAAAATATATAGAGGTCAAATACTTAAGAGAAAAAAACGTCATTTTAAGATCCATTATATGACACTTGAGGTCATATGACAAACGGAATGGAAAAAAACGGTATTTTACCGTCCATTTTTCCTGACGGAATCGCGTGACCAGTGATAAGGTACCGCATATGTGATTTTGAAAATGAGGGTAGTATAGTGTTCGGACCAATACATAAGGGTAAGTTTCAACATTTAACACTTAAAAAAATAAATAAAAAACCCAGAAAAAAAAACAGAGCTGAGAGCAAGGCCATGTGATTGGGTAATGAAGTCAGATCAAAAGCTAGGTCAACACTCCACATTGCATATGGCTTCTCGTGCCTTGCTCTGTTTTCCTCTGTTTTTTCTGCAGTCTTTTCGAAAAGTTCAAGCTCGAAATAGAGACAAATGTCCACGACACATTGGTTTGTTTATTTGTTTGTGTTAATGGGTCGTTGAATTCTATGTTGTTTTGTGGTTTGGGTTTTGTTTTGGGACGACAATTATGTTGTAAAAAATGTTATCGGCAGAGTACCGAGAAACAGAGGATTGGTGGTGGTGATGATGGTGTTGTAAATTGAAAATTTGTATGGTAGTTATAGTTGTTGTGCTAGTGATTGATTTGAGTAGTTGGGTTTTGGTTTTGTGGATTCAAAGTCCAAAGCTCTTACCTAGTGATTGATTTGAGTAGTTGGGTTTTGGTTCTGTTTAGGGTTCAATACCCAAAGTTTTGGTTGATGGGTGTGTTTATGTGAAGATTCCAAGGTTACATGTTAAAGCTTGTTCTTAACTTATTGATCACAAATATTATATTACTCAACGTTTCAAGTGACAAATGCACTAATTTAAATATTAGTTAAGTGGTTCTGTTAATAAAAATGGATCGAATGTTCTATTATGTTAGTCATATAATCGCATGTGTTATTTAATAGATGGTAAAATTACGGTTTTACTCGTATTTGACCTCTATACATTTTATAGGGAACAATAACGGGGTACAATCGTAAGGTTCATTATAAAATGTATAAAAGTCAAATATGTAATACAAAATCGTCATTTTATAATCCATTGAATGACATAATAGATCATATGACTAATATAATAGAATATCTCGTTCATTTTACTAACAGAATTGCGTGATCAATACTTAAAATAATGTATTTGTCATATTAAAACATTGAGATTATAGTGTTTGTGACCAATACTTCAGAATAACTTTTTTTGTGGTTGAGTTTTGGAAAGAGTAATCTCATACAAGTACATAATTTTGTCATATTTTTCATACAATTGTACTGATTTTTAAATTTCTCCACTTTATGACAAAAATCAATGTTAGGTTGAATCTTAGCATGAATATCCATTTTATTATAAGATTACCATCAAACAGTTAATTTGCGATTATTTTCTTGAAGTTAATAAATAAAAAATTGACGGTACACGAATATTTTCCGTTTGGATGCCTTACATTGTCATAGAATTATTCTTTATTTATTTATTACCAACAGAGAGTAGGTGAGAAAAAAAGGAAGTCGACTGTAATTAGGCAAGAAAATTTAATATGAGTGTCGTTAACTGAAAAATGTAACAAGCTTTTAGTTATTTATGCGGGGCTATCATTATTTACCCGACCTATCATATTAGCTCCAATATTATATGATTTATAAATCAATTCCACCATCAAAATATCGATCTTATTTAACATAGACAGACATGACCTTAACATTCTCCAACACAGGGTCTAAGAATCAATTTGAAAATAACATGTCAAAGCCAAATCTTTGACACCTTCTCCAACAAAAGAAATGAAAACTTTAGAGTTCATTATAGAGAATTTCTATTTCACGTGCTTTTTCCTTCTGTAAAGACGTGACGTCGCTTTCCGACAATAGACCTGGGCTCGACTCTTGGGGGACAGTACTTTTTCATTAATTATTTTGGTCCTGTCGTGGACCTTGCTGTGTTGGGCCTATATCGGCCCATGTTTTATGGGCCATAAGGGAAAGGGCTCTCCACTTTTTAGAGCCCGCTGACATCTGCTGTACCAACAGTGCCGCAAAGCTGTGCGAAGAAGGTGTCGGGGGCTGAGTGCAAGTCCGACGGTGGTGTTTGGAGTATGGGGACGTGAGTTGTTCGTGGCTACGATAGTGTATTGGCAGTAGGAGAGAATGGAGGAATTACAAGAGAGGTTGATCGGAATCGTGATCGACAGTGATGATGAGGAGACAGTTATACCTGAGGAACTGTTGAAATTGAATGCAGAAAAATATAGATAACGGAATTACAGCAAAGGTTCTGACCGAGAAAAGTTTCAAAGTAAGTATTTTCCGTTCAGTGATAAAAAAAAAAACTTGTGGAGTGCCCAGATGGACCCGATCCCTTCGTCAACACGGCCCGTCCTTCAGGTGATCCCAGCCCGTCAAACTTGCTAGCTCGTGCATCTCGACCCAATCCATTCCTTTGCTGGAAGCCTAGGCCCATCTTGCCTGCAGCCCGAGACGACAAGCCCATAGGCCCAGACCTTAGGCCCATCTGGATTATCTTCTCAACCGAAACCCTAGCAGGCTCTAGCACCGACCGCCTCTTCCACTTCCCTAGTTCGCCGTACTCCGGCCATCCAATGCCACTGTCCGGTGAAGCCTGGCGCGATTCCACCATGTCCGTCAAGGCCGTACCCTACTGAAAAGCAGAAGAGGACGGTGGCAACCTTGCCACCCTTACACCCAAAACTCCCTCCGGTCCTCTCGAGGTCGTGGTCCCATCGCCTGAATCTTGCGCGTTAAACCCCGTCGGTAGACCATAAGGTGGCCCTGTAAGTTGCGACCACCCAGTTCCCGTGGCCCCAGCCGGTCTCTATCACCACGACACGCCGAGAAAGTGATAGGGTTCTTCTGCATAGCCCCACCCTCCATGGGTGACGATTCAGACTGGGAGACTTTATAGATAGAGGGGGAGAGCGAGGCCGAGTGATCCGCCGCCTCGTTGATGCCCCCGCCTTCGTGTTGTTGTTGATCGGAGAACGGAAGATGTCCCATCGCCGTCGTTGTTCAGGAACTCTCAAAACTCTATCGCACACCTAAGGTTTGGGGGAGAGACGGGTTGCGCTTCACGACGAGTCTTTCCGCACAAAATATCTAGTCAGTTACAACACATATTAATCTTCTTTTTGAAACGAGGAATTGGGGAAATGCATTACTGTGAACAATAAACCATACAACGTAGGGCGTACAAGCCCTAGGTTCCAGATATATGTCCCGATCGCCCGTAGGCCACCCGGCGCTCATGGACCCGTAGAAATAGTCTGCTTTTGATCGCATACACTAACTCACGACATCCCCTTACCTACATTCCAACGATGCAAAACAGAAAATGAAAAGTCCCAATATAAACCAAAATAATACAACCCAAATAAAAACGAACTAATTCATAAAGCAGGCGGAAATAGAGTGCTCTGAATGCGGTTTTCCCGAGACCTCTCAACACCGGCACCCGGGTCTGTGGGTATAGTTCGTAGCCGGACCCTCCCACCCCCGCCGGGTCTTCTCATTTTTTCGAAGGAGGCTGAAACGCCTCCGTCTGCGGATTCTGGATTTCCTCCTCGTCCCTCAGCTGCTTTTCCCCCGTCTTTGTGGACGAGACGCCCTTTGTGGATCTGCCACGATCAGCTCCGAACAGATCTGACGACTCTCCGATATGTCGCGGGAACGCGAGGTAGTCTTCCCCGATTCAGTGTGGGACATCCGCGAGATCGTCCATGCCGCAGATTGGGGTTGCTCCTGTGCTCAGGTTGCATGACTTCCGGCGAGAGTACCCCGACATGGTGGGACCACGAGGGGTATCAGTCGACGGAGTGGCCTCCGGAGTCGTTGGATCTGGGAGGAAAGTCGGCGGAGAGGAGTACCTATTCGGAAAAACGGTAGGGGAAGGTTGAGACGGTACCTGAACAGCGGTAACCGGCGCTACAGGGTAGCCGGGAGCCATGGTTGCGGTGGTATTTGGTGCGGCGGAGTGGTCTGTGTCCATGGCCGTGGTGGGATTCGATAAGAACCAGAGTACGAACCGATACGAGTCGAGAGAGGCACGGTGGGTGTGTGGCGGTCGGACTGGGTAGGCAACCTTTGAAGGGAGCTCGGGGGCACACGTCGACCGGAGGGATGATCAACGACGACAAGAATTCAATTCTTGAGGGGTTCGATGAGAAACTCTAAAAGATTCATTAGGGAGAAGCAGTGAGTTTTGCAGAGGGAACTTATATTTTGTATACAACACATATTAATTTAAGTTAATGAAAAGAGTATAAATGATTGAAATGATATTTTTTTTGGACAAACATCACTTATTCATTTTTCATTGAATGTTCCGACCTGTCGATAGTTTTTCATTTATTTTTTGAAAAATTAAACTTGATGACCCACCTACTGTCTCACACCTCAATTCAATTGAACTTGGAGAGTGAATTGAACAGTTCATTTTTTTTTTGTCTGAATGTGAACCCCTTTACCAACCTATCCTTGTTTCTACACCACTCTCTCCACTGTCCATCTCCTGGCTACTCGAGAGCGAACCTTATCTTTCTTTGAGATCGAAATCTCCACTGTTATTGTATCGATTCTTCTTGTTGGGAATCATCTGGTTTGAGGCTGTATCTTCGTAGTCAGTGCTCCTGTATGTAAACTGTTCTGAGGGCTCATCTCTTGTCCTTCGGTATTCACTTTGAAACCGTTGGATTATATATAAAAAGAATCTGCTGATCGAAAAAAAATCGTTCGAACAACATGCCTATTGCGGAGTTGTTCTTGGGGGCATTGATCACGGTGTTGTTTGAGAGGTTGGCCTCTCGCGAGGTGCTCAACTTCGCTCGCAGGGAGGGCATCGAATCCCAGCTTAAGAAATGGAGCAAAATGCTGGTGAAGATACAGGCCGTCCTTGCCGATGCTGAGCACAAGCAGATCCATGCTACTGGTGAGCACAACCTGCTCAACCTCTGGCTGAAAGACCTTAGAGACTTGGCTTATGACGTCGACGACCTTCTCGATGAAGTTGCCTACGATGCTCTTGCCAAGATCAATACATCGTCTGCTCGTGGAGAATCTAGCAAGGTATTGTAAGGATTTATATGCTAATAGCATAGCTGGAAAAAAATGTGTTACAGATCTAGCAAGGTTATGGTGGTCTTGTGCAGTGTTGTAGTTAGAACTAGTCTAACGTGTCATAATTGATTTTAGTAAAAAAAATCATGACTAGTAAAAGGGTTATTTTCATATTACTACTTTAACTATGTGATTTTTTCCATCTTACTATCCTAACTATTTTTTGTGCCACCTCATTACCTTAGAATATATTTTTTTTCACTTTCATATCTTAACTATTTTTTGTGGCACCTCACTACCATAGAATGCATTTTTGTGACATTAAAAATTGATTTTTTTTAAAGAAATGAAAATCAATGACATTTTTTGAAAATTTGATTGTTAGTGAGGGGTATTACGGACTTTTTAAGTGTTTTCATCCAAAAATGGATGAAAAATTGACGGCGGGTATGAAAGTAAAAAAATACATTCTAAGGTAGTGAGGTGCCACAAAAAATAGTTAGGGTAGTGAGATAAAAAAAACACATAGTTAGGGTAGTGAGATGAAAATAACCCCTAGTAAAATGATCAGGTTACTAATCAATTTTAGGGTTAATTATTCTTTTACACCCTATTAAATTGATAACATACCTCTAGTACGACAAAGTTTTATAACGTTTAATAACAATTCTTATGTTTTTATAACATACATTTAGTACTCTTTATGAATTGGTCACGTATCATTTAATACCCCTTATGTATTGGTAACAAAACATTTAATACCACTTATGAATTGATCACATATCATCAAAATGACGTAAACTTGACCAAAATTTTGTTCAGAACGTTACCAATGCATCGAGGTATTAAAGAAGTGTTACCAATACACATAGGGTTTTTTTTTAGAGAAACGATATTGTATTAATTTTCGACAACAATGATATGTTGAAGAGGTTCGGGGACATGACCCCCTTGCCAATTCCAGACAGGAGTAGAACAAGCCGCCCTGGCAAGCCAGTGAGTTGTTTTGTTCCCTGTTCGCTTTACAAATTCGAGTTGCACGCACTCGAGTTTAGATAAAAGGGAAAAACAATCTGTAACGATCGTCCCAAGAGGTGACAACTGCCCCCCACCTCTTTTAATCATATCCACTATGACCTTACAATCACTTCGAACCACCGCCCTCTGGGACGGGTATTGATGAAGCCACATCAGCGCCTCCCGTATCGCAAACGCTATACACATAGGGTAGTAAAGATAATTAACCTTCTATTTTATTTATCCTATGATTTTTTTTTTCATTTTGATTAAACAACATATTCTTCCAGGTACATAGATTGGGAAGCTGCTTTCGGGCCTGCAATCCATGTATGGTTGTGTCTAATGCTAAGAAGGAGTCCAAAATCAAAGTCATCACTGATAGGTTCCAAGAGATTGTGACGCAACAAGACCAGCTCCACCTCAGCAACACTGCTTCAGGATCCGTAGAGAGGGTAGGAAATATTGATGAATGGGGCACTAGTTCTGTGGTTGATGAATCCACTGTCTTTGGAAGGGAAAAAGATAAAGAGGCCATTATCCAACTGTTGCTCCAACGTCGTGATGAGGTCGGGGTGGGCGTGCTTTCTATCATTGGTATGGGCGGCCTGGGCAAGACCACACTCGCTCAACTCGTTTACAACGACATCACCGTTGAGGATTATTTTCCCGTGAGAGCATGGACTTGCATGTCTGACCAGTTTGACGTCGTTAGAATCACCAGGTCCATCCTCGAGTCACTGAAGCTTACTCCAGGTGGCACGGATCTAAATTCTCTGCATGTGCAGTTGAAGGAGGCTCTGTCTGGCAAGAAGTTCTTGATCATTCTTGATGATGTCTGGAACGCGGACTATGGTGCTTGGGATTTGTTGTGCGCCCCTTTCTCCTCGGGGCTGTCTGGCAGCATGGTCATCGTCACCACTAGGAACGAAGGTGTTGCTTCTTGGGTTGGTAACTTCTCACCATACCGTCTAAAGCAATTGTCTGATGATATCTGTTTGTCTATATTCCTCCACCATGCACTAGGAGCAACAACTTTCGAAGCACATGGATACTTGTCTGATATAGGGTTCGAAATTGCAAAGCGATGTGAAGGGTTACCATTAACAGCAAAGATGTTGGGAGGCATACTTCGGAATAAGAAGAGGCCAAAGCAATGGCAAGATATTTTGCAGAGCGAGATATGGGATCTACCGGGAAGTGGAATTCTTCAGGCCCTAAGGTTGAGCTACCATCATCTCCCTTCTCAATTAAAGCAGTGTTTTGCTTATTGCTCCATATTTCCTGCGGATTATAAATTCAACAAACAAGACTTGATCTTATTATGGATGGCAGAGGGCTTTCTGCAGCCACAATCTAATCAAAAGAAACAAATGCAGGAATTGGGAAGCGATTACTTTGACAATTTGACATCAAGGTCATTTTTCCAACCATCAAGTACAAGCTCTTCAAAATTTGTTATGCACGACCTCATTCATGACCTGGCCCGACATGTTGCTTCAGACGCATACTTGTTCGTGGGAGATCATAATGCAACTAGCCAAACCACCATAAAGGTTCGTCATTCCTCATTTGTTCGCAAGGGTGTGGATAACTTCAAAAGGTTGGAAGCATTTGGTGACATGAATAGCTTGCGAACGTTTCTAGCATTGCCGATTAAAAAGCATCCCAGCATGGGAGTATTCTCCCGTGAGATAAGTTTCTTAAGTTCTAAGGTGTTGCTTGACTTGTTGATGAAGCTTACAAGTGTAAGAGTGTTGAGTCTATGTGGTTACCAGATCAAGGAGCTACCAGATTCAATGGGACACCTAAAGCATTTAAGATACTTGAACATGACTGGTACTTGCATTGAAAAGTTACCAGAATCGGTAACTTCTTTATTCAACTTACTCACACTAATATTGAGATTTTGTTTGAATCTTAATGAATTACCGTCGTCGATTGGGAATCTAGTGAACCTGCAGTATTTCTATCTTCATGACACTCCAAAACTGTTACAAATGCCGAGTGGGATGAAACACTTGACATGTCTCCAAAAGTTATCGAAGTTTGTTGTTGGGAAGAATGAGGAGCTTGGAATAAGTGATTTAAAGAACTTTTCGAGTCTTCGAGGAAAGCTTTTGATCACAGGGCTACATAACGTGGTTGATATTTCAAGTGCAATTCATGCCAGTTTAAATGGAAAAGATGGCCTTCAGAAGCTGCGCATGATCTGGAGAAATGAGTTCAATGATTCTCGAGACCAGGAGACTGAGGAGCAAGTCTTACATCATCTCCAGCCACCAAAAAGCCTCCAGAAACTTGAGATATCCTATTATGGAGGTAAACAACTTCCTTTCTGGATAGGGGACCCCTTATGTGCTCCTAATATGGTGGAGCTAAGAATTGATGGTTGCAAAAACGTAACTTCGTTGCCACCACTTGGGAGACTACCATTGCTGAAAGAGTTGACTCTATGTCAGTTGGACGGAGTAACAAGCGTGGGAGATGAGTTGTACGGGTATGATGATCCTCTCTTTGTGGGAAAGGCTTTCCCATCTTTAGAGAAACTCATTTTTATTAAACTACTGGGATGGGTGGAGTGGTCTTGCTCTAGCGGAGGGATAAGTTTGCCATCCACCCTACAGCTCCTACAACTTAATGGTTGTGAGGCCCTGAAGACATTGCCTCGAATGCATGCTGAGTGTTTTCTCGATACATTGTTTATACGGCAGTGCTATTCTCTCGAACATTTTCCTTTTGTGAAAGAATCCAAGAACGGCGAGTTAGTCTGTTGGAGGGCGAAGACATTGTCAATTTCGGACAATAAGAAGCTGTCGGAGGATATATTGGTGCACGACGTTGAAACTCTATGTATTAGTTGGTGTCCGACTCTAATGTGTTTTCCAGCGAGTGGTAAGAAGTTGCCTCCGTCCCTCAGGTCACTGTCCGTCAGTAACTGTGAGAATCTACATACACTGACGGAGGGAATGTTGATGCAAGACGATGATTTGTCATTGCCACTCGAGGAAATTTGCATCTATGATTGTCCGTCAATAACATGCTTTCCGGCGGTTGGGAAGCTACCTAGCTCCCTCAAGAAACTTCATCTAGAATACTGCTATAAGTTAGCAGCAATTCCAGAGGGATCGCCAGGGTCGCCTCTTGAAGAAATCTACATCAATTGCTGTCCGGACCTTCAAGAGCTGCCGGAGTCCCTAGTGGTTACGGTTGAAAATATTGATTTTTAAGGAAACTATGTATGATATGTGGGAACGTTTAGTTTGTATAATATGGTTTGTTTTATATGGAGTTTGGACTAAGTGTAAAGCTACTGGTAGATTTATTTTTGGGTGTTATATAATTATTAGTAATCAAGACAAATAACACGTGGGCATATGAGTCTAGTTCGTACAATATTATTTTTGAATCATTAGGATATATTTAGAAACTGTTATAAAATGAAGAGATACGACTGTCATAGGGCATTATACTTCTTCATGAGAAACCACGATCTCAATCTTATATTGTTGTAACTTTGTTCTGTGTCGAGTCGCAGTTCGTACTGGCTCTGGGATCCTTTGTCGGACGAGGCCTTCTCTCCAAGCTCCTCCCATGGGGTCACTGTCTCGGTTTTCGCCTACATTATCGAAGCTTCGCAAAACCTACCTCGTCATAGCTCTGCTGTTGTTCTGTTGTGGACGTTGTCGGAGTCGTGGATGTTATCGGTAGTGCATACACTGGAGCTTCCTTTTTTCCCTACTCTGCTCTCCTGCTCTTGACCAGATATCCTCTTATAGATCCGGAGATGTGGTCTGTCTAGTTTGTGCGGGTGTGGTTTTGAACTTTAGGGGGATTTTCGTCGGAGTTCGGGGAGCTTTGCCTCTTCTCTCGGCTTTTTCTCGTGACATCTCTGGACTCGGCCTTTTTGGTTGGAGTTTTTGTCATCGCTGCTTATTCGTGAGGTGTGGTGGTTGCGATGGCAGCAGTCTCAAAGAGTTCGGTCCGGTTTTGGTGTTGGCCACAAGAGTACCTGACTCTGTTGTAGATCTTCTCCCCGCAGTGGTGTCGGTTGAGACTCTCTCGTGACGTCGGGGGTGTCTAGTTTCAGTTTTGACCGTGAGACGTGTTTCTTCATCTGTTCGGATGTTGATCGTTGTAGATCTGGTCTAGCCGCGTTTGGTAGTTCCTTTGGTTACCTAGTGTTTCGTTTCAGATCCGGTCGTGGGACACGTTTCTCCATCCTCTCGGATGTTGATCGTCGTGGATCTGATGGTTCGTTGTTGTACTTGTATTGGTAATCCAACTCTTCTGCTTTAAATATGTGTTCCCTCACTCTCCATTTATCGTTATCTATTTGGTACTCATCTGCTTCCTACCACATTCGTTGTTAGGGCTTGCCGGTTTAGGGTGTTGGCCGTCCCCCAGTGGTTCGGTCATTGTGTCTTTTAGCTGTTTACCTTCAGATTCGATTTTTGAGTTTAGTGCGTTCTGTGGGTTTTTCCCTCATGTTTTGTTTTTGTCGTTTACGGTGCTGGTCGCCGACTTGTTAGTGGCCGCCTTCTAGTTGTGTGAGAGGTCGATGGTCCTTATAAGACAAGGTTTTATACTTTCTTTGACGGTCGGTTGCGTTTTTCGTTTGAGCTTAATGATTAGAAAATCAGGTTTTGATCTAGTTTAATATTATGTGCTTCGTGGTTAAAAAAAATCAGGGTTATAAACATATTTTATTGTTTTGTCCTTAATGTTGGTAAATTTTAGGTATTTAAATATTCTTGAATGTTTTCTATCTTTGTTAGAATTGTTTTGAGGTTGAGCTTTCATGTTAGACGTATCCACCGTCTACACATTTAAATAATAATTTATTAAATATTTATATCGGGTATACGGGACTGAACATATTTAAAATACCGAGAATAAAAACAGGGCCGAGTTTAGACCTGTCGTGGACCTTATCTCTCAAGCCCCAAATCCACGTGTTTCGGCCCATATTTTATGGGCCTGAAGGGTAAAGCCTTTCAGCAAGCCCAACCCATTTATTTAGAATAAAACAAAACTGATAGTGATGTAACCACAACCGCAATGCGACAAAAATATCCCAATCCATTCACGAGACGGTCTTCACACCACACACGACGGACTCGACCAATTTAATTAACTGCATGTATAATCATTAAATAGTTCAATTCTAAAACCCAAATTGCACGTCAAAAAATTCAACACAGTGAAGGTCCGTGACATACCAAATCAAGCTATCACTGCATGTCGGTCCAAAAAATCATCTTCTTCTTCACGGGTTTTATAAGCTTTTTACGTATAAATTACGGTTAATAGTTTTTCGATGTCCTAACCCCTATATTTTATTTATTATTAAATCATAACCCAAACAAACGTTTGTTTTGATGTAATAACGTTGACTGCAATCTATTTTATTTTCCGTCCTTAAGTTTAACGACCATTTAGTGAGTGACAGAAAAATTGATAGGTCGGGGTTATGATTTGAGAATAAACGAGAGGTCTATATTATGACATCAAGTTTTCTCATGACATTTTAGGAAAGTTTTAGAGTACGTGACAAGCATGTGACTGGTATTTCACATAGTCAGTTACACTTAACAGATTTTGATACATTTTGAGAATTAATTTGTCAAACTTGTTATTATGTAATACTTTTCATACGTTTAGGTTATGATTTGATAATTGACCTTAGTACAGTGCTGTGACATTGGCCATAACAATGAAAAATTGAAGATATTTTTTATTGGAAAAACGCTATTTTACCTCATTATACTATGGTCAATTTTTAAATCAAAACTCATATTATTAAATAGTAACAAGTTTGACAAATTAATTCTCAAAATGTATCAAAATCTGTTAAGTCTGACTGACTCTGTGAAATACCAGTCACATGCTTGTCACGTGCCTCTAAAACATTCCTGAAATGGCATGAAAAAACTTGATGTCATAACATAGACCCTTCGTTTATTCTCAAATCATAACCCTGACCTATCAATTCTTCATGTTACTCACTTAACGGGCGTTAAATTTTTAGACAGAAAATGTTAAACGTTGCGGTCAACGTTACTACATCAAAACGAACGTTTATTTGGGTTACAATGGAAGGGCTTGGGTTAGGGGCTTGGATTAGAGGCTTGGATGCTGACTGTACAAAATAGTGAGACTCATGACTCCAAAAAAATCTGTGTTTTACAATGGTGAGTCCCGTATAGGGTCTCGTATTGTGAGTGGACCAATCATATTTAGCTAAATCTGATTTTTCGTATTTTAAAAAAAATAGGACGCGTGGCAGCCTGTCATTGGCTGGCCTTCGAACGCAAAAACGCTAACCGGGCCGCAGGACGCAACACGGGCCGGCCTGTTGTTCTTGCTCATAGGATTTAATAATAACCGAAAGATGAAGATATGGACCTCGAGTTACCCTTTTTATTTTACCGCTATCAAACGAAGACGATTACAAGTTTCGAAGTAATAAATAATTCGGGGTATATTTTTGTAATTATCTCTCGATAAAACATGTGGTTCACAGCCACCCTCACTTCGCCGTATCTATAAATACATAACAAACCGACACAATTACACAAACCTCTAACTATAATTACAAGCTTTTGAGAGCGATAACAATGGCCATGATCATGAACTCAATGGTGGTGCTGGTGGTGGTGTTGGTGGCGATGGAGGCTGCTACGGCGGCGAGCTTGTGCAACATGAGCGAGGACGACCTGATGAAGTGTAAGCCGGCGGTGACGAGCCCCGATCCGGCGGCGCCGACGCCGGAATGTTGTAAGGTTCTCGCCGGAGCCGATCTTGGTTGTTTGTGTTCTTACAGGAACTCGTTCATGTTGCCTGCTCTCGGGATCGATCCCGACTTGGCCATGGCTCTGCCTCAGAAGTGTAACCTCGCTACTCCTCCTGCTTGCGCTTGAAGGTGTTATTGTGTGTGTATGTGACTCGTGAGGTCTTTGAATAACTTTGTGTGCTCCTTGTTGTTGTTGTATTTAATTTGACTTCGGTGTTAAGGGTTTGTTTTGTGATTTGTCACTCTCTATATGGTTCTGTTATGTAATAAACTATGAAGTGTATAATTATAAGGTGTTTGTATGGAGATTTGGAAGGTTTTCTGGTTGAGAGTGTGTATTATATGTTGTTACCGTATATTTTATTATCTGTTCTTCATTTGAGGATCGGTTTAATTTAAGTCTGTATATTGAACGTTCAATATGAACAATTCATGTACGGATTTGAATGTGAATTATTTGGTGGAGACAAGTTCTTATAGAACGGATATGGAGCAGTATTGAGTCTCCGTTATAGTGGTGGGTTCATACTCTTGTCGGGGTCATTTGATAGTTTTGTTATTCTTGCTGCTTGTGTTTTATGTCCTGTTTGTTTTTGAGTTTCTGGTTATTCGTATCGATTGTTTCGTTAATACATTAATTTTCTTTTGATGGAAAAAGTATAAATAAACTCATAGAAAAAAGAGATAAAGAGTTTCGAAGAAACGTATATAATAAAATACTTACTAAGAGGATACAGAATAATATAGAGAACAAGTTAAAAGAATCTAATAAAATCAAAAAAGCATTTATAGCCATGGAAACCTCACTAGATTAAGAGAACCACACAAATTCTAATTGTTCGTCGTCTCCGGCGGTGCTTCTTCCCCTCCGATCGTTTATTGTTTCTTGTTAATCTCTCTCACGATACTGTTGGGGATATCTTATTTGGGGCTTCATCGACTTGTCTTTTTATTTAAGGTCGACATACTCGATTTTCTCTTTTTTTGTGGGGTCTCCTCATCCTTTCCCGAGTATCGCCTCCGCCACTGGAAGTACTCCTCTCCTCTTCCCACAACGTGTCCATCACATGAGCAATGTACAACTCAGGCAAAGCATGATATGGTCAGATTCCCTAAATATATACTTCGAATAGTTATCGCTAATACAGTCTTTTTATGTGTTTCACTAAATATCTCAACTGCAAAGCAAAATAATTATTGTCAGTGTGATCCCGAGCACTAATGCACTCTTTTGTGAAGGTTTTAGACTATAATCTTAACCTTAGAAAATACCATTAAAATTGTGTATTCGATAGTCCGCATTTTCTTTATCGAAAAGATTGACGTTGATTCTCTAAAAAAGTGACAAAAAAGGAGAGACATAGTAACACCCGTAAAAGAGGAATGGCATAGGAGCATGTGGTAGTATAGTACCTCTAAAAAACCAACCAATTCACCGTAGATCATGCAATGTCTAAACATAGCAGGTGCCATGGTTACTCTGCTGTTCCTAGGCTTCTTCACTTACTATATAAAGTAACCCAACACACGAGACACACTCAGAACTCAGACCCCAACGAAGCTAATAATAAAATAAGTGGGTATTAACTATTAACTATTAATAATAATGGGGACGAAGATGGTATTGGCGATGGTGGTCTTGGCCGGAGTGATGGGAGGGACGGTGGCTCAGGTATTACTGTGCAACCTGAGCCAAGGCGACCTGCAGCTGTGCATGCCGGCGATATCGAAACAAGGAGCCTTGAATCCGAGCCCGGAGTGCTGCAATGCTGTCGCCAAAGCTGACCTTCCTTGCATCTGCAGCTTGAGGCGCTCTTTCTTGGCGCCGACGCTCGAATTCAACGGCGATCTCGCCACCTCTCTCCCGGCCAAGTGTGGCCGCCCCCCTCTCGTCTGCCCGCCGTGAATTTTGTCCCCCGACGGAGGAGATTATCCGGTCGGAGGATGAATTGAAATGTTTTTGTTTTTGATTTTGGTATTGTGAGTAATCAATCCCTATTGTAGGTGAGATTGTGATGATTATAAAAAAAAATTGGTGTGAATTATGGACATTTTGTAAATATTATTGGTTAATTGTTTTTTTTTTGTAAACAATATAGCTGATTAGATGGCATTTTGGGTATGGCATTTTCAAAACACTGATAAAAATGCGAGGTATTTGCTGGCTAGTTGTTTCAATTTTTTGGCATGCAACACTTATTATTAGACAGGTTCTCTTTTTTTGTCTAACACTAACAATAACGTTATTGGAAATCATATCCTAAAGGATAAAACCTTTTAAACCGCAAAGTCTGTCGATGGAATTTTTGACCATCTATTCAAGTTTAAGCCACGATTCTTTTATAGAAAATCAACATGTGGTCCAAATAATTTAAATATATTTTCGGTCCATCTTTTTCTTCGAATCACCCATCTTTTCTTACTTTTCATCTAATTAGATTGAGATTAAACTGAATCGATCTAATTCCACTATGACTTTACAAGGAACCAATCCTTATTATAAGAGAGATTGTGTTGGTGTAACCATGCAAGTAAATGCTATGACTATTAAGTGACGTCGTATTGATGTTTTGAAGACAGGATTGTTTTAAACGAAGCCACTCTGTTCTCGAGCAAGCACGCTCACGAGAATCACACCGCACCCAATCTCCGCCAACATCTGTACCAACAAATTTGCATCCCAACACCACTCTCACCCGAAGCGCGTATCAAACAGAACCTATATCTCAGTAACACGTGTCACGATCCGGGGGGAGGGGGTGGCTGAAAGGAACGTTAGTCAGCAAACTTCGGTAACAGAAAATGCCAAATAACGGATCGGTACCAAAATTACGGTTTTAACCACACGTTAACAAAACAACGTCTGAGAAAACATTTCTCTCCTACTGGGACCCACCGCTAACGTCCAGAACACGAAAACAGAATCAACAAAAAGCGTGGTCTGACGGACAGAGACAGACTAGTCCTCTAGGCTTCAGCGTCGCCGGACTTTTTCTCCGGTGAGCAGATGAGCCAAAAGTAACCGTACGGGTCCTTCACCTTCCTCACGCGCCCAGCGCAGCACGCGCCTTCTTCACCCTCAGTGATCTCGCCCACGGCGACAGCTCCGGCGCTCACCGCCTTCTTCACAGCAGCTTCCACATCCTCAGTCTCGAGGCACAGAGCGAAGCCGGATCCAACGCTCTTCGACCTATTCGTCCAAAATTAGTCTTAATACAGGTCCAAATCAACAAAACAAGGCTTAAACAGACGATTTAGGAGCGAAAACGTTGTAAATGTACACAGATTACAAATCGAAATCAGCAGAGAAGACTGTATATCAAGGACTCGAGAAATTATCACCCAAACAGGCCGTAAACAGGAGACTTAGAAGCTAAACAGTTGGAAATGTACACAGATGACAAATCGAAATCATCTGAAAGGACTGTATCTCGAGGACTGGGAGAAATTATCAGCCAAACAGGCCGTAAACCGAAGATTTAGAAGCTAAACGGTTGGAAATGTACACAGATGACGAATCGAAATCAACAGAAAAGGACTATATCTCAAGGACTAGGAGAAATTATCACCCAAACAAGCCTTAAACCGATGATTTAGGAGCTAAACTGTTGATACTATACACAAATGACCGAGTAAATACAGTAAAATAGACGCTAAATCAGCTCAAAACGTGAACACTAACCATCGCTACTCTAACGAATCTAACATGAAAGATCATAGCAAAACTGGTTTTAAAAGTCCGAAAACAACAGATATCGCAGATTTTAAGCAGTACACAGACAGAAAAAAACACCGAGAAACGGAAACAAACAAGGGAGCTTACGAGTCGGCCGAGGGATCGGCTCCGTCAGAGACGAGAATCGTAGCGCCGGCGAGCTTGAGCTGAGCGGAGAGGATGAGAGGAAGCTCCTGGTCCGCCTTGCGCTTCGGGTGAATGGTACGGCCGACCTCCTCGGCTCCGAAAGCAGATTTGTAGAACTGAACAGCGTCGCCGGCCTTGGGAGCCTCCACCACCAGCTGCGGCTTCAGCGCCGTGAACGTCACCTCGGCCTCGAGCTTCGCGGAACCTCCGTTCTGGACCTCCTCTTGCGCCATTGATGGAAAGCTTGGATGAAGACAAAACCCTAGGCGACAGAGAAATGGATTAAGTGGGGGATGGAGCCATGGAGGTGGGTGGGTCGTATTTATAGAAGCGGAGAAGCGGAACCGTTTCGTGCAGTGAGGGTAGGATGGTCATTTTAGAAGGAAATTCGGGGGAATTGAATTACCCTTCGTCTTTACTTTATTTACCGAGAGTGCCACCGTTGTTTTTGGCGGGAGATTCACCGTGTCTTGCACGCGCCTTTGTGTACCATGATGCCCATGCGTTTATTTTTGCAGTATAGCTTTAAATGATGTTATTTATTTATTTTGTCCTGAATGAAATAAATTCGAAATGGTTTCATAAAGATCTTTCATTACAAATTTAATGCACTGAGTTTATAGTCACAATTACAATGCATCCCTTGGAATAAGTAGGACCTGGGTTTCTTTCTACCTTTACTTTCCGGATTATGTTTGAGCAAATATAATATGAGGTGAATTAAGAGTGAATCGATAAAAAAAGCGTTCTTGTCGTATAGTTTACTTTATAATCGTTCATTATATGACATGTGCATGTTCGTTCATGTTTGTCTATGCACCGAGTTGATACCATTATAGCCTTATAGGAGGCTAAGCAAACTGGTGTTAATCGTCAAAATTAATCACCATGATGAATCAATTGTGTTGGAGTTTTTGAGATACTCTTAGTCAAGGCGAAAAGCTCATTCTATAATAACTTTTTGACGTATAGTCTACGTCTACTCTCTGTCTTTTATGCACTAGATTAACATCACTATGGGAGGCTGAGCAAATAGGGGTTAATCGTCGAAACAAATCACTATGCTCGAATTAATTCTGTTGGAGATACTCTTAACAAGACAGATAGTTCCTCCTATAAGAAGTTTTATGTAGTTTACTTTGTCATTACTTATCACACAACATGTGAATATTCGTCCCTACTCGTATATGCACAGGACTGATACCACTACAGAAGCTCAACAAACTGGGGTTGATCATCAAGATTAACCACCATGCCTGAGTCAATTGTGTAGGAGAAACCATTCGCTAAGACAGATAGTTCATCCTAGGGGTAACGACATTTCCATGCTGTGGACAAAGGTGAAAGTGGTAAGTCCATACTATGACGACATTTATGTTCAAGTCATGTCAGAAAACAACCTTTATTTCCAAAAAAATGACGAAATTTGTTAAAAATGACGCTGAAATTTACAAAAAAATGTCATGTATTTTTTGAAAATAACTAAAAGTCACTCGTAAGACTTGAAAATGAAAAAAAAAGATAACTGGTAAAACTTGCATACAAAGGTGGTTACAGTACGTACGTGTGAAAAAATATCATTTTACAGTATGGAAATGGGTTTACCCTTCATCGTATAAAGTTAAGGGTATGAAAATAATCATATAGAAAATTAAGTATTTGTATTGACTAAAAGTTCAAATAAATCAATACAATTAAGGAACTATTTTTATTGACTAAGAGTAAACAAAAGGGGACTAAAAAACCACCATACAGATGCTTGAAGAATTATATCCTAACAACATTCGCATGTATTATATTCGCCGACACTAAATATCTTAACATTTTCAGCCTAAATTGTGTACCTCACTTTAAGACAACAAAACTAAACCATCCAAGTCTCAAATTTGATACCCAAACCATCCATAAAAATGTTCAAAGATGAACAAAATTATATACCTTCAATATCAAAATTGTAGAATGCTATTTCAGCACTAGATGTTTAAAAACATATCTTAAAAACAAACTCTTTATAACATTACACTTTCTCAAAACCTAGAAATAGTCAAGCCTGATCGAGACCAGAATAATCATCTCCAACCTATGACTCTCGACGGAACTACGAATCCAATTCAACTGAAATAAAATTCAGTAACATAAAAAATAAGAAACATAACAGGATGCATATGCATAGATTCCCCAACTGCACACACCTGCAACAAGGTGTGTGTGCTTAAACTACAAGTTACATATAAAGCATAACATTTTTCATACCATGAGTAAGAGAGGGAACGAGTTACATAACTAATTACCAGCATTGCCCTCGGCTCTTACGGGGCCAGTATTGACAGCTTTCTGATAGACTCGCACAATCGGCATCCCGTCCCCACCGTCATTTCTGACCCTCCATGTGCGATCCTTCGTCCTCTGGGGCTTCTTGTGCTGCTTATGTGCAGCTTTGGGTTTCTTCACTGTGGTCTTCGCAGAAGCAAGTCCATTAGCCATATCAAATGAGTTTAGATCGTCTAGAACTTCCTCAAGGACGGGTGTGCTTTCAACTTCATCTTCTTCATTCAGCTCCTCAATGTCATCCAATGAACCAGAATCTAGGATTTGCAATCCAACACCTTCCTCAGTACCATCTTCTTCTGTATTGGACATTCCAGGGGGCATTTCATAATGTGGCAGCTTCCCGTCAATGTAATCTTTCAGAATTTTACGGGCTGCTTTAGTTTCATCAGGGAGGCCACTGGAGGCAACAAACCCACGAGAGGCACAATAAGACCGCAAAAGCTCAGCTGCCAGAGGAGGCCGGGACTGGGGCTCATAGGGCTTAGGCTTCGGCAAACTGATCTTATAAACAGCCTCGATTACACGCCGTGGGACTCTATTAGCCACAATCTGTGCAGCCTCCCTATTCTCAGTCATCCTATCAATTGGCAACACACCAGAAGCAATCATATCATATCTCGAGCTTGAAAAGGATGGAAATACCAACCCGGGGCAATCGCAAAGGGTAAGCTTGTCTTCTATAATGTCAAATGTTTGGAAGTGCTTTGTCTTTCCTGGAGTATTAGTAACACCAGTTCGTTTCTGGCATAGCAAAGCATTGATTGTCGAACTCTTCCCCACGTTGGGATACCCAACAAATCCCACCATTACTTTCTTGGGTGCAAAATTTCTCGGAGCATTCCCATTGATGGATTCAACATCTGATGAGCCCGTGGTGTGGGAATATGACTGTCCTCCCATTTTGGCTATTTCTTCAGCCTCATATTGCAAACGAGCCAAAAGCTCATCCCTGCCATATATTTTTGTATCAACATCATCAATGGTTTGAGATGTAATATGTTCTTCAGATACGGAAGTCTGCTGTTTCTCTTCTATGGCAGCAAAAGCAGCTTTAGCTGACCAGAACAAAAACAGGATGTTATGAGCACGGAAGTATTTGGCCCATTTTTCCCTGCAAGTAATTCAATAAAATGGAAATGAGCACTCCTATTGGCTTAACATTGAACAAGTAATTGGTGGCAATATGGTCAGTTAAGATGGCACCCACCTGATAGATAGTGGCAAGAGGTCGGCCTTGTTAACGAGAAGTAATGTTCTTTTGTGTTCGTCAACCTCTTTCACATATGCCTGTGTCAAGACAAAAAAATCAACGTTCATCTCCAAGGAATATAGTAGCTATAGTAGGGGAAAAAAATCTTATTCTTCCTATTGAACTAAATGTTGTCCCCTTCACTTTTAATGCTATATATCCAGGAAATTATTTAAATGTCCCCACTCAAAGGGTGCTTGCTTATACGTCAATTGCCACCCCATTTGATACAACACCCAATTCATATAACTTCATAGACGTAGATGTAACATTGAGCAAAATATCTTGAACCTAAACATGTAAATGATGATTCACGTGTATGCTTCCCTATCTTAGAATTAATTACATCAATCCTCACTAAAATCATATCAGGTTTCCATATATAAGCAATATGCGTCACTCGTTCTATACAAAAGATTAAATGAATTACCTCCAAATCTGGGCAACGGTAGAACAGCGGGTCCCGAGCATCAACAACCATTACAATCTGAACAGAAAATACTGGTATCAACAATTCCACTGAGGTAGCCCAAACATCAAAACAAGAAAGATAATATGTGCACCTAATATCTAAAGACAAACAGCATTTAATATGTGTGCAAGGGTAAGTGTTTTGAGAGAGGGAGGCCACCAGAAACAAGAAAAATGAACTGCTATAGTATGAATATGAAATTCCAAGCCCAATGCCACGAAATTCCTAACATCACCAAACCTATACTCAGAAAGAGAAAAGATAACCCTACTCCTATCCAGCCTACATACGTGACCCACGGTATTGGGTAACGAAAAAGGTTACCCTGAGGGTTGTGGCTAAGAATTTGAGGTATGATGCAAAGAATGTAACAACAGAGCAGAGGGTCGGATAGATCATTGAATGGAAACAACAATCCACTGTGAAGTTAAAAAGGGAGTGACTAATCAACCAGCATAGGCAATTATATTATTATTGGCAAGCAAAGATATAGCTCCATAGAATCAGCAGAGATACAGCAAAAGGGAAAATAACGAATCAACACAGAAAAATAAGGCAGTCCATAGAGACAAAGAACCCAATGCATAAATGCTCTACGTACCACAAAATACAAGTGGTACTAGTGTTAACATGAGAAGTAAATAGACAGACGTATTTTCACCAGTCCCTAATAGTTGTATATTATGGATCTGAAGTCCCAGACACCTGGAATGGAGTGGAGGAGCCAAAGAAGTTCTACTAAGGGATTCATGTATCCTACCCCAACACTGTTAGGCAAAATGACTTTGTAGTAGTGATTTTATGGTCCCAAAGACCTGGAATACTGTTACATAAAATGTTCCCAGATAGTCCTGAGTTTATGTGCTTTGTTCAAACACCCACAAATAGACAATTGTATCAGAAAATCAGTTCGGACTTTTTGATCTATTAATGTAAGAAATATCACTTCGATATGAATGGAGATAATTTGGTGATTCACGCAATTCATTGTGAAGTACTGTAACCATTGATGATATACAAAATAAAATGTGTATTTTTAAGAAATCACCAAGCTCTTACCAAATGACTACGTTCAACCACCCGCCAAAGTTGTCTCCAGATGTCAAGGTTCTTCTCAAATGGAGTAAGAACAAGATTCTCATTTTCCTCAAGTCTGCAACATATACAGATAGATGGTTCAAAAGGTAAACAATCCTATCGTCAACATTAAATTTCTGCTGCCCATGAAAGAAGAATTACACTACAAAATGTATTCTCAAGAGTCAACATTTTCACCTTTGCCTCATATTTTAGTATCAAGGGCAAAAGACCGAGCATGCTAGTGACAACAATATCCATATTTGAAGGCATGGAAGATCTTCATACTCATTTTGTTACATATATAATGAGGATAAATACAGTTACTAGTGGTATATAGTCTAACCTTGCAAGATTTCGACGCCAGATAAGAAAAGCTTTCCATTCGTTCTCATGCAGCTCATCCTTACTCATATCAGGTGTCCATGGTGGTCTGCATGAAAAGAAATTCTAACCTCTAACAACAACAATACTCAACTAAACCCAACTTGAAAAGTGATGAAGACATGCCTGCGGGGAATGTAGAGGCTGTCAGCATGCCGCTCCTCTTCCTTTTTCTGTTGCTTTCTCTTTTCTTCAGCAGACATTGAAGCGTGGCTGGAACCTTCTTCCCTATACACAAAAGATATTCACAACAAAAACATTTTCACAATAAGATCAAATATGAGGGATATAAGTAACAAACAATTATTCAGACAAATGCTATGGTATAACAAAACAAAGATAAATCCAAAAAATAAATGAACACCCAGTCAGCCTCTATTCTTTCCTTTGGCAGTTGCCCATAAAATTATAAGCTTTGTTACTTGCAAAAACCATACATAAACATTCCAAAACCTAATTGCTAACCTACAGTGTATGTAATGTTAACTTCAAAACCTCCATTCTAAAGGGAACACATGATTTAGACAAGCAATCAATAACATAGTTCCAGCTAAAAACGGCAGAAACTTCCAATTTCCAACTTAATAGCAATACGATAATCACATACTCGGGAACATATGATTTAGACAAGCAATCAATCACATAGTTGCAGCTAAAATGGCACAAACTTCCTATTTCCAACATTATAGCAATATGATAATCACATCATTTTCAGCTAAAATGACAGCAACATAGAATTTCCAGCTTAATAGCAATATGATAATCACATCACGAGAAACATATGATTCAGATAAGCAATCAATCACATAGTTTCAGCTAAAAAATGGCAGAAACTTCCAATTTCCAACTTAATAGCAATATGATAATCACACCATCGAGAACGCATGATTTAGAAAAGCAATCAATCACATTGTTTCAGCTAAAAATGGCAGAAACTTCCCATTTCCAACTCAATAGCAATATGATTATCACATAAGTGGGAACATATGATATAGACAAGCAATCAATCACATAGTTTCAGCTAAAAATGGCAGAAACTTCCAATTTCCAACTTAATAGCACTATGATAATCACATCATCAGGAACATATGATTTAGACAAGCAATCAATCACATAGTTTCAGCTAAAAATGGCAGAAACTTCTAACTTATCAATCAAAAACAAATTCATACATATTGATGAGGAGGTTGGGCGCCGGGTGGTTGTCGGAGAAGAAGCGCTCGGCGTCCTCGGCCTGCTGGATGACGGCGTCGATGTCGTTGACGTCGGTGACGGATTCGAGAACCTTGTGCTGGGTCCTGTAGAAGCGTCCCTTGTCTTTGGACTGGTTAATCATCTGGTTGTGGTGCTTCACCAAGGACCTCCCGAGCCCCGTCTTCTCGTTCTTCACCATCTCCGGCCGAACCCTAATTTGCACCGAACACGCGAGTTTTCGCAGCGACTCTGTTGTGGGAGGAAAATTGTGTTTCTCTTCTACAGGTTGAGTTCGCTTTTTCTTCTCGCTGCTGAGAAATATCTGCTGGAGGTTGAAGGAGAAAAGACTGGGAAAATCGTAAGGCAACCCTATTTTATTTCCTCTGTGGGCCGCGACGTTCAGCACTAGAAGGATAAAAAAATTTTGCTTAGGCCCAAGTAATTTAAAAACCCAGCCCAATCTCAAAAGAGGAACAGGGAGCAGGGTTGTAAAAAACGTTAGACGTTAGTCATACGGTGAGGATGTTTAGACGTTAAGCGAGGACTAGTCAGGACCTGGGCGGGGCTTAAGCGGATTTAATTTTTTTATATTTTTAATTGTGAATCAATATATATTACACAAATGTACTAAAAAAGTCAAAATATAAATTATATTTGTATAATATAAAAAAATATCGCGTATCAAAATACAAAAAAAAAACAAATAATACTCTAAATTATAATGATGAATTATCAAAGTGGGACGCGTGTCATATTCTTATATCAAAAAAGGTTAAATATTGAAACTTACTCTTAAGTATTGGTCACAAACACTACATTCCCTAACGTTTCGAAGTGACAAATGCAGTACCTTAACTATCGGTCACGCGATTTTATTAGAAAAAAATAGATGGAATATTTCATTTTGTTAATCATATGACCTCAAGTGTCATATAATAAATGATAAAATGACGTTTTTCTTTAATTATTTGAGCCTACCGATCCTTGGAACCCGCCCTAGAGAGGGAATGAGAGTCAAAACCAGGAGGGGACACACGTTCGACTCTATGACCCATCCCTTTGATTCGATCATTGTCGGGCCCTACCCAAGCCAATACAAGAGGGCACATGTCAACCCCCTCCTGAGGGGTGATGGGACATGCCTTAAAGAGTAGGAAATAAGAGTTGCAAAGCAGGTTTGCCAGACACAATGAGCTCATATGGGTCTTATGTGGTGTTACAGAGGAGATACGCTCCGTCTGATCGAGATCTAAAAGTTATTAATCTCAATCCTCCGCTTCAGCTTCCTAACATCATCCTCACTTCCCCAAAGAGTCTTCATCGAGTGATCAACGAATATTTCAAACAACACATGTCCACTCAATTCGAGATAAGAAGAGTAGTCAACATGATTTTTGTGCATCCTCGAGACAATATAGAACCACCCTCTACCCCATTACTTGGAATAGCCGAACAAACTAAGCACAAGATAAGCATTTCAGGATTGGCCGAAACTATATCATGCCTTTCGTTTTCTATTTTCGCTGCATTTCTTTTTCCACTCTATTACAGGTCATTTTTATCGATAAACTATCGTATTGAGTTAAATAAAAATCGATGTCCTTCGTCTCTGTTCATGTCACCATCACATGCGGGTCCGATTTGCAACCGTCAACGCCATTCTTGAAGCAAAGGAAGCTTCTAGACACAGTCAAGGCAAAACGGGAATAGGCATACAATTTTCATCAGAAAGATAAAAAAAACCTTCTTCTTGGGTTTTCTCCCCAAGGCCACGTGTCGTCGTACGATTGGTTGACGTTGCGACTCGGTTCGCACGAACCGCGGGTGCGATACCGGAGCGTGAGTCGCACGTAGCACACCGAATTGCACGCGACTTACAATATGTTAAAACACGATTCAGTTCGTGATACGATTCGACCGACTGTACATGCTTTTATTTACGAATAGTGATATATGGGATGACGTGTTGCTCACCTTTGATTTTCGCCTTACATGCCCAGCTGACCCGACCCGGATCCGTACCCATATCCGGTATCGTCGAAATTTGTTTATTTTAACATTATAAAAATATTCAAAAAATCGTTTTAAACAGATAAATAAAATAATCCAGTGTGTCTCAGTCCCTCAATCCAACCCAAAACCCCTCAAAAAACCCTCCGAGAAGACCGAGAAATGTTGCAGAGCACTCTCCACATCTTCACAACCTCTCCTTCTTCCACAGCTCGTCTCGCTCATCCACGCGTTTGCGAAGCACGCGCCTCCCTCCAATTCCACCATCACCGGCGGCAGCTGAAGCAGCCGAGGAGGAGGAAGCAGTTCTCGGCCCTGTGCGCCGGATATGAAGCAGGGGCAGGCTACGCGGATGTGGGATTCGACTACCACGGTGGAGGTTTTGGTGCCAACGACGAACAAGGCGGCCTGAAATTGGACCCCTCACAGTACGAAGCTCTGCTCAAGGGAGGAGACCAGGTCACCTCTGTTTTCAAGGAGATGATCGATATCGTAAGTTTTTTTCTCGAAGAAAATTAAGATGATGGATGTTGGAATAGAAAATGTTCTCCTAATAATCTCAAACTTCATGTTCATTTTGTGATTTATTACTAGTCATTGCTGCTGTTATGTAGTTAGATTCGGTGTTCAATTCCAACGTTGTGAAGTTAATTTTCAAGTTATTGTTGATTTTTGGATAAATGATGGCTTGTGATGTGTGTAAATCAATTGTTTGTTTCTGGTATTGTTCAAATTTTGGGATAAATGATGGGTTATGTTATGTGTAGACCGATTATTTGTGTCTGCTATTGTGATTATTTATGATTTTTCGGACGCGGTGAAGTTAATTTCGAGGTTATTAATCAAATTTTGGGTTAAATGATGGATTATGTTATATGTAGACTGGTTATTAGTTTCTGCTATTGTAATTGTTTTATGAATTTGCAGTTGAAGGATATGAACATGAATGAAGCATCTGAGGAGATAGCCGTTGAGCTGGCGGCACAAGGAGTCATTGGGAAGAGAGTTGATGAGATGGAATCGGGCTTTATGATGGCTTTGGATTATATGATCCAAATTGCAGAGAAGGATGGAGATGATAAGGTAAGGTTTATTTGTGCTAATAATGCCTTGCAATGCTGTATATGTCATTCAATCATGGTTCATATCCGGTGAAGTTAATTGAAGCAGATGTATCTAGGATTTTTTTTTCAGTGACTAATTTAACTATATTTTCCTTGATGGCATGACTTGAGGTTGCTTTGTATGTAAATTTTAATGTTTTCCTACTTTGATCTGTCTGCCTTGTCGGTTAGTCTCTTAACAATTGTTTTTCTCAGCGCAAGTCAATATTGACGGTGATCAAGGACACTGTGTTAGCCCATCTTACAAAAAAATGCCCCCCGCATGTGAGAATATTTTCTTGGCGCTATTAATTTCATACGTCTCACCATGAGTTGTTTTCAGTGTTAAATTACTCACTAAGCTTTCTCTCCCTTTCTAGGTTCAAGTGGTTGGGCTGCTCTGTAGAACTCCCCAAAAAGAAAGTAGAAGTGAACTACTACGCCGAGTGGCTGCAGGTGGTGGCATGTTTCAGGGTGAAAATGGCACCAAAGTACATATTCCAGGGGCAAATCTTAATGATATAGCTAACCAGGCTGATGATTTACTTGAGGTATTGACCTATAAAGATGTCATTATCTTACTTGATCATTATTGAAATGTCTGGAGTCTTAAGTTTTGAATGTGTTAAGGGCATATAGCACCTCTTGGATAGTTTGGTTTTGTAAGATTTAAGTGTGCTCTACTCTGTTGGATTTTTTTTTTTGCAATCTTAGAGGAACTCTCGGTAATTCTGTATGTTCGGTCAAGTGTCAACTAGAAAAAGAAAGCCCTTTTTGATGGATGCCCCGGAGACACATTTTCTGTCCTCTATACCCCTTGCGAACCTGTTTTACAGGAAAGATAATAGAGAAGATTTAGTGATTCTGACATGAGATCATCTGCAAAAGTTTTAGCTCAGAAATTACCTTGGTGACCCGAAAGTTTCTTATTTTTATCTTATTTAGTAGGAACTGTATTTGGCTTTAAATGGTGTTGGGGGTGTACTGCTAGTACTCTCAACTTTCATTTGGAAACATACACAGACACTAGGCTGATGCTGTCTTTTTACCATGTATGTCTGTCAATGCATTTTCAGTCAATGGAAACTCGTCCAATTGTTCCGGACCGAAAGCTACTTGCGAGGCTTGTGTTAATCAGAGAAGAGGCTCGTAATATGATGGGAGGTGGAATACTGGACGAAAGGAATGACCGTGGTTTTACAACTCTCCCTGAATCTGAGGTCTGAGTTTTGGATTGATAGTACTCCAATCAGCTATGTTGTATCAGATTGATATCCATTGGTTTTTTCTCCTTACATTGAGTAATATCTATACCTCTAATTTTGAAATCTGCAATGATTTTATTCTTATGCTGCCATACTCACACAGTTTGTCCGTTCAGGTTAACTTCATAACCAAACTGGTAGCTATGAAACCAGGGAAAACAGTCCGAGAGATGATAAAAAATGTGATGCTAGGGAAAGATGAAGGTGCGGAAAACGTTGAGGGTGATGAGAAAGATAATGGTGGTGGAATTACAGGAAGAGTGAGTTCCTTAGAATATAAGTAACCCTTTTTTGTGGCAAGAATTTTTTTTCCTCTAATGAGGTTGGATTGGATGATGAATATCTGCCATAATTGATGTATGACTTTCTTACAACGATCTACAGGGAAGTTTTTCAGGAAGGAAACCACGTCCTGTGCGCCCTGGCATGTTTTTGGAGTCTGTCTCTAAGGTATTTTTCTTCCCACAAGTTATTGTCTAAGTAATTTGTGACAGAAGAATGGTATACAAACCAGTGAACTTGATGATGTGTGAAAATGGGGTTGCTAAGTAAGGCCTATACTAGCCCACTAGGGTTGTTCAAGTGGGCTCTCTCTCCTCCTTGAGGTCATGTGTACGAACCCTAGGGGTCACCTGCTTGGGAGCAGGTGTGGGGTGAGGATTAGATTAGAGGTTAACCCCTGGTTAATCTAGGCTAGGGTTAGGTTAGATTTACTGCTTTGTTGCTGATCAGAAAATGAGTAAGGCATATACTTGCCCTTTATTATTATCGTGTATGGATAGGTTGCTCTTGATTTCTCACCAGTCATCATCATCACATTCACTGACACAGCTTTTTTTGTATGAATATGTTAGGTCTTAGGTGGTATATATGGTGGAAATGAATCAGGCATTACAGCCCAACATCTGGAATGGGTAAATTTCTTCTTCTTTTTTCCTGATCTTGTTTCCAATTCTGTTTTACTTTCTATCCAAATTCTGGTTCTCACTAAAGGCTCTTTCCATCCCATAAATATTACCTTCTCAAATTTCATGCCAGAGTTATTTTCCAACTTTTCAAGTAATCTGTTGTTATAACCTTTAATGTCATCTATACAACTCACGAAGAGCATCAATAATTAATTATTTTCATTCTAGAATTCATTCCTTCAAATTTTCATGTATTCGTATTGAGCATTTGAACACATTCATGCAATTTCTGAACAATACTACTTTCTCACTATGTCTGCTCACTTGCACTTAACTGCTTGAAGTTTGTTTGCGCAAATCTGCCATTGGTCTTGTTCTAGTTCTACTACTTTATTTATGTAAAAATCCGTCTTAATCTACCTTGATTGCATATTTTTCGTTACTTTTTTAATAATTCAATTGTTTTGTCCCTTACTCTTGTCTCCAGGTTCATCATAACACCCTTGAAATTCTTCAAGAGATAGCATACTAGTTTCTGTCCAGGTATGTGCTGGATGTACTGTCTTGCTGTGTCAACCTATTTACGACCTTATCAACCATTAGAAGAAAACATTGTGGTAGTCTAGCATCTGCTTTTGTGGCTTTTGCTTCTGACCAAACAAGAGTTTTAATACACATGACACGACAGTATAAAATACTGCAAAAACTGAAATTATGTTCATTACCTTGTACAAAACTAGTCTGTATAACTGTGTCAAAGATTTTGATACCTGGGTTCTCATGCAAAGCTAAGCTGTGAACATAAACACTATAGGTTTGTTTGAGATCCTTTGAGTTTTAGAGCCTTATTCACATGCATGCCTGCCTTCGGGAAGATTTCTTTTAATGGCTTTAGAGTGTCATAGTTTGAACCCTCAATGAGCTTTGATTAGCCAATCCTCTCTCCCTCAATCATCTAATCCACTCTTACAAAATAAGTGGTATGCATTATCTGATTGGTTTCTTTATTTTTTATCAATAAGAAAGCGGGAAATCTTACTCTAACCTAGCCTCATTCTTAACCTAACCTTCACTCACACCTACTCCCAAGCGGATGTACCCACGAAGGTGAGTGAGCTCTCTGACACCAAGCCAACCAAAGTGGGCATCTGATCAATTTCTTATGTGTTAGTTCATTGTAAATTGATGGGAAAAGGTTATTTTCATCCCCTTCGATGACTTTTGATTTCAAAAACACCCCTTAAAGGTGATGGGTTATCTGTACTACACTACCACCTTTCGTTTATTAAAAAAACGGATTTTCATTGAATGGGTGATGTTTTATCATGTTTTTTGGAACGAAATGGACGGAATCCGTGTTTTTTTTATGAATAAAGAAATGTGACGGCGTGTTACTGATAACCCTTCACCTTTACCGTGTGTATCTAAGAATCAAAAGCCGCAGAAAGTGTGTTAATAATGTTACCCCAAATTGATTACCAAATATATGACATGCATTATTCTAGCAGTGCATTGAAACATGTGTTCACAATTGATCTAATCAAATCTTTAATGATGACAGGGATCAAGGAGGAACCTACGTGAATCACACTTTTTCCACAACATCTCAAACCCGGATAGGATACAGCAAAGACAATCCATTTACCATGTGTGGTAAGGGCCCTCAATTTGATACTGAGAGCATCACTATATGTGTCGTGGGAACTTAGTAATGATTCAAAATGTTGTGAGCTGCAGAAGCAAACACAGCAAGGATTGTTATTTCCTATAGACACATTGTCCTAATCATGATCTCTCTTTAGAGTATAGAAAATACATAAACTTGCACCGACCCTTTCTCTTCCTAAGATATGGCACCACGCCTTGTCTGTGTGTATCGTAATCACTCCCCTTTTAGGCCCTAAGCGCCCCACGGTGGCCTACCCTTGCTGTCCTCCCCCATACCTGTTGTGTTGTGTGTGTGTGTATTGCTTGCCATTGTGCAACTTGATGTAGGACATGGGTTCCTTTCTGTAAAGGCGATTTGGGCTCTAGAAAAAGGTTTGTGTTGCCCTTTTATTATTGTAATTGTGGTGGTAAAAAGGTCTTGTGTAATTTTTGTGCTCGTGAGTTGTGATCGTTTTTAGGGTCTTTTGTCCTTTGATGTCAGTGTGATCTCTCTCTCTTTACTTTTTAGATTATGTTTGAGCCACTGCAACACAGGCAAATTAGAGGTGAATACGACTGATGAATCGGTGAAAATGAGTTATTTGGTGTGTCGTCCACCTTGTGGTCACTTGCCACGTGACATGTGGTTATTCGTTCTTATTCACCGATGCAATATGGAAAGTTGGGTGAACTGGAGTTAATCGTCGAGACTGCCAATGCCATTGTGGACGGCTGGACGAACTGGGGTTTAATCGTCAAGGCTCCTGAGTTGGAGATATTATTAGTCAAGACGAGTAGTCCCTCCTATAAGGTCTAGTATTTTTTTTTGACGAAATGAAGGATTTATAAAGGGTTAATTGTTGAAACTTACCCTTATGTATTGGTCACGAACACTATGCTACCCTCCTTTTCAAAATGATATTTAAGGTACCTTATCTATTGGTCACGCGATTACGTTAGGAAAAATAGACGGTAAAATGCCGTTTTTTCCATTCCGTTAGTCATATGACCTCAAGTGTCATATAATGGATGGTAAAATGACGTTTTTTCCTTCATTATTTGACTTTTATACATTTTATAAGGAACATTATCATTGTACCCTCGTTGTTGTTCCTTATAAAATATATAGAGGTCAAATACTTACGGGAAAAAAACGTCATTTTACCATCCATTATATGACACTTGAGGTCATATGACTATCGGAATGGAAAAAAACGGCATTTTACCGTCTATTTTTCCTAACGTAATCGCGTGACCAATAGATAAGGTACCTTAAATATCATTTTGAAAAGGAGGGTAGCATAGTGTTCGTGACCAATACATAAGGGTAAGTTTCAACAATTAACCCATTTATAAATTATGACTTTTGAAGTCAGCGGGATTCGAACCATAGAACCTGCCATTGATATAACACACCTTTACCACTGAGCTACGTGAGTTCTCTTATAAGGTCTAGTTTTTGAATTCTAGTAAATCATTTGTTGAGACCATCCACAGTGGGGCCATTTTGCTCCGTTGAATCGGTGGGTTAAATTATAGTCGGATTCGTAAAATTTATAGTTGAGAGTGAGATCGAGATTAAAAATTGCCCGATTAAAAAAACATGAATCATAACTATATAGAATTTGAGTTTATTTAAATATTTAAAATCTATTCTAAAAATCATGGTCGGTTACAATTATTTGATCTAATGGATGTCCCGCCTTAATAGTTCAAGAAACTAGATGAAATTCCTTAATCACCCCTTCTCCATCCATTGGATCATAACACCTAATTTGAATCTCTAAAAACACCAACCATTTATTACTACTACACCAAAATGGATTGATCCATTTCACAATCAGATCAAATTCCTTAATCACCCTTCTTCAACCATTTACTACTACACTAAATTGGATTGGAGTATTTCACAATCAGATAAAATTCCTTAACCACCCCTTTTCCATCTTCCAATTAACGATTGATGTAATAATCTTGACCTTTCGTTTGTTACCAAATCATAACTCAAATAAAGGTTGGTTCTCATATCATAATATTGACTGCAACGTTTGTCATTTTCCGTCCTTAAGTTTAACGGTCGTTTACTGAGTAACAGAAAAAATTAATAGGTCATGGTCATGATTTGAGAATGAACAAAAAGTCTAGGTTATAACATTAATTTTTCTCAAACCTGTGACTGATATTTTATATAGTGAAAATTTAACAGATTTTGATACATTTTGAAAATTAATTTATCAAACTTATTATTATATAAGAAAATTGATATATTTGAATTATGATTTAAAAATTGATCAAAATATAACAAGATTTTACCTACCAACAATACCCCCACACATCATGTGAGTGATCATCATTCACACGAGTCCATAACAAGGGACAAAAGAGTCACGACATGAAAATTTATCATTGCAGAAACAAATAAATAAATCAGAGGGACGTAGGTCCCGCACGAGAGGCTCCCCCACGAATCCTGATCGTCCGATTAAATTTAATCAAACTGATTCGAGAAGAATATAAAATAGTACCCAAAAAAAAATTTGAAAAATAAAGCAGGGGATATTTGGGTCATGATTTTGAATTTTCGGAAACAACTTTGACCCATTGACAGCTCCTAACTGCTACACAATACCTTTCTCATCAACCTCTTCTCCATAGATTTAAGAACCTTCATCGCACTGTGCTCAGATTCAGAACACGAGCAGAGATTCAGAGAAGAGGATCGTCTCTCTCGATCTCTGGAACTGAGGTTTTTGTTTTGAGTTTTTGACATTGTTAGGAGAAGAGATCGTGGACTGATTCGTATCGTAGTCATCGTCGACATGTCCGGTTACGTCGGAATTTTGGTTTCGGATCCATGGCTGCAGAACCAGTTCACGCAGGTGGAGCTTCGCGGCTTGAAGTCGCAGGTATGTTCGTTGTTAATTTGAGTTTGATTTGTGAGTTTTTGAATTTGTGTTTGAGTGGTTGTGATTGTGATGAATCTGATGCTGTGCGGTATAGTTTTTGGCTTTGAGGAGGGAGAGTGGTCCGCTTACGGTGGGGGACTTGCCGGCGAAGATGTCGAGGTTGAAGGTGGTGGGAGAGAGTCTCACTGAAGAAGACAGAGCTTCGTTTATTCGAGATTTCCATCCGAATATGGACGATGCTGTTGATTTCGAGTTCTTTCTCAGGGTTTGTTCTTCATTTCCAGCTTGTTTTTGGATTTGTTTGCTTTGTTCGTTGTTTGGTGATTTTGTGTTTGATCCGACTTAGCATTCATTTTTGAATCATATAGTATACTGTTGATGAAACTCATATAAGCTTGGAATCACATTCATTATATTGATGTTTTGCTGAAATGTGGGAAATGATTGGTAATTTGGATTCAGATGGTGAAATTGGATTGCAAGTTATTAGAATCATATACTATACTGATGATGAAATTCATCTAAGCTTGGAATCACATTCAGTATATTGATGTTTTGCTGAAATGTGGGAAATGATTGGTGATTTGGATTCAGACGGTGAAATTGGATTGAAAGTTGTGTTGGGATGATGGCAGGTTTATTTAAAACTCCAATCCCATGTAAGTGCGAGAACAGGAAGTGGTACTAAGAACTCGTCTGCATTTCTTAAGAATGCAACCACCACGCTGCTCCATACGATCAGTGAACCGGAGAAGGCATCTTATGTTGCACATATTAATCACTACCTTGGAGAAGATGGGTTCTTGAAGAGATACCTGCCTATTGATCCCTCTACTAATGATCTCTTTGAGATTGTTAAGGACGGAGTTCTTCTCTGGTGATTGATCAGCAAAGTGTTTTTCTTTTTGTGTTAACCTGTTCAAAATTCTGAAGCGTTCTTCTCTTATGCAGTAAACTTATCAATGTGGCTGTTCCCGGGACAATTGATGAACGGGCTATCAATACTAAGAGAGTGCTCAATCCGTGGGAGAGGAATGAAAACCATACACTTTGTCTCAACTCTGCCAAAGCTATTGGATGTACTGTGGTCAATATAGGGACCCAAGACTTTATTGAAGGAAGGGTGAGTGTACATGTTACTCCATATATTAAAAAATTAGGGATTGAATAATTTTCCAAACTATGGAACATGTTGATTTCATTTTCTTGGTTAGTGTATGAAGTTAAGGCACTATTGCTTGAACGTTCCAGCTAACAGTAAGAATAATGTCCTCTGTGTTCTCATTTTCAGCGTCATCTTGTGCTTGGAGTCATTTCTCAGATCATTAAGGTAAAATAAGGATTCCCTCCTCTACTTTGATTGGATTCTTCAGCTGTCTGTGAAGTCCTGAAACGATTATAACAATATGCCATATAAGATGAGGAACATTATGTGCACACAGCAACACACGTACATCTGAAGTTTCACCCTTTCCTTTTCCTCTGGAACTCAGTACTTAATCTTCTAATTGTTCTCTTATCAGATACAACTATTGGCGGACCTCAACTTGAAAAAAACACCTCAGTTGGTGGAGCTGGTTGATGACAGTCAGGTAGAAATGGGCTCTTCCTTTTAGAATTTGAGTTCCACATGGTTTGGAGTACAGGGTTTTATACTGACAGATAGGCTTACATCTGACTAACATTTTTTATGGAAAAACAATAATAATACCACAGGATATGGAAGAGTTGATGAATTTACCACCAGAGAAGATACTTTTGAGGTGGATGAATTTCCAACTGAAGAAATCTGAATATAAGAGAATAGTTACCAACTTCTCTTCTGATGTAAAGGTAAACAAGAACTAACTTTCAGCTTAGGATCTCATTTTTTAATTTATTTTCATTTTAATTTCCATAATTCGGCATTACTGAAATCAAGTAAAAATGCTTTAAATTTATGCCTGTGAGAAGTTGCGGCTCTTGAAAAAGTTATATATGCATCATCTTTCTCTAAACTGGCATTCATAGTGCGACTCAGCTGGACTCCAACTGTACGAGTAGTTGGGCATCTTTGTGTATATATGCATATATATTCACATCTAAGAATGGTTAATAGAACTCTTAAGTTTGTAAGGCATGAACATTATGAGCTAAGTAGTTTGAATCATATGTTGAGAAGTTCATACTTCACAGTACATGGTACAGTAGCTAATGGATAACCATTTTTTTACTGTATCCTCTACTGGAGTGATTAATCTCTATCTACAAACATAAAGTATCAGTTGGTCTCTGGACACTTTTTCTATAATAATGACCATTAAACTTTTCAAAACAAAGAAAAATTCTCTATTAAGTTTGCAACTTCCTTACTTGTGAAACTGATACTTTATGTCTTTCTGCTAATCATGTATTCAAACGTTAAAAAAAATATGTATTTGAATGTGATATGTTTGTTTTGCAGGATGGAGAGGCTTATGCTCACCTTTTAAATGTCCTTGCTCCAGAACACAGCAATCCCAACATGTTCACTGTAAAAGATCCATTACAGAAAGCAAGATTAATTCTTGAACATGCAGATAAAATGGGTTGCAAGAGATATTTAACTGCCAAAGATATTGTGGAAGGTTCCCCAAATCTTAACCTTGCTTTTGTAGCACACATTTTCCAGCACAGGTCAGAATCCTCACTTGAGCAATGAATTCTCATAGTCCGAACATTGATAGTTTTGGGGAGTTCTATGATGGTAGATCAATGAGATTGACACAAAATGCCTTGAAGTATGCATCTAGATCCTAAGATCTTATAGAACCCCACTACATTTCATTTCAACCCATCTTCAAGTAGACAATTTTTTTTGTCCTTAGCACGAAGGGAAGGAGGGAGCAATGTATTCTATTATCAAGGGTTATGACACCACCATTCCTTATATGTGAAACTATCCTAATATAACTATACCTTTTCCCCCACGTAGTTTTGTCCCCCTCCATTAGTTTCCATAAGATATTCTTCTCTTACCATAGCTTAAGCCTCATCCAATTACGTCAGCACTGCCACTATACCACTTCAACCGAGTCGCCAAGAACTACCATCCTTGCTTCTGCTCCTAAGTTACTGCGCTATTTTATCTTCTTACCTTTACAAATGTATTCAGTTTTAAAAAGATGTTAGCTGAATATGACGTTCTTTATACATTTCTTGAAATGTCAAGTGTATTTGAACCTAATTTCCTTTTTTTTTTCATGCAGGAATGGGCTCTCAACTGAAACAAAACAAATATCTCTTCTTGAAACTTTGCCTGATGACACCCAAGTCTCCAGAGAAGAAAGTACATTTCGCTTTTGGATCAACAGTCTTGGGAATACAGCCTGTATTGACAACGTCTTTGAGGATCTCAGAAATGGGTAAGTATTTTTCGAATTAATAACTAGATGTAGATCTTATTTGTACTGAGAATTGGTAATATAGTTTCACTTGCCTTAATGACATATTTCTCAGACGGTGTTCCAGTTTCACTGTCACAATTCTAGCTTGGTCTTTGAATTTTATTATGTTAAAAGAAATTGTTTTTTATTCCTAGTCGATGTTGTTAAGATTAGTTATGACCTCCAACTAGTTGCAATTACAGATTTAACTTTTATTTATAATAGTTTATATCTTTTAATTTTCTGCTACTGAAGTGTAACTTATGTTCCTATGCAGGTGGACACTTCTAGAGACCCTTGATAAGGTGTCACCAGGGATTGTTAATTGGAAGATTGCAAATAGGCCTCCAATTAAAATGCCTTTCAAAAAAGTAGAAAACTGCAACCAAGTCGTGAAGATAGGAAAACAGTTGAAGTTTTCTCTGGTTAATGTTGCAGGAAATGATATTGTTCAGGGGAATAAAAAATTAATATTAGGTATATTTCGGCCACATTTGTCACTGGTACACTATAATCTCGCACTTTAGCATTACAAGATGCTTCAGTGAAGTTGTTTGATGCCACTTGGACATTAATTTTCTTTTTTTTCTTGTCAGCTTATTTATGGCAATTGATGAGATTTAATATGCTCCAACTTCTAAAGAATTTGAGATTCCATTCCCATGGGAAGGAAATTACCGATGCTGATATTCTAGAATGGGCCAATGCCAAAGTAAGCAGCTCGGGCAGCCAGAGCCGAATGGAGAGTTTTAAGGTATCATTTTATAACTGGTATAGATTTTCAAGGATTCAACTCCGAGCCTAATTGTTTGTTTTGTCTTAATGAAACTAAGAATGTTCCAATTTTCAGGATAAGAGCTTATCAGATGGCATCTTTTTCCTTGATCTGCTAAGCGCTGTGCAGCCAAGAGTTGTAAATTGGAGTCTTGTTACAAAGGGAGTAACTGGTATGCTTACCTCTAATCTCATGGATGTATCATTGATCATTACAATTTACATACATATTTTTTTCATGGTATAAATAAATTATTTATGAGCGTCTTATCATAGGATTATCTTTATCATTGCAAGAAGTAGCCTTAAATATTACACTTACAGTCCTTACTAATAAATTGCCATCTCTCTTACAAGCATGATACTATCACTTCTGTCTTGATTTTTTTTTTGTTATTCGGACCATGCAAGTTACCTATTTAGGGATACTATCTACACAAACCAAACGTAAAATGAAAACTAAGAACTTATCTGGACCATTAGATTATAAAGCATCTACTGTGGATCGGCTTAAGCATGGTGTGGTGTATAGGTTTTTGAGGAGAGAGAGTTAGATTGGTGCTAAAAGTCAGATCCAAATTTGAGAAGAAAGCAACAGCAGAAAAGCTTGAAATTTGCAATATGCCAAGCAAAGGCTTAACCATAGTGGATGCTTGGCTTATTGGGGAGAGAGAAAGTGAAAGTAGCTCTAAGCCAAACAACTTAAGTCAAATATAGGCTTAACCATGTGGATGCTTTAAGGGGACTAATGATAAAAATAAATTCAGAGTTCTGTGATTAATGATTTTTTTAATCTGAATCACACATTAAACTTATGAAATAACCCATATGGTTCTTAGTTTTTATTTTAAGGTTAGGTTTATATCCGATTGTGTTCGTACCTAATTAATTTTCTATCTTTCTGAACTTGATGTAATGAAGATGATGAGAAAAGGATGAACGCCTCCTACATAATCAGTATTGCAAGGAAGCTTGGTTGTTCGATATTTCTGCTTCTGGAGGACATAACTCAGGTACTTCAGACCAAGCACTACCAGTTCATTTCAAATTCTTACCATTTGTATAAACTCGGTCTTTATCATTCATAAGCATAATCTCGCAACTTTACCTGAAATATAACATGTCACAATTGCTAATTTTCAGGTGAATCAAAAGATGATCCTGACATTGACCGCTAGTATCATGTATTGGTTCTTGAAACAACCCGTTGAAGACAGACAAGCTGGAGTATCGGATAGCGATCATGGAAGCCAGTTGGAGACGATTTCAAACTCAACCATCGACGACTCTGCTTCTGAGTCGTCCATAGAGTAAGAAAGTAGTTTGAGTAGTAGGTGATTGGTGTTATAGAACTTAAGCTCGAGTTCTATAAATTCTTTTCCATTTTTATTTGTCAAATGTTATTTTTGGTACAAAAGAATTGGTTGCAGGGATCTCAATGCACATGAATTTGTAGAAATAGGAGTGTTAGAGCATCCTTGCCGATAGCTCTATTTAATTTGCGTAAAAATGTAGTTAGTTGAGAGAAAAATGATACCACGTAAGACAACATTAGAAGAGAGAAAGCGTAGCTACTCCCGTTAGATGCTACATTTTTTTAGTTTATTGATTATTATTTTTGTTTTTTAAAAGAAAAAATGTACGTAAAAACCTATATTTTGTTTGAAAATATCCAAAGATACATGAAATTAAACCAAAGGAAATCAAAATATTTAGGAATACAAACTAGAATCATAAAAATGACTCGATTTGATGCTCTTGAAGCAAGTTTTGATGAATCAAATGCTTGGGCCATGTTTTTAATGGGCCATGTATTAATAGTCCAGCCCAAACCAACCCCAGTCCGTCGTCTTTAAATAGGCCTTACTGTTATGGTCCAGTCCAAACCAGTTGCTCTCTAGAGTCCGTTTGGTTTTATAATGCAAAAAGAATCATTAAAATTAAAAGATGTTAAGGAATAGTGATGACAAGTAAACGATGCCTCAAATTAACTGTATAAAAAGGGTCAAATGTTAAAACTTACCCTTATGTATTGGTCACGAACACTATGCTACCCTCCTTTTCAAAATCACATTTGCGGTACCTTATCTATTGGTCACGCGATTCCGTTAGGAAAAATAAACGGTAAAATGCCGTTTTTCATTCCGTTAGTCATATGACCTCAAGTGTCATATAATGGATGGTAAAATGCCATTTTTTCCTTATTTATTTAACTTTTATACATTTTATAAGGAACATTACCATTGCACCCTCGTTGTTGTTCCTTATAAAATATATAGAGGTCAAATACGTAAGGGAAAAAACATCATTTTACCATCCATTATATGACAGTTGAGGTCATATGGCTAACGGAATGGAAAAAACGGCATTTTACCGTCCATTTTTCCAAACGGAATCGCGTGACCAATAGATAAGGTACCGCAAATGTGATTTTGAAAAGGAGGGTAGCATAGTATTCGTGACCGATACATAAGGGTAAGTTTCAACATTTAACTCATATAAAAACACTCATTTACCTTCTATTTATTCATAAAAATATACATTTTTCGTACGAAGATAACATTGGAACGGGCTTCCACTATAAAGGTTGATCTTATTAGTTGGGGTGGCCTAGCCTTTATAAGTATATTTTTTAATGTGGGTTCAACTTCAACACTCTCCGTTATGTGTAGGATTGAACATCTACACGTGAACTATAACATGATTGAACATTTGTATATGGATCGAAAACCACATGATAAAAATGACAAATCAACCGACTCAACTCTAATACCATGTAAATTTGGTTTTAAAACATGCCCACATAGGGGTTCAACTTCAACACAGAGGATTGTTTCCCAGAAAAATTTACAAGCGATCGTAAAACCGACAACGTAGTATTGAAATTAACGAAAACCGTGATTTTTATACACAAATATCTTTTTAGATTATTACATGGGAAGTGGAGTGGTCCAAGAGGAAGGGCATGTGGGAATTGGGATAATGAGATTCAAAGGATGGGATAATTTGAAAAAGAGGGGACAATTATGAGGTGGTTAAGGAGTCTAATTAATTGCAAAGCTGTGATTAGAGATTGCATTTGTATGGCAACCTAAAGGCAACCAAGCCCCACCCCCATGTTCTTCTTCTATTCATTTTCGATTCTAATTATTTATTTAATTATTCTAAATATCCGATACATAAACAGCTTGAGCGTGCGCCTTCCTTTTGCTTCCTAACCCTTCTGTGACTGTTAGACATCTTCTCACTCGTCTGTCAGATTTGTTCTTTTCCACTAATTTTGGATAATATGTCGGGTTGTAATGACATTAATTAATAGGCGAACTCGATAATGACTTTTTCTATATAAAATTTATCCGCTGTGACTTACATAATCACGTACATATCTCGGTGATGTTTTTTTTGAGTAAAAGATTGTTTTCATTCGATTAATTTCGAAGCCATTACAAATATACGATTAAGGGATAAAATCTGAAACAAGCAAAAAGTTTGGCGGGTATCTCCTGTTTGTAAAAAATAGGTGATCTGACACATTAAGTTGAATATAACAAAGAATTCTATAACAATATGGTAGAAGAGAGTCGGCATCTAGAGATAAGCACGATATGTTAGACCAAGAAGCTAAACACTCGTTCGGGTGGCTGTCTTAATTTACGAGACAATGATCATAATCATCCCAATTAACATAACCCCTCAGACAGGACTATACCTAGGCTTGGAGGCCGAGAAGATTCGTCCGTTTATGGGCTCGATAGGATTCCATCTTCTATTGGGCTTCGGGCCCCGAGGGTCCGGGGCAGGATTCTCGTCGATGTTGTAGGGAAGTCAATGATGAGCAGTGGTCTTCTAAGCCTGCCAATGTAAACAAATATGGGGCAAACACCCGTGAGGAACAAAACACCATGGTGGAAACAAGCTAGTAGTTCGATAGCACTTCGAACACGACCAGTACGGGGGTCAGTTGATCGTCCGAGATTGGAATGTCTGACTACAGGGGACGGGAACAAGATAGAGACTTGCAAAGAAGGACATGCTCATGAGATCCTGGAACAAAAAGGAGATATCTCGGTCCCAGTAGGTACGACTACATCTCTGATCCACTTGAAGGCGACCACGACAACGGTCCACATGGAGGCGACCACGAAAGCAGCCCGTGTAAAAGCGGCCACAGACGACAGACGAGAGAGACTCACAAGACCCGAGAGAAAGACGCGTCACAATAATCGTCCGCGTTCAGTTGTAATAAGTTTATTGATTTTAATCAATTTGATAATTAGATGTAGAAGGTATAGGGTTCAACAAACCCCAACGAGTATTTGAGTTGATTATGATGATAGCTCGTTGATTAGGCATAATATAGTTGAGTACAACTAGGGTTTAGGTGAATGATACATCCTATACATATAAAAATATAAACATTTATTGCATGTTCCAACCACGTCGTTGTACCATGTAAGTAGAGAGCTAGAGGGGGCCGCTGGCCTAAAGAATTCCTGCTCTTTTGTGGGTAGGCTGAGTTTATCGGACATTTGATCTCTTAGAGATGGGAATTCATGTAACAAAAGCACACACAATGTGAGTAAGTTTCGTCGGGCAAATCAAATATGATTTGGACGATTCAAAACAGAATCGTTAAATGTCACGCGAAAAAGAATTGAAGAGAGGAGAGAGAAAAAAAAGATGGGTCTGATATGTCCGATCTGTATGGTTGACATGTCATCAACAAAACAAGAGAACCTTAAATAAACGAAAATACCAATCTTCGTCAAATTTTACCGATTCCACCATCGAAACCGACTCTATTGTAGGTGGTTTAATAATAACAGAAGAAATGTAATTATCTCTCGGTATTATCTCAATGAATAAGAAAAAAAATGTTTCATTAATACCTTTCTCGAATCACAATCTTGTGAAGTTGTTCGTAACGAATTATACATGTGTCTTCCCTGTCAACGACAGCTACAATGGCCCCGATGCCATAGAGGTCGCCTGAGCCCTTCTCACCCTTCCCTTCCTCCTCACACCACAATTTCAGATTCGTCGGTTCCTCGGTTCTCCTTCTCTTCGTCGGTCCATGTGTCTTCAACAGATTCTCTATCTACAGAATCTACTTCTTCAACGTTTTTTGTTGTTTGTATCTAATAACTCTCATCTCGAGATTCACATTGTCTTTAATTTGTTTATAATTTTTTTTACGATAAAAAGGATTAATAGCTTTCTCTATCCTACCCTATTTCTTATGCGACTTATTGAACATACTTTAAATGAATAAAAATATGTTTTGATAGGGCATGCATTGACCGACCATACACGTACGCACTTGACCAGACCGATGACCATGATCCAACCAACCGCACGTGCGGTGGTGGAACCTAAATCTCTCGACCAATATTGCCCACCAATATTGTCCGAAAACAAACGTCATAATCTATAATAATTATGATACACACGTATACACATACGTATATAAATATATGCGATGCATGTGTGAACCAGCTCACCATGAATCCACGAGTCACGACCATAACATTATATACATTTATAATATAAACGTGATGATTGAGTGTATGAGTATTGTTTTTGGAACAATCAACAAACACATAGAACCACAAATCATTACCGCTGCCTCTGAATGTCGGCTGGACCTCTCTTTAACCTAGATAAATACGTAGGGTTTCGTAGTAAAAAAATATTGTTCAAATTATTAAATGGGATTATTTTACTTTAATACTTTAAATCTTTTATATTTTATTTAAAATATCTTACAAAAATTATATCATCTTAATACCCTAAATTTTTATTAATTTATTTAGAGTATCTTAATTTTTTTTCACGTTACTACCATAAACTTTCATTAATTTTATTTTAATACCTATTGTTAACTTGGGCCCAATTAAGAGGGATTGTGTCGTATGCACCCACTGTGGGCTTCGAGACCTGGTGGGAATTTAGTAAAACAACCTTGCTTAAGAGTCGGACAACATAAATTCTTAGAGCCTTTTGAGAAATTTAGAAGGCGCAGAATGATCTGAAATGAGGAGTCATTGGGAGTGATATTGGCGGCCCATGATAATCTCACAACATGGCGGGAAGCCAACACTATCCTTGTGTCCCCTCACCCACCAACTCCTTCATGGGTGTCCCGATGGGTTCTTCCTCCTAGGGGCACAGTGGTCATCAATGTGTATAGTCTTTCAAGATACAAGCCAATCAGCTTGGGGGTTACTGTCCGATTAGAAGGAGGAGTGGTATGCCTTGCTGCAAATGAAGTTCTTCCGGGTTGTTGGTCTCCGATTATGGTCGAGGCATGCGCGATAGGTACAACGATCAGGAACACGTCCACGCTTGGGACAGGGTCGGTCATCACTAGGACGGATGCCCAGATTCTGTTAAATATGATCAAGACGGGGAAACCACCAACATCCTCGGTAGACACCATTATCAGGGATATCCGACAAATACTAAGTCAAAATGAGATAATAACTCTTGAATTTGTAAATAGAATTACGAATAAAGATGCCCATTAACTAGTTAGAAAAATTCGTTTTATACTTGTTCTCCAGTGATTGGGAATTCTTTCTAACAGACTGTTATATATTATTATTTTTGATAATTAATACAAACTGCACATTTTAGTCCATCATAGGTTACTTTTTTGTTTTCTCTACGGTCTAAATTTTCTAAAATGAAAATTAGTTTCTATTTTAGTTAAATCTACACGTAAAACTTATCCTATATATATACATGAAACTCAGTGTTGATTTATCTTATATAGTTTGTGAACATTAAGAAATGCTTCTCCATACATTTATTTGACCCGAAATGAGAAGATAAAGCATCTAAATACACATCACACGAGTTAATATTAAAAATAAGTTAGGTTTAACGAAATAGAAGAAGGTGAGGTAGGAGGAGGAGTGGGGTCCACACGAAGCCAAGTGGGTAATGGGAACCATGTGCGATCATATGCGTATGGGTCCCACCTCCACTCTATAAAATCAACCATTTGCTTGACTGATGATGATAACGATATATATTAATTAATTCAAATCCCCTAATTTATACGGATTAAATCAATTACCGATCCCTCACGACTCCGTCCCGTCCCGTTCCGTTCCCACATTCCTTTTCCGTCTCTGTACTTAACTTCAATCTCTCTCTCTCTCTCTTATTACAGAACCGTGTCAGTTTCTAGATCCTCTGTGTCAGAGCTGTTCCTATACTTCTCCGAAACACACACAACCTTAAAACACCGATCCTGTCCGAACGTCCCTGGTCTGAACTCTACTTCACAGCCACAAATAAACATAAACACACAACTTCCATGTCCCCAAACCCTAATTCCTCCATGGATGAACCCAAAACCACGCACTCAAGCCCGATAGTCTCGAGGTTCACCCGAGGCTTCCTCCGGGCCCTGATGAGGATAAACCGATCCTCCGCCCCGCAACGGAGGCGGAGGGTCAGGATCGCGGCGGACGCCTCCATGGCGTTCGCCGTCGGTCCCAGGAGGGCCTGGAGCCGAGCCGTCCTCAACAGAACCCGGACCAGGCACGCGGGTAAAACCCGCGTGCCTGGTCCCAGGTTCAGGAGGACGACTAGGGTTTGGAGAAAGAAGACGAGGAACACGAAGGAGCTGCAGAAGCTGGTGCCCGGAGGAGAAGCCATGGACGTGTGTAGCTTGTTGGATGAGACTGCTCATTACATAGAGTGCCTCACCACCCAAGTCCAGGTCATGAGAACTATAGCCTCTATTTTTTCTTCTTCTTCTTCTTCATGATTTTTTTTATTGTTCAAAAATATTATACATATGTCTATTATATGTATAAATAAATCTTCCCTTTTCTTTTTCGTGTGGATCGTGGATTGGTGTGTATACGATACACTGTAATATATATGCATACATACAATATGTATTATATGTTATATATGTTTTAATTTGTGTTTATTATTATTATTATAAATATATATATGAATATTGAGGCTTTTAGTATTTGTTTGTTACTTTTGCTCCGTGATACTTGTGTTTTATTCGGACTAATTGCTCGTAAAAACACAGACCAAATGATTCCTTTTTATCCAATGTCTGTTTCTTCATCTCCGTTTCTTTCTTTTTCCAGCTGTGTTTTGTCTACCGGTCTCAAAGGTTCAAATTAATCAGATTATACATTAAAAAGCTCAATGTATATTGTGCTTAATGGTCTACAAATGTATATCAACTCGTATAAGGGATAATTACGAAAACTTGTGGTAAATTGTACGCGTTTTGTAAAAACTCACGGAGAATTGCTTTCCGTCTACGAATCTATTAACGGGTTTTTTTCTTGCAAAAAGTTGAAAGTGTCTTTATGAAAGTGCATACATAAGGGCTGCAAATTGAAAAACATGTATACACGAGGGTTATAAATAACGAAACACGTATAATATAAAGAGTAGAACTTCCAGATATTTAAAAAAAATTATGTTATGTGACTGTCATATGACTAAATTTCGATAAATATGACGGATTTACATGCAAATAATAGTTTATCGTAAATTGTTATTATTGTTCCTATATGTAAGTGTAAGGCTTAAATTATGTTATATATTTATAAGACATTATGGGTTAAGTAAATAATTAATTACCATTCTAAAATAATACTCATGTCCCAATTGTAGTCTTTTTCTTCTTCTTTTAATTAATCATGGAAATAAATTTTATGATTTGATGTCTAGGTATAACTTCAATAGTAGAGGTCAATGGTCCAAAGTCAAGTGCAAAATATTATATCCATAATTCTTATAAAAAATCAGAAGAGATGTTTATTTTAAGACAAATGAAAAATATAGTTTATCTTATTAGACAAGTTCAATATTTTGAGACAAATACAAGTTTATATGAGTCATTTTTAAACCAGTGAATTATACATCCCGTTTTATTACAGCATGAATTCGTTAATAAGTAAAAGACATAAGAAGGTATAACTAACTGAATCCGTCCGAATTGTATTTACTTGTTTCTAAGATGTATAGAAAATCGAATTTATTTGCACATTATCGAATGAATCCATCCAAATCGAACATATATAAATAATTTGATAGGCATGAAAGACTTGTTAACTCTTAATTTGAACTTTCATCAACCATAACAACAACATTTGTTATAGATTATGTAGTGTAAATATTGCAAGCTAATCTTAGTAATTTAATTTGTGTCATTTCTGACAATAAAAAAATCAGCAATTGGCTTTTTTTTTTGTCATGAGTCATCAATTTAAACTAAAATAAATTGGATTATATGATTAAAAATAAATTTCTAGATTTTTATCATGTATTTATACAACTTTAACTAAAACATTTAGATAAAAAAAACATTAAATTTTATGTTGCTATAACAAACAAAAGAATCGTATACATAGGGCTCGTTTATACTCATACATGTATAAGGTTAAAAAAAAAATTAAACAAATGTGTATATTTTTTTTTTATAAATTCTTTATTTTTATGGTCGATAGATTAATTTCAATTGGCATAAGTTCAAACTTTGAAGCTGAAGATACATAATTGTGGACGTCTCTCTGAAATACACTAATTATCGTTCTTAATTATATGATTTGAAGGGTCGTGTGAGCTACAAGCTAAGGAAAATGATTGTTCCTCAGCTTCATTAAAACCTATCAATCGTCAGAATTACCTAATAACTACCTAATAATTCATTTACATCCTGCAATATAACAAAGGGGTAATTTATAAAATCGTGTTGTTTCAAATTATAATTTAACTAATTAATTCAATTTTTGGTCTTTGATGAAGTTATTCTTCTTTTTTGGATCAGAGAGAAAGAAATGCATTAAAAAGGAAGTGTGAGTCTTGGGTTAGAAACCACAACAACCAAACCAAAGTCCAACAAAACGGCTTAAAGGCCGAAAGTACCAAAAGAAACAAACGAACAAACAAGACAAGAAAGCCACCCCGGTCCACCACAACAACTACACCATACTAGTGAACAGTACCTCAGGAGACCGCTCGGGCAACCTAGGTCGGACTAGTGAACAGTACCACAGGAGACCGCACGGGTGAATCCTCTGGCCTCAAGAAGGCTAAGTGATTCGTGCCCCTCCACCCAAAACCGGGCAGATCGGCCCCAAACTGCGACTCCGGAACAAGTACTCACCGGACCCTACCAAGGTAAAGCAACCCCAAAACGACTCCTGAACGAGCACTCACTAGACCTGATAAGAGAAAGAGGAGGACCGGGGGGAAAGGTGCTGAGTTCCTCAAACATGACGCAGCAAACAACAGTCCATCCTTAGGCGCTCCTAGCTCAGAGTCCATCGTGGTGCCAGAACCAACCACCCAGCTCAGAGTACCGGGACCAAGCACCCTCGCAAACCCAGGGTCCCGATCCAAACGAACTACATGTCGAATGAAAAAAGAGGACGACCTTGGGGGAACATGAAGCGATCCCAAGTCCCACTCAGTCTCTCTCCACCGAAAACAAGCACAAATAACACGCCTCCAGAAGGCTGCCCCCTCAGTAGCAAAACGCCACCGCCATTTCAGGAGAAGACTGGTGTTTACCTCCGAGAGAGAACGAACACCTAGTCCTCCTGAGTCCTTAGGCCTGCACACCACCTCCCACGGAACTTTGGAAAGACACCTCCTCTCACGCCCTGAACACCAAAGGAACCTCCTCTGATATCTCTCTAGCAGCCGAACCACCTTCTTGGGGGCTCGAAACAAGGACATGAAAAAGATCGGCAAGCTAGCCAGGGTCGCCCTAATGAGCGTGTGGCGCCCTCCCAAAGAGAGAGAAGTTATTCTTAATGAACTCTCCGATCGAGTACATTGATTACCCGGTTATTAAGAAGAAAAAACGATCGAGTAAAATTCAGATAGCATTCACTAAAAATGAATCCGTATTTCGACTAAAATTGAACACTACCTTCTGCACCTCTTACTTCAATATATGACTAATTTTAAAATTTTCCAATATAACATCAATGATATTATAAATAGTTTTTTATTCTATTTAATTATCTCAAATCAATGATTTTTACGGATGATATCAAATTCTAGAGATTCTATATTTTCGATTTAGGTCGTGGTCATCGGGTGACTCCCTATGTCCAAGAACATCTCCAATACCAGAGTGAGTGTGACCAGTTTGAGTCAGTAATGACGAATGACGATTCACACTGCCCCGCATCTTTAGTCTGGATTAATATAGATTATCATTATCACGTGTTAAGTGCCCACAATATATCTTCTCTCACTTTCATCAACACCTATGGGCTATTCAGCCATACGAACCCTAAAACCCTTTTTAGATAATTCGACGAGGTGATTCACCCTCCTTCAGAAGTGTTCAAACACGTATCAATCGAGACCTGATTAAGAAGTAACTCGAAAAACGAACATTTTTAATGTCCAATCGAAACATAAACAAAATATAATTCGAGACGGACGGGACACGGGGCCGAGGCCATTCCAAAAAGAAGAATCCCCCACTAGAAACTGGATCATTTCTACTCTATTTAGGCATCAAATTCTAGTGGGGGATCAATTAAGCCATGGACAAAAAGCAGCTACAACACACCATATTCTCCAGAGGAAGTTCCAAATTTGGGCCAGACACTGATTCATGAAACATCACTTCTGGGCCCAACTCTGCCCACTTAAAGCAATTTACTACCCTATGATTTGATCACTCCTTCCTCCTCCTTACTACTTGTCTGTCTCTCTGTCCCTTTCTCTCTCTCTCTCTCTCTCTTCACTCTCAACTCATTTTGTAACCACTACCTCTGCTTTTACACCATAGCCCATATTGCCTAAAAGTTGTGGGCCCTTCTTGTTCACCTGATGTCATAAGTACCAGATGTTCTTATCTCAAACTAGTAATTGGGCTCAAGAGAAACAATGGGCCCATTCCAGACCCAAATGTGAGGGATTGGGTGAGTGGGCCTGAGGTGTCTCTCACAAGACAGCCCAGGCAAGAAAACAGGGGGACAATTATGCTATTTCTCAATTAATGTGAATACTGAAAATCATTGTATCAAACAAATTATAATTTGACACATATTATACTTTTTTGAATAATGAAATGTACCTACATTTGAATTTGAAGACGTTATTTTACATTAAAAACTTTTATCTCGGAAAATTTCAGCTGAAACTATTCAATTTCTCCCACTAAAGTTATAATCCATTGACAAAGTTTTTCGATCATATATTTCCACCTGATTTCAATCGAGTGTTATATACAGGGAGAAAATTGCACAAAATGCTTTTAATGTTTGAGATTTTGGCAACTTATGCCTCTGGAAGAAAAATCCTTACAACTTGTAGCCTCAAAGTATTGTTAGGGAAAAATAATTGATTTCAACTAAAATGATCTTTTATTTTCAGCCAAATGTTCGTCTAACTTGCAGAAAATGCTTCTAATATTTGAGATGTTGGCAACTTACGCCTCTTTCAAAAAAACCTTACAATTTGTAGCCTCGAATCGAAAGATGGTTAGTGAAAAATAACTGATTTCAACTAAAACGAGTAGCGTTAAACACCATTTATACCCTTATACAGGAAATAAATGTTTCCGGGTGAATATGAGGTTTCGACAATGTATGACTGAACAAATCAAAGGAACGAGGGGTAATAAGTCTTTCCATTCATTTTTGTTTTTAGTAATTTTCCCTTACATATATCCACATTAAGTTATGTGTTAATGATATACATATATATGCCTCAACTATATACATACTATAGCAACTACAAAGGTGCCATAGATGTACACACTACACTAACTGATTGCTATGGTTTCTAACTGTCCTCCCTTTCTATGTTGACCTCTCACCTCCTCTCTTGAGTTCTAAGGTCATGACATTAGCCTCAGCAATCAGCTTCAGCCAGAAGAACCATGATCATGATCATGATCATTAGTTCGTGTATCCATAGTTGACCTGGTGTTCTTGGTGACGCTTCCTCTCTGCTCGTTCACAGTGCCTCGAGGGTCGACCTTTGTTTAGGGATGAGCAAGTCTCTGATCCTGCAGCCACTGCCCCAGAAAGAGGCGAGGCAGAGACCCATGATTGCCATGGCAACGACAGAGCAAGCCGGTGGAACGGCCTGGCTGCTCTCCAGGAACTGGGTTGCCAGAAGCCCTGCCAAGGTTGAGCTTTGCATTCCCGTGCACAAGGAAATTGTCCTGCATACTTCTTCTTCTTGCCTGGCACGATAAAGAGAGCACAATCAGAAGACGTGGATGCATACAATATGATCAGCAAGTAAGCAGTAAAATCGTAGTCTATCCTCCTAAGCCTAACCTCGGCTCACACCTGACCTAACTTAAGGAGGTCAGAGTGGTCTCTGACCACCAGATCAATCCAAATGGGCTACTACGGATGCTGGTTTAAGGACTAAGGTATTCATCACCATCTCAAAATGGAGGTCTCCAAAGACATCTTTATCTTGGTTCATTTTTGTGCCATACCCATAAAAGTTAGGGTCTTTGACCTCTGAGTAACCCCATAACACATCCCCTTTCCACTTTTATTAACACAAACTATATGTAAAGGTCATCTATTTGCAAAAACATACAATCCTTTCATTTATTCACACAAAACAACTGCTTCCATTAAACCGCTGTTTTGGGTGAGAAAATGAAAGGGGCTTTTTTGCAAACAGATGACTTTACAGTTGTTTGTGTTAATAAACATCTAAAGGGGTGCATTGTTGGGGTTTTACCTAAAACTTATGTTCTAGTATCCTATGCGAACCCAATCTAGCTTCTTTTTGTAAAAGGAATGGCTGGTACCAAAATACTGAGGGAATTCAGTCACTTAGTAGTTAGTTAAACCTAGACCAATACATATTATCCGTACTTTTATTCTGTAATCACCTGAAAATTGGAATTTTGGAGACCCAATATCCGGCAGTGAAAGCCACCGCATGAAAAGTGAGGACCGGCAAAACCAACCGGAGACCTTCCATGGACAGGATTTGGCTCTGGTTTATTGCAAGAGGACTGCCGATACACAGTGAAGTGCAGATCATTGCAACAAATGGCATCACAGGTTGAATGACGGTCACAACAGGCTTTGCGTAAGTATTAAGCACGAGGCCAAGCATGACAGGAACAAGAACAACCTGTCACAAGGTATCAACAAAAGCTATAATCAAAGTCAAGCGAGAAACACCATAGAATTATATCTAATTCAACATATATTATAGGGAAAATGCTATTTACACCCCCTCGACAACTTTGAGTTTTGAGAACCTCCTATAATCCTATTATCAGTAACACACGGTCACCTTTCATCAAAACCCCGTGTATTCACAGTTTCACACTGAATAGGTGATGGTTTTATCAGGAACACGTTGTCACCTTATCAGTGTGTTCCTGGTGGAAAAAAAACACCTTTTCAGTGCGTTTTTGATGAATAACGAAAGGTGGCAGTGTGTTACTGACCACCCCTGTGTTTGAGGTTCAAAGATCGCCGAGGGTGTGCTAGCAAAGTTACCCTTATATTATAATCCCATTACCTGCAATATTGACTTCGACATTGCAATTGCATCCACTGGAACAACAGATCCAATTAGAAGACCGGTTAGGAGAGGAGTGATGAGCACTGAGGCTATCGTGGTAGAGCTGGTGAGCAGGATGCTTAAGGCCACATCTCCCTTGCTCAAGAAACTACCATAACTCGATAATTGAGCTCCTGCAACACAAGATGTGAGGACGAAACCTGAATAGAACATCTGGGACATCCCAAAGGCCTTAGCAACTAACACCCCGAGGACCGGTTTGAGCATGTATTGACCAATGAAACCTAAAGATAACGGTAAAGGTCTGCAAAAGATGTTACATAAACAACCTTCAGAGCACTTTCAAGTACCATAAATTACAACACTAGCGGATGTTTAGAGGAAGCGAAATGAGTAAGGATAAAAACCAATTACATCACCTTCTGAAAGCAAGAGCAAAATCATGAATAGAAAGCTTGATTCCAATCGACAACATGATCCCGCCAAGAGCAGGGGCATACAGATCCTTCGATACCCTATACAAATTTTAAAACCGAAGTTCTCATCAATCAATGAATCGAAAAACGCATATTCAGATATTATGAACTCAACAAGCTTCATTATAAAACTCATCATGAACTTAACAAGAGCAAATATTGTTTGCCTCTTCTTATGATCTTCAAATCTCAACTTCAAATGCTATATTTGTACTAATTTCATGATGATGCAACAAAATTTCATAATGGAAATCTCTAAATACCCTTTGTTATGCACATTAGATAACTTGAGCATTGGAGAACTTAAACAAAGCCAAGTTGCAATCAAAACCCATATATAATATAAGTATATAACAGTTACAAAAATACTAAATATGGGTTTTATAATAATATTTACATTAAACACAATTTATTAATATAACCTTTGACAGAAAAAAAAATCAGATAAAGCCAAGCCAAGCCAAGCCAAGTATGCAGAGCAGAATCAATTCCATAAATGAACTCCAAATCAACAAAACCCATCATCACGCAAAGAACACAAAATTGATCCCTAAAATCAAAATACCCACCAAGTGAAAGTCGAGGGCTGGGCCAGGGCGGCGACGGCGGTGGCAGCCACCACAAAGGGGAGCATCGCCGACAAGACCTGCGAAGAATCGCTCTTCTCCGCCTCCGACGCCGATTCAGGGTCAATCCCGTACGAGAGCAGCGAGAAGTTCCCGAATCTCTTCTGGAACCCGACCCTTCCGATGAACGGCGAGGTCGAGCACGCAAATGTCGACAGCCCGCCTCTTCCGATCCTTCTGCAACGCCTCGGAATCGCGCGCGGCGGAGAAGACGGACCGGGCCGGTGGGTTCTGGTGGCGAGGAGGAGGGAAGGGGAATTGGAGAGGATGGGAATCGGGAGCGTGGAATAGGTCATTGTGGCGGCGCTTTCCGGCGAGTGGCGGTGGCCGGCGGCGAGGTTGGGGAAGGAGCTGTGGTGGTGGTGGTGGTGGTGGTGGAGAAGCTGAGGAAGAGCTGAGAGGATGAGGAAATCAAATAATTATTATATACCTCCGTGTAAAGATAATGCTCCTAGATTTTATTTTGTTTTTGTTTTTTTAGTAGAAATGAAATAAAAGAGTGTGTGGAACGATGAAACGTGGCGTGTTTTCGTGAGAGTTGCGTTTTGGTCGATGAGATGGACGGCGAGGATCGTGTGAGGGTGTAGGGACGAAGTTCGAACTCAAAGAGGCACTTCTAGATTGTTCCTTCACTTTTTTTGAGCTAAAGTTGTAATTTTATAGGTGTTTATATCATAACATTGATGTGCGTCAGGAAACATGCTTTCGGGTCACTAAGGTCAGATAGAAAGAGCAATGACTCGCTTAACTTTTTTTACTAGGACTGTCACATACGATATTTGAACGTCATATAGACAATGATAGAATACGGGGGATGAGAAGGTGGTACTGAAATTTCTGTTCCGAAAACTGGCCAAGGAACTCAATAGTAGTGGTGGAAGGCAATACATGAATCGAGGTTTCCTTCCTGAAAAAATCTCTGATTCTTTGTTCTCTAGGCATTGACAGGGCCGTCTCTACACTTTTGGTGGCCTTAGGCGAAAATTCAAAATGGGTCTTTGAATAATAATAATAAAAAGAATATTTTGATATTTTATTAATGTAATAAATAAAGACACATCTATATTGAGGGAACATAAAAACCTTACTCCAATAATTCGTCTAAACATGTTTAATAACAAAAATTATATTTCATATAACGGTTTTTGTTCCTAATGAGACAGAGTGTTCTTCTTACTATGGCAGTAGATTGGTTTATTCAGTTTCGTTTGTGCTTATTGTTTGGAATTCCGGGTTCTGACCTTTTTTCCCTATGTGCTTCATGGTGGCTTTATCCGAGTGTGAGTCTCTTTTTTTAGCCGGCTTTTTTCTTTCTTGGGTCTGCGTACCCATTCTTTTCAGGGTCTGTGTACCCATTCACCACTGGGTCTGCGTACCCATTCACCACTGGGTCTGCGTACCTATTCATTTCAGGGTCTGTGTACCCATGCTCTTCAGGGTCTGCGTACCCTTTCACTTCTTTGGTTTCCCCGGTGTGGGGTTTCAGGGTCTGCGTACCCTTTCATTGCTTCTTTCAGGGTCTGCGTACCCATTCATCTTCATCTGGGTCTGCGTACCCTTTCTCGCAGGGTCTGCATACCCATTCATGCTCACAGGGTCCACGTACCCATTCACTCAGGGTCTGCGTGCCCATACACTCAGGTTCTGCGTACCCGTTCACTCAGGGTCTGGATACCCATTCCCATTCACTCTGGGTCGGTGTACCCATTCTCATTCACTTAGGGTCTGCGTACCCATTCTCTTTCACTCTGGGTCAGCGTACCCTTTCACTCCGGGTCTGCGTACCCATTCACTTTCACTTTGGGTCTGTGTACCCATTCACTCAGGGTCTGCGTACCCATTCACTCAGGGTCTGCGTACCCATTCCCTTTTACTCTGGGTCTGCGTACCCATTCTCACTCGGTTTCTGTTGTTTTTTGTCTGGTTTTTTTCTCAAACTGTAGCTAGGTTGAGATTCTTTGCTGTGTAACTTTTTCCTTAAAAGTTAATTCCATATGCTTTCGCTGATCAAAAAAATATATATAACGGTTTTTGTCCACAACGATCTCCCCTTTCCTCCTTATCCAAACTCGATGAATATTGCTTCCTTTGTATAGATCTTTATTATTCTTGTCATCAATAAAACACATAAACATATTTATAATTGAAATTTATTCTCCTTATTTCATAGATACCAAAATTTTAATATAGTTGATTCTTTTAAAAGATTTTATCAAAGATTATAGTTGATTTAAAAAAAAACATTTAGCAGAAATAGGCGGGTAGATGCTTGGGATGTTAAGTTTTTTTTTTTTTTTTAGAACGTGGCCTTATTAATAGCATTGGCTTTTATGTATTAATAAAAAAATTCATAATGTGGCATTCTTCTCCTTGTAGCCTTAGGCAACCGCCTAACTTGCCAAGGAAAAGGGTCGACTCTGGGCATTGACCATGCAAAGACAAACTCAAATAGAGTAAATAGGACCTTTTCGATCAGTCATTTCCATACTCGTGAAGGGGTCGAGGCGGTTGCGGCGGTGGAGGCCAAGGAGAAGGACGCACCGGCTGCGGCTGCAAGGACGTCTCTAAAGATGGCAGCGACATCACAGACGTCGACGACATCAGAGACGGCGGCGGCAACATCGGGGACGGCGGCCACAAAGACGAAAACCCTCAGAGCTGCAGAGGAGAGACCGAAACAAGTCGGGAGACGATGCGTTGGTGGAAGAAGAAGGTCAACGCTACGGTGGCTAGAGTCGGCTCGAACAAAACCCTAGCAGAGAAAAGTTTCGCAGGATTCATAGGGAGGGTGCAATGGAGAGGATGTGTAGAGGAGGGAAGCATAACCATGACATACGTCATGACCATAACCATGACTTTTGGGTGTTGCGGCATATTGTTCCTTCACTATTAAAGAGCAAATGAGTTTATTTATTTCTTTTATATCTTTTTTATAATATTTTTTTATTTTATCGATCAACAAAAAAACTATGAATTAATTTGTTGACCGATAGTATTGGTTGATAGAAGAGAGAAAAACAGATTTAACAATTTTTTTTATTCTATTTGACAATAACTTTGTTAAAGGATGGAGATGCTTAAAGAGTAATCTGACTTGTCGAATCCCACCCATATTGTAAACGCTCTAATTACGAAACCGGTGGTGTGCTCTTTTTGTGTAAACAAACCCACAAAGAGAGCAAAATAGAAATGGGTCGAGTGCTCTTGAGCCGACCACGAGCATTAAGTGCGAGCCTTGTACGTATCGAAAATCACTTCATCTTAGGACAAGAACAGAAACAGACCATGCTTTGATTACTACAGTTGACCTCACAAAGCTACACGTGCACGTGATCGTGTGGCTGCACTTCCCACTCCTGTCAGTCAGCCACGTATTTTATAAGGTTCCCATACAATTTTTATATTAAAGTTTTATTAAATTGTGCGTCACATGGATCGCATGAATCATTTTTAGTTGAGACTAAAATGGTTTGGGTTATGTACGACCCAAAAGGTTCGGGTTTGGAGTTCAGGTGTCAAATAAATAAAATAATGGTTTTTAGGCTTTTAAATTAAGTGTGTTCTATAATGTTGAGAACCACGTAAGGGCTTAGATTGAAGCTCAGATTACGAGTGGACCAATCATATTTAGTTAAATGTGATTTTATGTATTTAAAAGTCAGGAAATCACGTGTCACAACGTGAGTGATTGGCGCAGGACCAACGACCCGCGTACCAATGAACTGGAATAACGATTCGCGGGTAGCGGGTCGCAACCACAATCCGTTATTTAAGGTCCGTGAGTCGTGACTGCAAAAATCGCGGTCCACAATACACTATACGTAAGTTGCAAACGCTAAATAACGAATCACGGTTCGTGTTCGTTATCTTATGTGGTGCATAACGTTGTAAGTGCTTTTAGCAGAAATGGAGAAGCCGCAATTTGTGATTCGTGTAAGGTTGTCGTTTTTATTCGGAAGTTGATTACTATCAGGTTTCACGTTGGTGACCGACCGTTGACTGCAAGTCTGTGGATGGCCTTTCGACTTCTTATTTTATTTTATATGTTTTGGGCACGTAACAAGGCTTTTATCCATGAGTTTTATAAGCCAGACGTGGATCTTAATTAAGTCAGGTGTTTTTCCAATAATATATCTAGTATTTGTGGTTTTTTTTTTCCTTTTTGGTTTTAAAATTCATCAATTCTTAAGTGGAAGAATAATCAATAAACATATGTGACGAATAAAAAAAATATTAACTCTGACAATGCTATCAAAGTACAGGCTCTCACCGTATAACAAAAGATGTACACATATCATAGGTGTGAATTCAAAATTTCTCATATGAGAGGTTGAGCCTTGACAATTTTGATGTTTCCTTAGATAATATTTGTGTATTATTGAATTGTCGGGTCGAAATAAATATGAAAAGAAAGTTCTATTAGAAATGGATAACCGTAAAAAATTATAGTGAGTTACACGGGTTTTGCAGAAATTTACAGTGAATTATTTTTCGTTTGTAAATTGGTTATCTTTAAAGGAATTTAGTCATGTGACAAGTACATGATATCAACGCTTTTTGAAAATGACAATTTTACTTTTTGTATTATATGTGTTTTGCAATTTGAAACCCTTATGTATGTATTTTTATAGGGGTATTTTCGACTTTTACAAAAAAATTAAGAAAATTACCGGTTAGTGGGTTTGCTATTATCTTACGTCTTATGAAGAAAAATAATTCACAATAAATTTTTGCACGGGTTTATTTTCGATTAGGATGGCACTTTATTATTGTAAAAACGCTATTAATTACTACCATATTCAACATTTTGTATTAACAAACACAAAATAGATTACATGTTCCAACCAAATAATAGTACTATATTAAAATCCGATTTAATCAACAATTTCAAGATTAGGTGTCTGGAAATTCTCGTTTAGAGACAATCAGAAGACAGAAGGTAAGTATTACACGTGATTATATACGTGTCATGCAATTATCAGATAGAGTTTTTTTTTCGTCTACCGATTATTAACATAACATCTCTTACCACACGAGCTCCAACACTTACAACTCATCAAAGTTCGGAAAAATATATATCCGTCTTTCCTATTGGAATGAAACTCAAATAATTCGAACTTTAGAACCCTAAGGAATATCCAAAGAACTTTAGGTAGAATCCAACTGTGCAACTGCAGATACATCAAATCTAGCTGTTTAAAATTACCCATTTTGCTATCTCAAACGATAACATAGCTTTCCATGGAAATTGAATAAGGAAAAGTAAGGCCCTTTATGTCGTTTTCTGATGCCGACGTCCATTTTCAGGCTCTTCTCTCCCACCCATTTCAACTCCAAGCTCAAAAGTTCGAGGAACCGCATAAATCTCGACACGTTGTAAAATAAACACGGTTTTGTTATTTATAATCGCTATCATTTTTCAAATACGTTGATCGAGAGACAAATCGGAAGTAAGAAAGCACGTGTTAGAGTATCGTCTATGATGTTAATCCTTAACTCTTGTTGGGCTGATCAAAAGTTATTAGGAATAACGTCGATTCCTATTTCAGACGGAAATGTCATTTGCAATTCCTTACCGCCCTCGATCTTTTGTTACAAATCCTAACACAAACGGTCGTTTTTTTTTTACAAAACTTGTATAATTATTTATGAAAATTCGAGTTAGGATTTGTGCAAAAACCCATCCTTTAGGTTACTTTTTGTATATAAAAAAATCACCTTTAGGTTAGGATGTGTGACAAAACGTCTAGGTCGCTTAAAAAATCCTAATAAAAAATTACAGAGCGATAGGAAACAACGTTTTCCCAAGTTATAATTGATTTTATAGAACCCAAAAAAGATGGAAAATTTTGGATTAACAGAAATTGTTTACAACGAAAATAGTCCAGAGCCCAGACTGAACTAATATGTGGATGAATAGTAATTTTATTACAAAGTCACATAAATTAAACAAATCCGACTTCCATTACATGATATTATAATTTAATTAATTAAAAAAATTACATTAATTTTAAAATTTAAAAACGAAATCCCAGATTAAACTCGATATTGTAACGTAATTATTAAAACAATGGTGAGACAAAAACAACATTATAATTTGGCTGATTTTTTTTGAAACAATTGTTTTCTAGAAATTGTTTTTCTTCTAAATTCTTGAGTGTTAGTTATTTTTCAGATTTGATCAAAAAAGGTATATTAAAAAATAAATTTAAAACAGATTTCATTAGTAAATGAGTATTTTCTTTTCAAAAATATTAATTTCAACAGCTGGCATTATTTTATGGACTAGTCGGGGGCATTTTCGTCATTTTATTATCAAAAGACTAGCATAATTAGACAGATAGGTATCTGTAATTTCCGAACATTGGTGTATATATTAGTTCTATAATTAACCCTATAATTAATTTTCTGGTTTTTTTTTACGGTGAAGTGACGTGTGTCACTTATTCATTTGGGGGCGGGGGTTAAAATGACAACGAAAAATAGCCATGACGATGAATCTGTCGTCCAAATTATATACCTTCTCCCGTTCGACCACTTATTAGCTCACAGGAGGGAGATTCGTCCCGACAAAACCTCTTAAATTAACCCATTCGCCCAGTATTATTCGTCCTTATTAAAGATACTCTTAGATCTCAAACATGAGGATCAGACAAAACTTGTCTACATAATCAAAACCATATGCATACACTGAAAAAGTTGAGCATATAAGACTCAGGTCTGGACCATGTTCATTTCTCATTCAGAGGAATGTCCGGATCCTGCTCCTGCACATGAAGTGTTTTGGCATCTAACATGTACTGCCAATATTCCAGATGAACAAAAGTACTACTGTTTCTCCTCTTATCGCCATCACCAATAATATGTATCGTATGATTAAGAGTAAAGCATAAGTTATCGAAACTTATAATCGTGCTCCCTTATATATAGATATGTTCGAAAATGAATCGACCCTGTACTGATGCACGTCACGTTACATGAACAAAGAAGAAATATCAGCAAAATATCAGACTTTCTGCACCAGAGAGGCTGAAATGGTAGCTACTCTGAGCTGTATACTTTTCTCTATATTGATTCGAGGAACTCAACAAATGAAGTTAATTTCATAGCATTAAGGGATGATTGCAAAAAAGTACACTGACATATTCATTTTTTTGTAACTTGAAGTTGTCTTCTTTGATAATTGTATATGATACCCCGAACTTGTCTTTTCGTTGCAATGGCGTCAAATTGACGATTTTACCTTCCAATTTAATATTTAAAAATAATAAGTGAAAAAACAAAAAAAATCCAAATTTTTATTTCCCTTAAATTTCTTATTTTTTGTACCTTAAGGGATATGGAAATTTGGATTTTTTTTTGTTTTTTGATTATTATTTTAAATTTCCAAGGGTAAAATTGTCATTTTGAACAAATTTATACAAAGTGCAACAAAAGGACCAATTCAGGGCATTTTTTTAATAATCAAAGAAGAGAGCTATAAGTTGCAAAAAATGAATATATCAGGGTAATTTTTTGCAACTATCCCTAACATTTATGGTAAAACTACAGCAGCAACCTTGAATTCACATGATTGTCCAATACTAATCATAATCAGTGTCGAAATGAGAAACAAACCGGACGTAAACAAAAGGGTAAGTAATAGCATTGACATCATGGATGCAATGAGAAGAAAAGAGAGGCAACAAAGCTTTTTTTTATTCTTGAACATTTATATCATTGAGGTATGGTTTTTTCATCAATCTACAACTTATTCTACAAAAAAGAGACACAATATAGCACCCAAAAAAATCATTTGCAGCTTTATCACCTTGTATCGCTTGACTTGGCGGCTTTTGTTTCATCGTCCTCTCCACCGATGTCATGACATTGCCACCTCACCTAATTTGAAATTTCCCTCTATATCGAATTCACCGCCCATTTGGTTCACCGAAAGAAAATACAACCGAAAACACTGGATTGGAAGCATTTACACTGAGGTATGGAGAACCCATTTGATGATTGAGATGTTGTGCAAATTATAAAGCCACCTTCTCCTACAATGGCTACCGAAAAACATAGACTGATGAATCTTCATGGTTGAGTCGAGATTGGAGCTTCCCAGATTTAGCCTGCATATGAATTTGGCCAACAGTTTTAGTCACAGCTTGTGGAACATGAGAAGTTGAACTCAATTTCGTAATTTCCAGACACAATCTAGTTAATGTAGGGGGTAATTTCAAAAAATAAAAAATACAGCAAAAAGGTACGATAACTTGTCTGTAGTTGCAATTTGTATAAAAATGACAATTTTACCCTTAAAATTTAGATTAAAAAAATAATAAGTAAAAATACAAAAGAATCCAAATTTTCTTCCTAGTAAGAAATTTAAAGAATAGGAAAATTTGGATTTTATGTTCATTAATTATTATTTTTTGAATTTGAATGTCCAGGTGTAAAATTGTCATTTTGAAACAAATTTTATACAAAATGCAACAAAAAGGCATGTTTAGAGCATTTTTTGCAATTATCAAACAAGAGGGCTACAAATTGCAAATTGTGAATATCCCTAAATGCAAACACTCAACAAACCATTCAGAAACTTGACTTTAATTAACTAAGAAAATTACAGACCATCACATTCATGTTTCCTAATCAAGAAAGCAATTGAAAAAGATGAATCAGGATCTCTAATCAACATTACTACTCATAATGATCTTGGTTAAGCTAATCAAAGCAATAGAATGTTTTACCCTTTACTCTAGAGTCTAGACACAATCTATGAACAGGGCATTGAAATTCAAAAACTAGACTTGATGAGAAAATTGCAGACCATCATAAGAAATGGGTAAATTACATTGACATACCCCATACTATACACGTTTAACAGATAAATACCCTGAAGTTATTTCGCAACAAAAACATACCCCGACTAACACTTACTAACAACATCCCCTTCCATCCATTTTTAGGGTTAGATTTAGGTTTGGAGAGAGATTTAGGGTTGAATTCAGGGTTAAAGTTCGCTTTAGGATTGTAACACTACGGATAGTTTCGGAATTTCTGAAAAAATGAACAATAAATAGACGGAAAAATGGATGAAATGGGGATATGTTTTCGTTACGATATAATTTTGGGTATCTATCCGTTAACCGCGTATAGTACGGGATATGTAAACATAATTTACACATCAGAAATCAATTGGAACAGAAAAAAATTAACATTTATAATCAACAGTACTAATCATAATTATATTGACTGAGCAGCAATCCAAAACAAACCAATATCAGAATCTAACCTTCAACACATCCTCGGACACAAACCCGCCGCCGGACTCAGCCTGCACCGCCGTGCAATCCGGCGGCGTTTCGAACAGCGACAGAGAGAATTGCTTCGAAACCACGCCGACATCGAAATATATCAGTCCCGAACTCGGCACGTCGACCCGAATCTCCTTCACCGGGAACCACAAAAACAGCTCCTGCGCCGAAATCCCCGACACCTCTCCGATCTGCCCGTAGCTCAGCCTCCCGGAGACATTCCTCTCGTAGTGCAACTCGCTCTCGAACTTCGCATTACAGGCCTGGTCCAAATGCACCTCGAATCGCCCATCGCCGTCGATCGAGAACCCCTTCGCGCCCTTCGGCAGCAACCCAATCGGCAGGCCGTGGGACCGGAGAGCTTGGTAAATCGAATCGGCCTCCATCGATTCGACCGAGGAGAAGCACCACAGAAGCAAAGAGAAGAGGATCGCGACGGAGAGAAATGGAGGCATGGTCTCTCTCGGTCTGTGTTTCTCTGGTGAGCTCAGAGCATGATAAAAATGGAAGCTTTGGTCGATTTTCGGAGGACCCAGATGGGGGATACGGTGTATTTACAGTTCGGGCATGGGTATGTGAATAGGGTTAGGGTTTTAGGGGGCGATTTTTATTGGGGGTGGAGTGGGAGGAGGAGGGTGAAGGAAGGAGACAGTGGTGACAGCTTGAATACAGAGAGGATTTTTTAGAGAATGATCAATTATTGGTGGCGATGTTGTGTGTGTGGGGTCCGTGTGACAACTGGCGGAGATCTTCTACTGTTCGGCCTCATGGAGGGTATCGTGTGGTCTCCCATTCGATGCCCACCACGTGGGTTGGCGAGTGACGGAATGTTTTTTTTTGGCACGCGGTGCGCGTGAGGGGGAGGGGTGTGGTTTGGCGTGGAGGCGCGTGGAGATGGTGATGTTAATTGTGATTAGGGAGAGAAGCGCGTGATTAGGGGACGGCTTTGAATCCAGAGGATGAAAACTCTTGTTTCGGACATGGATTCATTGGATTAAGTTGATACATTGTCGGATATAGAGTAAGAAATATGTTGAAAAGACCAATGATATCGTTTAATGTTATCATTTTCGAACAATTCGAGGCATTTTGTTAGACATCGGAGCAAGTAAAAACATCGATTTTGACATTTCGGTTTGAGTATATGTTGATATGTAAAAGGTAGAGTGTATGGGGTAACTATTTCCCATTCGACATATGTTGCTTTAGGATGATCGTCTGCTGGTTAGTGATACCTCATGGGTCCTAACGAGGTTGTTTTATGTACCTCGCATGATCCTCACATACCTCTCCAACAACAGCATGGGTGGGCTCCATCATGGGTCGTTTCTTCTTGGTAGCAGTTGTGGTGCGCTGCTTTTTCTCGATCTGGCCTGGACCCAGTATATCCCTTTCTTAACCCTTCCAAACCCTAGGTTACTTACGGAGGACCCAAGGCGAAATGGTGTGGGCCCCATAGGCCTCCAGCATTAGGCGCCGACATGCCTGATTGTGGTTGGTCAGGATGTCTGGCGTTTTGGCCGACGGAGTCACCCTTACCAAACCCTCATCTGTCCTTGTTCTAGTTTGGTCAGGGCTCGTGTGCTTTCCACCCCGAGGAGGTTCCAGAGTCTTAGTCTGAATGCTCGGCGTTAGTGGAGGGTTGTTGTCTCGCACGGTTCGAAGCATGTAGGGTATATCGAGATTGTTGGCATGGGCACGATGTGTAGGTTTTGTAGCAACGCGGGTGATGAGCCACCCAGTCCATACGGAAGTATCCTCCCAAAGGTTTCATTGGCTCAAATTATAGAGATAGATCGAAACAGGGGGTGGACGTTAGGCGCTCATGGACAGCGCGAGTACCCCGGGAATTCGAGGACGATAGACCGGTGAAACGATCAGGTCAAGTTCATCCAAAAACGCACCCGAAATTCGAGATCAAGGATGTCGGTAATGGGTTAGGGACATCAACGACGCACTCGGGCAATTAGACCAGGAAAATTAATGCGGTTTTTCGTTGAACTTGACAAACGGTATAACAAATTACAACAAACATGGGTTTTCCTTAGAGCAGGCACAGCGGAACGGCCCCGCTCCCCGCGCCGTCGCGTTCGCTGGCCGGGCGCGCTGGCCGTTCCGCTGTGGAGGCGGAAAAAATCGGCCCCGCTCCCCATTCGTGCGCTCCCGATCCCCTCTCGCTGGCCGGGCGCGGTGGACGCGCCGGCGCGCCTTCTGCTGCGCTGGCAACGTCTGCCTTCACCACGTGTCCCGACCGTTGGAGGTAGGGGTGGGCATGGTTGGTTAAACCGACCATGAGTGCCAATTTGACCCCCAAACCGGAACTATGCGGTTTGAGTTATTTTGGACCTCCGCCGGAACCGGAACCGGAAATGTACATATTTTCCGACCACCTCAATGGTGGTCGGTTTTGGCGGTCTGAACCGACCACCCATATTGTTTTTGGGCCTCTATAATGGGCCTATTATTTGGTCCTTGTAAGGCCCAATATTAGAATTTGGCATACATTCAACTGTAAAAACAAGACAAGAGATTTTTTTTTCAGGCCAAAAACCATTAAAGGAGGATCAAAAATAGCCATAAGCCAATTTCTGGTCCTCCCTTAATGATGAAAAACACCTGCCTAGAACTAATACCTCATAAAAATAAAGTGTTACAAAGTTTGCAGCAAGTTCAGTGAAGAGAAACAAAATAACAAATATTACATCAGTTACAATCATCTAGATTCAAAAACAAAATATAAGATCTTCAATCCAAGCAGCTGGAGAGATCTACAACTTCTCTTCATTCTTCATTCTTCAAAAGGGTAGAGATCAACAACTTCTCTTCACTCTTGATTCTTCAAAAGGGTGCCTATCAACAAAAAGCTTATATTAGTATAGATTCAAAATCATAAACATCGGCAATACAAAAATCATTTAACACATTTACCAAACAACTACATTCAAAACATAGCAGGAACTCCTACGGATGATGCTTTTTCAGCAATTGCTGCAAAAATATCAGTAAGGTATTAATATGTTATACTATATGAATGCAACATAAAACTAAAAACAGAAGTTCAAAATGTATACCATCATCCAGAATTTGCAATTTGTCCATCTCAGCCTCTAAAGTAGCTATGGTGAGGAGTATAGGTGGAGATTTCAGCCAGTCCTTAGTACAAATTAAGGCTTGTACAATCTCCGTAGCCAAGGAACTCGTAAATTCATGGACAATCCTACTCCCATCACTGAAAGCACATTCACTAGAAACAGTTGTTATTGGAATGGCTAGAACATCTCTAGCCATTCTAGATAGAATAGGGAATCTGTTTTCATTCCTTGACCACCAAGTCAAGACTTGAAAATCAGTTGAATCCTCCACTTCTATCTCTAATAGATACTTCTCTAGTTCAGATTTTGGTGCCCCATCAATCGAGGTTTTAAGCCTCTTATATGCCTCAAACCTTTGGTGTTTGGCAGATTTGTCGATAACAACTTCTGCTTGTGTGGCAGATTGTGTTACCGACTCGTCAGATTGGTCAAATTCAGTGATGTACTGAGAAAACAGTGACTCCAAAGAGTTTTTCACTAATGGGATAAGTATGTTTGCATTTTCAATAGTATACATGGTTTGAATAAGATAATTCACATAACCAAGTTTCTTTCGGGGATCAAATATGGGGGCAATGAATGTAAACAAATTTAACATACCCAAATCCCCAAAATACTTATAAAATTTCATACTCATCTTGGCAGCCATGTTTCTCCTATCGATGTTCTCATGTCCCAAACCCACAGAAATGAATGCATGAATATCAGATATTTCATCCAATATCAAGTTAGATGTAGCATATTTTGAACCTGATATTCTCACCGTTATATCATAAAACTGCCCTTGAAAAGACATCACAGAATTGCACTCAACCCAATCCCTCTCACATAGTCTACCAAGTAGGGTCTTGTCCTTACAAACCTTACTATCCATCTCTAAATTCAGTGTAGGGTCTAGTCGACAATAGATATCAAAGGCTCTTTGTAACCTACAAGCTGACCTAAGCATCATATAAGTCGAATTCCACCTGGTTGGGACATCTAAGGACAGCAACCTTGCTGTCCTATAACCAGCTTGCACAACAGCCAACTTGAACCTAGAAAGTCTCATAGGTGACAACTTGATAAACCTAACAGCAAACCGGATTCTTTCTACAGATTTTCCAATCATATTAATCCCATCATTCACTATCAGGTTCAAGATGTGTGCAACACATCGCATATGCATAAATCTCTCATCTAACACCGAGTTACACAACAAATTATGTTGTGAACTCAAATGTCTTATGGCACCATCGTTGGCACTAGCATTGTCAACAGTTACGGTCATGATCCTATCTAGACCCCATGCATTAAGACAAAACTCAATTGCTCTTCCAATGTCTTCCCCTTTGTGGGAAGTAATGGGGCAGAAGTTGATAATTTTCTTATGCAGCACCCAACTATCATCAATAAAGTGAGCTGTTAAGCACATGTAGTTGATCTGTTGGAGACTTGTCCAAGTGTCCGTGGTAAAGGAGATTCTAGGGGTCGATTTTCTGAAAAACTCATGGAGTTTCAGTTTTTCTGTTTCGTACAAATGACATAGATCCCTCCGGATAGAATATCGGGAGGGTACCACGAACATTGGACAGACAGCTCTCATCAAATCCCTAAAGCCCTTATGCTCTACAAAGCTAAAGGGCAGTTCATCAACAAGAACCATCTTAACTACTGCATCTCGACCAACTTGTTGATCGAAATGCCAACTTACAAGTTGGCCATCACTATCATATTCTGCAGGCTGGAATGCTAACAATTTTTTGGGTATGGTCTAATCTCTTAGGGTTCTTAGGACAAACCTTATAATGACCTACCAAAGTACTAGTCCCACATTTGTTGGAATCATATTTATACTTCTTACCACAACACATACATTCAGCAAACTTCTCATCATTCACAACTATGATATTAAATATTTCCCATGCAATAGAACTGTGACGAGGTGGTTTAGAACCCTTACCTGAGGATGCAACTGTTGTTGCATCCTTACCACCAGATCCACCAGCTCCACTAGATCCACCAGCACCAGCAGCTCCAACAGTTCCAACAGCTCCAACAATGGTTGTTTTCCCAACACTTGCAATTGTTGGAGGTGAAGTGATATCATCACTCACCTCCATACAATCAGACACCATCACACCCTGAAATGAATAAGGTATTAGATTAAAACTGATTTCATACGTAAAACAGTTGATATATAAACTAATTTCAGTAAGGTTATCTATTTAAAACACCTCTATAAAAAATCAAACTCAAACTCATGTTACAAACTAAAATATTTTAGAACAGTGATTTCATTTTAAAACATTTCATATGTAAAATAAATCAAACTCATTTCATATTTACAATCAAACAATTTATATTTACAAAAAAACAAACTCAAACTCATGTTACAAACTAAAATATTTTTAGAACTGTGATTTCATTTTAAAACCCATTTCAAATGTAAAATAAATCAAACTCATTTCATATGTACAATCAAACAATTTATATTTTAAAAAAAATCAAACTCATACTCATGTTACAAACTAAAATGTTTTTAGAATTGTCATTTCATACTTTTAGAATTGTGATTTCATTTTAAAACACACTCAGTTTGTATCCAAGGTAACATAAAATTAGTTCATATACTTTTAAAAACTAAAACAAATGATAAAAATCAGTGCAAATAAGACCTAAATCCTAACATGCAAAGACTAACTCAGTAAATCATTCAAACAATAATTGCTTTAATAACCTTAAACTAACTCATTTTATTCACATGCAAAGAAACCCTAACCCGAAATCATAACAATCAAAGGAACCCTAATCCTAAAACTGGTTTAGAGTCCTTAAACTGACAGAAACCCTAACAGTCAAAGAAACCCTAATACGAAATCGATTAAAGCTAAAGGTTGTTTGTAGTTATACCTTCCCTTTATCCTTGTTCATCCCCTCCGACGAGCTTGAAAAGGATTCGAAAGCTTCTGATTTCCCTCCAGACCTCGGTCCCGTTCTTGATGTCTGAGAACCTCTCATCTCCTCTTCTATTTAACGAGTTTGAAGCCGCTCAAACTCAACGGTAACAACGCCGGATATCGCCGCATTAAATGCGAAAGATATCGTTTCTGAGAGCTTGGCAGAGAACCCCAAAAAACGACGGCATAAAGATAAAGAAGAGGTCGAGGGTTGTAGGGTTTGGAGGGTTGTATCGATTTCGTCCCATTTTCAGCTCTGATCGAAGGGACAGAAAGGGATTTGGGTGAGGCTCGAGAGGAAGAAGGACGAGATGTCAGGTGCGATGGGAGAGAGAGAGAGTGTGTGTGTGTGTGTGTGTGTGTGTGTGTGTGTGTCTGAGAGGGAGATGAAGCGGTAGAGAGAGAGAGAACTGATTTCGAATTAGGGTTTTAGATGGTTAGAGACAATCGGACGGTTGGGATGAAGAGGTGGAAATCAAGGGCTGAGATTGAACCATCGGGTTTAGGCTGAGACTGTAAATGGGCTAGTGGGCTAAAGGTTTGGGCCACGTACTGATCCTTGGGCCTTAAGAGCCCAAGGGTCCGGTCGGTTTTTTCTGACCACCGGTTCAGGCTCTCCAGACCGGTCTCCGACCATATACAGGGCGGTTTAGTGGTTTTAACGTCGGAATGTCGTCGGTTTTTTTCGGTTCCGGTCTCAGCGGTCCAAAAGGAGGTCGGAGATGGTCGGTTCACCGCGGTCCGGTTAATTTTGCCCAGTCCTAGTTGGAGGTAACGACTAGTTTTTTTTTTTAATTCAAAAATCAGCAAAAAACCCCATATAAATACCCCTCTCCTCTCATTTTTTTCACACCACTTTCTACTTCAACTATCCAACTTCACTCTCTCCTTCCCAAATTCTCCTATCTCGTTTCAATTATTCTCGTGAAAAATGTCGGGCGACGCTGGGTCTCGTGCACATTCAGCTGGTGACGAAGTAGGATTCACCGAGAACGAACTGGCACGAGGTTTCGGAGACATTCTAACGGGAAATCGCTCCAACTCCCCAAACTCGAACCTGGGGTCGAGTTCAGGTAAGTGCAAACTTATTATTTATGTAACGTAATTTTTTTACTTAGTTTATTGTATTAATGCATTGTATTCATTTTTTGCACTTATTTTATTATTTTACTTAATTTATTGTATTAAATTTTTTTATTAGGGCAATACCGTCCCCCACATTTCCAAATGGCGCCAGGCTTCCAAGTGTCATCACAATGGGGCATGCCCCCACAAGGTTTCGAGACGCCACTGTTCCAAGTGCCATCACAATGGGGCATGCCACCCCAATTCTACAACTACGAGGGTCATCCACTACCCGACGTACAAACCCCCCAACCATCATCCTTGCCGGACCTTCCCAACGACGAGCCCGAGCCCCTGCCCGAGCCCGAGCCCAACCCGAAGAACCAGATCCGGAGGGCCGGACATTCAGCAAGGAGGAGGACCACCACCTCATAACTTGCTGGTTGAGCACTACCAAAGACGCCGTCAAGGGCAACTCTCAAACCGGCAGCACATTCTGGTACGAAATGCAGAGGAAATACAACTCCAAGAAAGGTTACCCACATCGCCGCTGGGAAGCTATCAAGAAACGTTGGCTCAGAGGTTCCAGCCAGACAAGGAGGATGCTCGGCTATATGAAGAGGTCCAAGGCCGAGAATCCGAGCGGCGCAAACCAGGAAGAGCACTTGAGACGTGCGAAGCAAATGTGGGAGAATGATGGGAAATTGGTGAAAGACCACCCAATAAAGTTCGACCTGGATCATTGGGTCATGAGGCTCGAGGGCAATGCGAAGTTCAGTGCCCAGGAGGGCACAATGGGAACTGTCCGCAGTCAGGTACGCCAACAACGACAACGGTCGGATGAGGCTGGGGCTTACAGCTCAACCCCACCCACAAGCACAGGGGAGGAGGGCACACATCGCAGTGGTGAGTCCCAACCACCAGAATGGGGAGGAAGCGAGAACTACGAGGGGACTCAGGTCCCTCTCAGCGACACACCCCCATCCCCTGAGGCCGCCCCAAGTCCCCCTCGCCGACCGCAAGGGAAGAAGGCAGCGAAGGCCGCAAAGAAGGGGACCGTCCTCACGGCCCAAATGTCTGCCTTCGCCGAACTGGAACGTGCACGAATGGAGGCTGAACGTGCACGGTTGGACGCTCAACGTTCACGTGGCGAACAACATGCAGAAAAGTATCGCATGATACAGACATTAACTCAACAGTGGGAAGCAAACCTCGCCACCTACAAGTCCCTGGTGGGGACGGATACATCTTCCTACGACGAAGAGGTTATGGCAGACCATAAGTTTTGCAAGTCCCAACTGCGAAGACTGAAAGAATATTTTTTCTACTTTTTTCTTCTCCATTAGTCGGTATTATCAGTCAGCAAGTTCAATCACGAGGCTGAAAGAATATTTTTTCTACTTTTTTCTTCACTTTTCGCATTTGTCAACGTCAATCCACTAATTATCCGTCAACGCTAATCCATCAACCATCCACAATCGCTTCGTCTTTGTCAACTCCAATCCATAAGCAAATCGCCTCGACTAGAGATGCTTTAAAAACATTCACGAGAAAAATTAGTCTAATAATTTTATATACTTATGCATGATGATTGTGAAGGGAGGTTACAAACTAGAGCTAGATTTAAAGGGGGAGCGAGTGGGGGAAAGAGACAGGAGCATGTGATGATGGAGGCCAGAACATGATTATGATTTTGTCTTCACATAAATTATAGACAATTATTTATGAAATTAATTGACCACAAAAGAAATATATATATTCATGTGTTATAGTATATATCCGTGACGTGGCAACAAGTGTGGCTAGTTATTTACAGGTGGTTTGTTGAAGTGAAGGTGGTGAGGTAGATGGGTGGGCCGACAACAACCAATGTACAGTTCAACAACTAGTTGTTTTACTTATGATTGATGCACTCTTGGGCATGTAAACTGAGTGACTCACGTATCGATTTTACGAATCACGATTTAATGAGTCGTGAATCACGGTTTATACGTTATAACGTGTATGATTTGCGATTTATTAAATTGTGGTTCTTGATTTATAGACTGAACCACGATTTATAATTGTGAGTCACTAGTGTGAACCGTGAATCGCGCGCCAATCAGGCATCGACACGTGGCAAGGCAGAGTCGGACAGTTGCTCCAACGGTTCGATAACGGTAATATTTTTTTATAATTAAAACTAATACGAAATACACTTAAAAAAACAAATTTTACCCCATATAAATACTCCTCATCTCATTCATTAAACCACTTATATCTTAATTAATTTTATCAATTTTATTTAGTATTTACTATTTTGAATTGGAATTTAATAAATTCAGCATCCACTCGGCATCTCTACAACTCATGAGTTTCATATATGAGTCTCACACTGTAGAATACAACTCAATTCAAGGGACTCGCATCACAATTCTATATGGTCATGAAACAGTTAAGAATTTAAGACATAGTGCGAGGGCTGATTCTCTTAAGAAGAAACAGATAAAATCAAATGATTGTGTGTGTAAAAACGGAACAAATCTTCGTGTCATGATTATCGTTTTCACCGTTCCAACAAATTGATCGATGTTCAACGAACGTCAACATTTTTTTCCAGATTGATTCTAGACCGAAAACACAAATAATAGGCAAATAAGGGAATCTTATTGCGATTTTTTATAAAGATAATTACAAAAACACCATAAATTTGTCTTTTTATTGTAATTTATATGAGAGCATCGATTTTAAGGATAGATTTTAAAAAATTAGTAAAAGATGAAAAACAAAAACAAAAAAAATATTCAGATCCTTTTGCAATGGGTAAGAAAATTAGATTTCTTTTTACTGATTTTTTTTTAAATAAACAGTTTATTATGAGACGCTTGTTTCATTAGGTTCCAACGTACCAACACATTGGATAAGCAAACTTGCATGATTGGGCTTTGGGAATTGGATTTGTGTAAGAAAATAGATGGGCCGGTCTTGGCCCGTGTATGATTGGATGTACAACCTAATTCATCAGGCCATGTTTTATCAGGATTGGGCCGTCAAGCCCATCGAGAGCAGTGTTCTTCACCCAATAGTCCAGTTGAATTAGTTCAAATTTTGCTATCATATAACTTGAATGTTTGTTGACAATGAGATCAAGCCCACAAGCCCACAAGTACTCTTTTTTTGAGAAGGGGACATACTACTTAATTCCTTGATTAAATGTGATTTAATGTCCGAAATAAATTATGATCGTCGAGATTACAAATGGTATTAAAAGTTCACAATTCGATCGAGGCTCGATATTGTGAATGTCGATATCGACGACCGAAGCGAGATATTTGACATCGAAAGCTCAACTTCTTAGTCGAAATGAGTTTCGATGTCGTCAACCCTTAGCGACTCTGACCATGTCAGCGTCACGAGCCCTTCAATTAATCAACCACTAAGACGTGACACTAGATTTGAAAAAAAAAAATACAAATATACGTGCTATTTGCAATTAATAGTTCTTTTCAACACCAAACATTTGCTCTCTTTTTTCTCTCTTGTGTATGGATGGAGTTTTTAGGTTTTTTTCTTCAGAAAACGGTCCATGGACACCAGCATCTGTTCCTTAGGGACGAAACGCAGCATGTGATGGTCGCTTCGTTATCCAAGGATGATGAGGAAGAGGACGATATCGTCAACGTTCCCCTGGTAGCCATATCGATATTAGACGACGCTCAGTTACAATTTACTCTTTCTGGATGCATTCTCACCAATAAACACTCCAACCAAAAGCGTTGTGTGGGTGGTGCAGTCGCACACCAACTGAATCATCAATTTCTTCTTCCCCTCCCGGGACACGATGGAGGGGATCCGAGATAGGGAATCATAAACCTTCCATATGTATGTCCTTTTGATGCCTATTCAACCTCACACGCAATCTGAAGCATTGGTGTTTTAGACCATGCAGATAGGGATGGCAATGGGTAGGGTATGAGTCAGGTTTTGTGATACCCGTACCCTACCCGATTTTCATTCCCAATACCCGTACCTTACCGATACCCAGTCAATATCCTACCCGATCTCTGTCCGTTTGGGTCGGGTATTACCCCACCCGACTTGTTCATATGATATGTGGATTATAAGACAAAAAAAAAAATTGGGAACTAAGTAACCATTCCATTTAAGTTTAAGTAGGCAAAAATATGAAACTTAAGAAAATTTTCCACATCTCAAGTCTCAACATACAACAATCCTAAAATCAAGTAGCAAACAAGTAAAAGTAATCATTTTCAAGTTTTTTCTTTTCGATGATCAATAAACCCAAATGAATTGTATGGTATTATAGACTTATGAGTTATGACCGTACAACTTTTTAATTGTAATTGACTTATTATTAGGTTTATAATTGTGAATTTATTTATTTATATATATATACATATAAGATCGGGTAGGGTTCGGGGCGGGAAATGCCAAACCCGTACCCTACCCGTACCCGGTCAACAGGTAATACCCTATCCGATTTAAAAATACCCGGTCAATACCCTACTGTTCGGGTAGGATACGTCGGGTACCCGTCGAGTTCGGGTTATTTTGCCATCCCTACATGCAGATCTCAAGACCATGTCACATTTAATTCGTTAAACAAATACACTATCAAATGAGCATACAATGTACACGGGATTAGCAATTCACTTTTTTCTTGGTAAAATTCAAATTATTGCCGCGATTCAAATCCTAATTATCCAAATAATTGACATTTAAACTCGAGATTTATCAACACGACCAGATTCGCAAAATCGTGAAAAAAAGACACAGGTGTGAATCAAATCATGCGCTTTGCTTAACAGAGAAGAGCTGAGACGAAAGGACCTGCGAGACCGGCCGGTCAAAAATTTAGCCACCGTTGCTTTCTCCAATTGGCCCACCTCCGATTCCTTTAAACAAGTGCGGCTCCAATGGGATCCATAAACAACTCTCTCTCCCTCTCTCTCTGAGCTCAGAGACCTAGAGAGACGCGCCTGAGCTTAGCTGAGCTGAGCTGGGTTTGTCTGTCTTTGCACTCCTCCGCCATGTGACCCTCTCTCTCGATCCCTCTGACAATTTCTTCCACCTTCGATTCCGGATCGACCCATTTCCCAATTCTTCCGATCCGATGCCACACTGCGTCTCCTCCACCTTCTTCTCCTTTTGGCTTCTGGGTTTCTTCGGTTTCTGCTTTGGGAGTGACCCTTATGTGTTCTACGATTGGACTGTCTCCTACCTCGCCGCATCGTCGCTTGGAGTCAAGCAACGGGTTTATTACTCTTCTTCTTCTCGATTCTCGCTTCTAGCTTCTCTGCACTGCACTTCAAAATTTCTTTTGTGAAGGCTCATTACTCTTCGTTCCTGAGGGATTTGTGGTGCTTTTTGAGGGGTGTGAGTAGAGCCGTCTCAAGCTTTAAGCGAGTTAAGCAACCGCTTAAGGTCTCAGATTAAAATTAGAAAAAAAATCATGATTGAATATATATTTTTATGATCAGAGTAAACAAAATGTGAATCAAACGTACGGAAAATCCAATAAGTGTTGATTTAATATATCTACTTCTTTGATTCTTTATAAATAAAGTTCTTAAACATTCAAATGTAAAAATATGTATCTAAAGACGAGTCTTTAAGAATATCAGTATTGTCTTATTGGAAGAGAAACATAACATAATTAATAACTTGTGCTAGAATGTCCTGGCTTTGTAATAAAATGTTTAGTAAAAAAACATGATCATTTATCGAAGAATAAAATATGGAATTCATCTACTAGAAGCATGAGTCTCGTTGGGTTTAACAGTATTGAAACTCGGGGGTACTAATATACACTACAAACGGTAAAGGTTGTGTAAGAAACCAAGACTAACTTGACTAAAATACAAGTCAAAATAAAAAGAAACCCTTCAAAAATTAATGCAATAAGTATGTATTACGAAAGTTTCATTTCATGATTAAAAAATACAAATAGTATAGATGACTTTATACACCTATCATATGGAGTTGTACTACCCAAGCTTTCGAGAAAATGATTTACTCATAGAAGATTGAGATGCTTACCAATCATGGACATAGAGATGCTCAACGGAGAGTCCAGAATACAGAGAAATTATTACACCCAAGAAATAGAGATGCTCAATATAGAGGAAAGACCAAATGGCATGAACATGAACGATTGTTTGTTTGTGATTTCTTAGTCACAAATCAAAAGGATCAATAGGCACGAGTTTGTTTATAAGCTTCTTTAAGCTGTAAAGAGCAACAATAGTTATGAACTTGGGTATATATAATGAGGTAACCGAGAGAATGTGTTGGCCTTTTCATATTTTTTTTTTGTTGGTTAACTGGTGGGTTTCGATACCGAATGCCCTTAGTGCTTGGATATTCTCACCTGGATACTACCTTGCGTCGTTAGTGTCGGTTCTAACGGTTTTCTTATTTTTGGTTGTATATGATTAACACTAGTTAGAGTCTAGAAAAGGATGACAATAGATATCTATACACGAGTTCACATATAAGCTAGAATAATTTGGTATAATTTTATGGAACTATATGGAACCTATCATATCTAAACTTGACATGAAAATACATTGAATATTTGGATTTTTATATAAAATTCTAGACATTAAATCATATCCATCGAGGGTGTCTTGTTAGAAATTAATCTCCGTCACCTATTTTAGATTTTTTAGTGTTATAAATAGACACACATTTTCTCAATATGATCTAGTATAATATTTTTATGAGCAAATTTACTTATTATATTTTTTCATAAGAAAAAAAAGACATCGATCAAATTCTCGCTTAAGGTCCCAAATAACATTGGGCCGGCCATGGGTGTGAGTTCATGGTTGGTCTGTTTAGGTGTTATTATAGGGATTTGATGATTGAGCCGCTTGAAGTTATTGATCATTGGAACTTGTTATCTGAACATTTATGCATTTGACATAGTTTGGCACGCGGTGCGCGTGAGGGGGAGGGGTGTGTTTGGCGTGGAGGCGCGTGGAGATGGTGATGTTGATTGTGATTAGGGAGAGAAGCGCGTGATTAGGGGACGACTTTGAATCCGGAGGATGAAAACTCTTGTTTCGGACACGGATCCGGACATGGATTCATTGGATTAAAGTTGATGCATTGTCGGATATAGAGTAAGAAATATGCTGAAAAGACCAATGATATCCTTTAATGTTATCATTTTCGAACAATCCGGATGCATTTTGTTAGGCATCGGAACAAATTAAAACATCGATTTTGATATTTCGGTTTTGAATAGAACTCGGCGTATGTTGATATGTAAAAGGTGGAGTGTATAGGGTAACTATTTCCGATTCGACATATGTTGCTTTAGGATGATTGTCTGTGAATTGGTCTTATGGAGGGGATCTGATTAGTTCTTAGAGAAGTATATTGGGCACGTAGGGAACTGGGTGGGTGATAGAGGAGTGCGGATGACCGAAGTTAGACGTAGCAGGGTGGGGAAGCGCCTCCTCCCAAACGTCTCGTAGCATTAGTGATACCTCATGTGTCCTAACGAGGCTGTTTTATGTACCTCGCATGATCCTCACATACAACGTTAGTGATACCTCATGTGTCCTAACGAGGTTGTTTTATGTACCTCGCATGAACCTCACATACCTCTTGAACAACAGCATGGGTGGGCTCCATCATTGGTCGTTTCTTCTTGGCAGCAGTGGTGCGCTTCTTTTTCTCGATCAGGCCTGGACCCAGTATATCCCTTTCTTAACCTTCCCAAACCCTAGGTCACTTACGGAGGACCACAAGGCGAAATGGTGTGGGCCCCATAGGCCTCCAGCATTAGGCCCGGACATGCCTGATTGTGGTTGGTCAGGATGTCTGGCGTTTTGGTCGACGGAGTCACCCTTGCCAAACCCTCATCTGTCCTCGTCCCAGTTTGGTCAAGACTCGTGTGCTTTCCACCCCAAGGAGGTTCCAGAGTCTTAGTCTGGATGCCCGGCGTTAGTAGAGTGTTGCTGTCTCGCACGGATCGAAACATGTAGGGTACATCGGGATTGTTGGCATGGGCACGATGCGTAGGTTTTGTAGTAACGCGGGCGATGAGGCACCTAGTCCATACGAAGTATCCACCCAAAGGTTTCATTGGCTCAAATTGTACCGATAGATCGGAACATGGGGTGGACGTTAGGCGCTCATACACAGCGTGAGTACCCCGGGAATTCGAGGACGATAGACCGGTAAAACGATCGGGTCAAATTCATCCAAAAACGCACCCGAAATTCGAGATCAAGGATGTCGGTAATGGGTTAGGGACATCAACGTCGCACTCGGCCAATTAGACCAGGAAAATTAATGTGATTTTTCGTTGAACTTGACAAACGGTATAACAAATTACAACAAACACGAGTTTTCCTTATATACTTGCACGAACTTTTAAAATTATAAAACTATAAAATTAATTTTTATAACTTGTTAAAAAAACCATGCAAGTAACATTAGACATTCATACTCTCTTGGACGTTGAGTTCATGCATTATATGTTTGAGTAAAAGATTATAAGAGCATCTCCAATTTTCAATGAATTTGTTTGCTCATAGTATTAGCTGATATAATAAAAATATTAAATCAGTTTTTTTCTTCTTCATTAGTCGGTACTACAGTCAGCAAGTTCAATCACGAGGCTGAAAGAATATTTTTTCTACTTTTTTCTTCACTTTTCGCATCTGTCAACGTCAATCCACTAATTATCCGTCAACGCTAATCCATCAACTATCCACAATCGCTTCGTCTTTGTCAACTCCAATCCATAAGCAAATCGCCTCGATTAGAGATGCTTTAAAAACATTCACGAGAAAAATTAGTCAATAATTTTATATACTTATGCATGATGATTGTGAAGGGAGGTTACAAACTAGAGCTAGATTTAAAGGGGGAGCGAGTGGGGGAAAGAGACAGGAGCATGTGATGATGGAGGCCGGAACATGATTATGATTTTGTCTTCACATAAATTATAGACAATTATTTATGAAATTAATTGACCACATAAGACAAATATATATATTCATGTGTTATAGTATATATCCGTGACGTGGCAACAAGTGTGGCTAGTTATTTACAGGTGGTTTGTTGAAGTGAAGGTGGTGAGGTAGGTGGGTGGGCCGACAACAACCAATGTACAGTTCAACAACTAGTTGTTTTACTTATGATTTGATGAACTCTTGAGCATATACGGCGAGCGACTCACGTATGGATTTACGAATCACGATATAATGAGTCGCAAATCACGGTTTATACGTTGCCGTGTGTAGTGTGTGACTCGTGATTCATAAATCGCAGTTTGCAATTCGTAGGTCGAACTGTAATTCATAATTATGAGTCACTGGTGGCGAATCGGGCGTCGCACCCGTGCCAATTAGGCATTGACATGTGGTAAGGCAGAGGAAAAAAAAATTGACCGTTGCCCCATCGGTCCGATAACGATAATTCTTTTTATAATTAAAATTAATACGAAACACACTTAAAAAACAGAATTTACCCACCTATAAATATCCCTCGTCTCATTCATCAAATCACCAATATTTTAATTAATTTTATCAATTTTATTTAGTATTTACTGTTTTAAATCGGAATTTAACAAATTCAGCATCTCTGTAACTCATGAGTTCCTTATATGAATCTCACACTATGAAACACAACTCAATTTAAAGGACTCGCATCACAATTTTATATAGTCATGAAACAATTAAGAATTTAAGATATAGTGCGAGGGTTGATTCTCATAAGAAGAAACATATAAAATCAAGTGATTTTATGTGTAAATACTGAACGAATCTCCGGGTCTTGATTGTCGTTTTCACCGATCCAACAAATTGATTAATTTTCAACGACCGTCAACATTTTTTTTTCTGATTGATTCCAGACCGAAAAACACAAATAATAGACAAATAAGGGATTCTTGTTGTGATTTTTTATAGAGATAATTACAAAAACACTGTAAATTTGTCTTTTTATTGTATTTTTTATGAGAACATCGATTTTAAGGATAAATTTTAGATTTTAAAAAATAAGTAGAAAGTGAAAAATAAAAACAAACAATATTCAGATCCTTTTGCAATGAGTAAGAATTAGATTTCTTTTCACTGACTATTATTTTTTAAATAAACAGTTTATTATGAGACGCTTGCTTCATTAGGTTCCAACGTACCAACACATTGGATAAGCAAACTTGCATGATTGGGCTTTTGAGGAATTGGATTTGTATCAGAAAATGGATGGGCCGGTCTTGGCCCGTGTATGGTTGGATATACAACCTAGTTCATCATTCATCTGGACTGGGCCGTCAAGCCCATCGAGAGCAGTGTTCTTCACCCAATATTCCAATTGAATGAGTTCAAATATTACTATCATACAACTTGAATGTTTGTTGACAATGAGATCAAGCCCACAAGCCCACAAAGTACTTTTTTGTAGAAGGGGACATACTACTTAATTCCTTGATTAAATGTGATTTAGTGTCCGAAAGAAATTATGATCGTCGAGAGCACCAATGGTATTAAAAGTTCATAATTCGATCAAGGCTTGGTATTGTGAATGTCGATATCGACGATCAAAGCGAGATGTTTGACATCGAAAGCTCAACCTCTTAGTTGAAATCAGTTGTCGATGTCGTCGATCCTTAACGACTCTGACCATATCAGCGTCACGGGCCCTTCAATGAATCAACCATTAAGACGTGACATTATATTTGAAAAAAAAAATACAAGTGTATGTGTTATTTGCAATTAATAGTTATTTTTAACACCAAATGTTTTTTCTCTTTTTTTTTCTCTCTCGTCTAAGGATGGAGTTTTTAGGGTTTTCTTTCGAAAACATTACATCGACACCAACATTTGTTCCATCTTTGGGGCCGAAGAGTAGCAGGTGACGGTCGTTTCACTATCCAGAGATGATGAGGAAGAGGACGATGCCATCAAGGTTCCCACGGTAGCCATGTCGACCTTGGATGACGCTCGGTACCGGTTTACCCTTTATAGATGCATTCTCACCAAGAAACACTCCAACCCAAAACGTTGTGTGGGTGGTGCAATTGCACACCAACCAAATCTTCAGTTTCTTCTTTCCATCTCGAAAGACGATGGAGGGGATCCGAGACATGGAATAATAGACCTTTCACATGTATGTCCTTTCTCTAAGGTTGCCACCATCGCCACCATTACTACCTCCTCCCTTCTCTAAGGAGGTTTTGGGGACCTCCGGTAGTCCTTGCCCCGAAAGAAGAAGCATGGTGCAATATCAGACTTTCCCTCTTCGCTTGTGCCACACCAGTTCAAAAACGGCAAAAGACTTTGCGAGGGAGAAAGGCCAAGTTTCCCCATGCGGTGAAAGATTAGTTGAAAAAGCGAGACTTCAAGTTTTTAGACGTCGACCTGGATTTTAAAAGACGATAGGAGAATCAAGACTCGGGTTGCCCGACTAGGTCTGCCAAGCATCTATAAGAGCCATGACTCTCAATGGTTAGGATCGAATGAGGATAAGAAGGCTCATCGGATCTTGACAGGGGCCATTTTTTTGGCTCGCCTTCCTCGGGAAAGGGTCGCCCAAAAGCCATAACATCTCAAGACAACCACCTAACGGGGTATTTATCTCTTTGTGTCAGTTCTATCGTTCCCAACAATTTGATCGTTAGTTGTTAGAATGTGTCCTAGGTTGCATACTAAGACTCCGTCACCTCGGCTTAGAGCACCTCCAACGGTCGTGTCTACGCGTCGTGTCTGGCGTAGACACGACCGTGTAGACACGACTTGTCGTGTCTACGAGGCGTGTCAGGGCGGTCGTTGCTGGTTCTGGCAACGACGCTGCTGGTCGTGTCTGGCGCCAACGGCTGGCCAGTCACGACCCGCCACGTGGCGACGCCGACCTCCCAAAAGCCCTAAATTCCTTTATAAATACAAATCCACCCAAACTCGAATTTTACCCTCTATTCACTTGTTTTTAGCTTCCCTTCCTCTATTCTTCATCGAATTCTCTCCAAAAAAATTTCCTACACTCGTTATGGATCCGAATGAAGCCCTCCAATCCCTTGCCGACTCCATGGATGATGAAGACGTGAGTTCTCACCACACCGAAGAGGACTACTTGGGGCACTACTCCTCCTTTTCCCAACTCCTCCAATCGGGGCACTCAACGCTGCTTCCTCCATACACCCCGCCGACCCAATGGCCAGAGTCCCAAGTGCAACCTTCCCAATTCGTTCCGGCCACCCAACCTTGCCAGTCAGCTCCGACGCAAGCGAGGAGGAGGAAGGGGAAGGCGGCGACATCTTCAGCGAGGCCGAGACCACTTCCGCGACCGAAGTGGACAGCCGAGGAGGAGACCAGATTGGCCCGAGCGTGGCTGAACAACTCGCTCGGCCCCATCAACGGGAAGAACCAGAAGAATGACAAGTACTGGCAAAAGGTGCATGCCGAGAACGAGGTGGTTAGACCGGCAGAAGACCCACCTCGGGCATGGATGGCGTGCAAGGACCATTGACATAAGGTTAAGGCCTTCATCACCAAGTTCCAGGAGAAGTACACCCAATATGAGAACACGGTGACAAGCGGGAGGAACGAGGTTGACGTCCTGGCAGGCGCTGAAGCACTGTACTTGAAGGAGGAAAAGCATGTGTTCAAATTCAAGCATATGTGGCTCATCGTGAGGGGGCAACTGAAGTTTTTCACAAAAAAACGTTCCAGAATGTGACATCCCCGACCTTGACCTCAACCTCGACGCCGGCAGTGATGGAAGCAAGCGGACGAGGATGGATGAGTCTCGCACTTTTGGAGACGACTTCGACCACGAGTTGAACTCGTTTACCACCGAGGGTCGTCCGATCGGGCAGAAGAGAGCCAAGGCCAAGGCTCGAGGCAAAGCTCAAGCCTCCCAATCCTCCCAGTCGGCGGCGTCCGGGCTACCTCCCGAGCAAATGCAGTTCCTCGACACTCTTTCCCAAAGGAAAGGGACACTGTTAGAGGGCAGAATTGCGATGCAGAAGGAGATCATGGACACCCTGAACGCAGTTCTTCGCCAAGACATCACCGACTTGACCGCGACTGAAAGGGCGTCTCGTGCCTCCCTCTTTCAAAGCCTCGGGAAGCGGTTGGAGAACTTGGATTAGCCAAGACTTCAATTTAAATTTAGTTTTTAAATTTATGTTTTCTTAATGTACTTTGCGTTTTCTTAATAAAAGTTTTAATCTAGTTGATTTGTGTGTTATTAAAAAAAATCAACTTTTTTATCGAATTATCGGAGCCTCGAGGAGCGTGCCAGGGTTACTATTTGAAATAGTAACCCTAGGTCGTGTCAGCCGCGCCGACCCCTCCCCCTCCCCCTCCTATAAATACCCTCACCCCCTTCTTATTTCTCACACCTCTCAAATTCTCTCTCTCCCATTCTTTCATTTTCTAGCATTTCCTCTTATTTTTCTCTCAAGTCGATATGTCTATTTGGGCAACCGGGCCTCTTTGGTCACTAGAGGAGGAAATTCATGTGGTGGTCAATTGGCTCACCCACTACGAGCCCGGGGGTCAGTATTGGCATGGTCTGTACGTTGCTTACGTACAAACCGGGAACGATGATTGGCCACCACGGACAGAGAAGCAAGTGAAGGACCACTTCCAGAAGATGAGCAAGAAGTGCAAGTGGTTTGATAAAGCCTACCGGAAGAAATTGGCCGACCCTAGGAGAGGGGCAACGGATGACGAAGTATATGCCGCGGCCGTTTCTGATTATGAAGGGGAACACGGGCTGTGGAATAAACGTCCTGTGTGGGAGATGCTCAAGGACGATGCGAGGTGGCGTTTACATATTAGTAGAAATAGGAATTAGTTTAATCGTATTTTAATAATTATGTTTTAAATTATCTACATATGTATTAGCGTTTAAATATTATGTAATGTTTGTGTGGTATGAAATAAAATTAGTATTGAAAATGTGGGTGCTTTTTTAATTAACTAAAACTGTGTAGACACTGCTCCTGACACTGCGTAGACACTACCATTGGAGGAGCAGTGTCTGGAAGCCAAAAACAGTGGTTAGACACTGCTCATAGACACTGTGCAGTGTCTAACCATTGGAGATGCTCTAAGAGTCTAATACATATGCCCCTCACGAGATCCCGGACTATATTCTTTGTCTTAGGGGTCTGTCCCATATAATCTATATTTGACTCCGTCCATAAGTGAAGATAATTAATCTTAGGGAAAATTTCATTTTACCACCCTGTCAAACATTTAATTTCAGTTTCATACCCTGGAAAACTTTTAATTTCACTTTCATACCCAGCCGGGTAAAATGTCCAAAATACCCCTAACTATTACTCAAATTTTCATCCCATGCCATTGCCTCAGAATTTGAAAAGAGGTGAAATGACAATAATACCCTTCGTTGTTTAGGGTGTTAAACTGAAAATTTCAATAATTTTAAAACAAAATCAGTTTTTTTTTTATAAATTCAATTTTTAATTTCAAAAAATCAGATTTTAATTTTAAAAATACATAAAAAAAGTTTTTTTATACATAATTTTTTTTATTAAAAACAATTTTATTTTTTTAAAAAATTAATTTTATTTATTTTTAAAAAAAAAAAACTGGAGCTCGCAGTCGTCTTCTCCGGCCACCCAGCTCCGCCGGCATCGTCCCCGACCCCTCCCACTTCGCCGGCGTCGTCCCCGACCCCTCTCACTTCGCCGGCGTCGTCCCCGGCGTGGTTCAGATCTGAACCACGCCGGGGACGACGGGGACGGCGCCGGCGAAGTGGGAGGGCTCGGGGACGACGCCGGCGGAGCTGGGTGGCCGGAGAAGACGAAGTCGTGTCTTTTTTTTTTATAAAAATGATTTTTTATATAAAAAACTGTTTTTAATAAAAAAATATTTTTATATAAAAAAACTTTTTTTTTATGTATTTTTAAAATTAAAATCTGATTTTTTGAAATTAAAAATTGAATTTATAAAAAAAACTGATTTTGTTTTAAAATTATTGAAATTTTCAGTTTAACACCCTAAACAATGAAGGGTATTATTGTCATTTCACCTCTTTTCAAATTCTGAGGCAATGACATGGGATGAAAATTTGAGTAATAGTTAGGGGTATTTTGGACATTTTACCCGACTGGGTATGAAAGTGAAATTAAAAATTTGCCAGGATATGAAACTGATAAAAATTTATGGCAGGGTATAAAACTGAAGTTAAATGTTTGACAGGGTGGTAAAATGAAATTTTCCCTTAATCTTATATACGATCACATTTATTTCATTAAACAAATATTCACTTTTTTCTTGGTAAAATTCAAATTATTGCCGCGATTCAAATCCGAATTATCCAAATAATGAACTTTTAAACATGCCTTTGCTTAACAGAGAAGAGCTGGGCCGAAAGGACCTGCGAGACCGGCCGGTCAAAAAGTTAGCCACCGTTGCTTTCTCCAATTGGCCCACCTCCGATTCCTTTAAACAAGTGCGGCTCCATTGGGATCCATAAACAACTCTCTCTCTCTCTCTGAGCTCAGAGACCCAGAGAGACGCGCCTGAGCTTAGCTGAGCTGAGCTGAGTTTGTCTGTCTTTGCACTCCTCCGCCATGTGACCCTCTTTCTCGATCTCTCTGACAATTTCTTCCACCTTCGATTCCGGATCGACCCATTTCCCAATTCTTCCGATCCGATGCCACACTGCGTCTCCTCCACCTTCTTCTCCTTTTGGCTTCTGGGTTTCTTCGGTTTCTGCTTTGGGAGTGACCCTTATGTGTTCTACGACTGGACTGTCTCCTACCTCGCCGCATCGCCGCTTGGAGTCAAGCAACAGGTTCATTATTCTCGCTTCTCTGCACTGCACTTCGATTCCCCTTTTGTGGAGGTTCATTACTCTTCGTTCCTGAGGATTTATGGTGCTTTTTGAGGGCTGTGAGTGAGTTCATGGTTGGTCTGTTTAGGTGTTACTATAGGGGTTTGATAATTGTATTGTTTCTAAGCCACTTAAAGTTATTGCTCATTGGAACTTGTTAGCTGAACATTTATGCGTTTGACATAGTTTGGTATATCCGAAATGGGGCCTTAAGTAATTGCAGTGTATGTGTTTGGAACTGGCATTGTTCATACATTATTGCAACTCCAGAGATCATGCCCTTTTAGTGATCTTTTATGGTGATTTTTGAGGTTGAATCGAGGGCCGTGAGTTCATGGTTGGTCTGTTTAGGTGTTACTATAGGGATTTGATAATTGTATTGTTTCTGAGCCGCTTGAAGTTATTGATCATTGGAACTTGTTAGCTGAACATTTATGCATTTTACATAGTTTGGTATATATGAAATGGGTTTGTAACTGGCATTGTTCATACATTATTGCAACTCCAGAGATCATGCCCTTTTAGTGATCTTGTATGAAGCACTGTATGACATTGAACAAATTATTACAGGTGATTGGGATTAACGGGCAGTTCCCAGGGCCAATCCTCAATGTCACCACAAATTGGAATGTTGTCGTCAATGTCAAGAACAACCTTGACGAGCCTGTGCTTCTTACATGGTATACTGTAGGAAAAAACGTTACTTACACACCCTCGACGACCTTTGAGTTTTAGGAACCCATATAGGTGAGGGGTTATCAGTAACACAATGTCACCTTTCGTTCATCAAAACCTCAAAGATTCACATTCAAAAGGGTATGGTTTTTGATGAATAACGGAAGGTGACAGTGTGCTACCGATAACCCCTCGCCTATACAGTGGAATAGTCCAAGATTGTTATGTTTAGTGAAAATGTTACTGAATCAATTATGCAGGAATGGCATACAACACAGAAAGAACTCTTGGCAAGACGGTGTTTTAGGAACTAATTGTCCTATTCCTGCTGGTTGGAACTGGACATATCAGTTTCAGGTCAAAGATCAGATAGGAAGTTTCTTCTACTTCCCTTCCATAAGTTTTCAGAGACCTGCTGGTGGCTATGGAGGAATCGTTATAAACAACAGAGATGTTATACCACTTCCCTTTGCAATCCCAGATGGTGACATCACACTTCTTATAAGTGATTGGTATAGTAAGAGTCATAAGGTCAGTGTAGATTATAGTAAGCAGGGATGATTGCAAAAACTTGCAGTGAATTATGCACGTTTTTTATAAATACAATCGGTGAACTATTTTTTTTTTTTGCAAATGACATCCCCAACCATTTTCCGTCTGTAAATCCGTTATCTTTAACAGAAATTAGTCATGTGACTTCTATTTTTTGGAAATATTAACCCTGTTAGTGGATTTGCGGATGTGAAATAGTTGAGGGGATGTCATTTGCACAAAAAAATAGTTCACGTGTTCACTGTAAGTTTTTGCAATTATCCCTGATAACTAGGTATTAGGAACTCTTGTTGGTTTTAGAAGTATTTATTGAATTCCTATGCTTATTCCGTAACAGGATCTAAGGAAGGATGTTGAGAGTGGGAAAGGCCTTGGAGTTCCAGATGGGATTGTTATTAACGGATTGGGTCCTTATCGTTATGATCAAGCAGTTGTTCCAGAGAACATTGCTTTTGGAACGATAAATGTTGAACCGGGTAAGTATCTTGGATTTATAGTGTTCGACATTTTTCGAAAAACTGTTACTATTTACCATCATTAATTTTTGGGTTAATTGCATATGGCTATTGCATACTACATGCCTTTTGCATATAAATATCCCTAACTTGACACTTTTACATCCAGCTACCTAAACTTAAAAAAAAAACAATTCACATAGCTCTTTCCCCCAAAAAATGACGAAAATGCCTTTGACCATAACTGCCCAAAACATTTTGGTTAGTTGTAAAGAGACTCCTTGAAAGGTAAAACTATTAAAAAGATGAAAAAAAAAATACATATTTTCATATTATGGTCAAGGGCATTTTTGTACGTTTCTGACAAAAAAGAGCTGTGTGTAATATTTTGAAAGTTTAAGTAGCGGAATGTGAAAGAGTTCAAAGTTGGAGATAAATATGTACTGAAGACATATACTACGCAATAGTTATATACAATTAACTCTTAATATTTTTCTTGTTGTGATATTAATTCATAAATTTTCCATCTTCTCACATCCAAAAATAAGCTTGATATGCATACACAATTTTCTTTTGACTTTTTATTCAAAACAGGAAGAACATATCGCTTTCGTGTGCATAACGTGGGTATCTCAACCAGCTTGAATTTCAGAATACAAAACCATAACTTACTTCTTGTGGAGACCGAGGGATCGTATACAGTTCAGCAGAACTACGGGAACATGGATATTCATGTGGGTCAATCGTACTCGTTCTTGGTGACAATGGATCAAAACGCTACCAGTGATTACTACATTGTTGCTAGTTCTCGGTTCATCAATTTGCCCCCTTCATCTATGGCCAATGGAGTTGCTATTTTGCACTATTCCAATTCTCAAGGACCCGTCTCAGGCTCTCTGCCCGATCTTCCCATTGAATATGACACAACTTTTTCAATGAATCAAGCAAGATCTATAAGGTTGTACTCTAGTCCAGCTCTTCAAGCTCTTATTTTTATGGAATAATTGCAGAAAAGTACCCCGAGGTATTCATTTTTTGCAACTTGTAGCCCTCTTTGTTGATAATTTCATAAAGTACCCTGGATTTGTCTTTTTGTTGCAATTTTTATAAAATGATGATTTTATCCTTACAATTTAGATTTAAAAAGTACTAAGTAAAAAACAAAAAATCCCTATGAAAATTTGTTTTTTTGTTCTTTACCTATCATTTTAAAAATATAACTTTTCAGGGTAAAATCCTCATTTTGAAACAAATTTATACAAAGTGCAACTAAAAAAAAGTTCATGGCACTTTTTTTGCAGTTATAAAAGGACCAGGCTACAAATTGCATAAAATGAATACCCCAGGGTACTTTTTTTGCAACTATCCCCATTTTTATTTTTGGTTCTCATGGATGGAATCTGACTATGCTTACATCTATGTAGATGGAACGTCTCAGCTGGTGCTGCTCGTCCGAACCCACAGGGTTCTTTTAAATACGGTGACATAACTGTGACTGATGTGTATGTGATTCTCAATAGACCAGTGGAGCTTATAGGTGGGAAATCACGGACTACCCTCAATGGTATTTCGTACTTAGCACCTTCAACACCGCTTAAGCTTGCCCAGCAATTCAAAATTCCAGGGGTATACAAGGTTGATTTTCCAAATAAATTGATGAACAGGCCTCCAAAACTCGACGTGTCTCTCATTAATGCCACTTTCAAAGGTTTCATGGAGATCATCTTTCAAAACAATGACACTACCGTTCAAAGCTACCACTTAGATGGCTATGCATTTTTTGTTGTTGGGTGAGCTTTCGATTTTGACATCTTATGATACTCAATATCGAGAATCACGAATTTGACTGTTAATTCTTTTTGTATTTAATTTTCTTTTGTAGGATGGATTTCGGAGTATGGACTGAGAATAGCAGAGCTACCTACAACAAGTGGGATGGTGTTGCTCGCTCTACCACACAGGTTTTCCATTTCTTTAAAAGAAAAAGTTTTACCTTGATGTATTCATTATTTGCAACTTGTAACCCTCTTCAATAATTGCAAAAAAGTACCATGAACTTGTCTTTTTATTGCAATATGTATAACAATGACGATTTTACCCATATAATTTAGATTTAAAAATAACAAGCAAAAAACTAAAAATCCAATTTTTCATATCCCTTATGTTTCTTCCTTTTTGTACGGTACAAAGAATATAAAATTTAAGAGATGAAAAATTGGATTTTTTGTTCTTTAACTATTATTTTTAAAATTTTAAATTTCAAGGGTAAAATCATCAGTTTAAAACAAATTTATACAGTGCAACAAAAAAACAAGTTCATGGCATTTTTTTGCAATTATCAAAGAAGAGGGCTACAAATTGCAAAAAGTGAATATCTCAGGGTACCGTTTTGCAATTATTCTTATATAGTACTATGAGCTATTGAGGACAGACATGCAAATAGTGGAATGCTAGTGGACACACTGAGATACATTTATGGATTCAAAAGTTCATGTTGTGTGATGATTATATATTAAAGTTGTTTCTTACATGGTTTAAGGTCTTCCCCGGGGCTTGGACGGCAATTTTAGTTTCTCTTGACAGTGCCGGGATTTGGAACCTCCGTGCGCAGAATCTTGACTCGTGGTACCTGGGTCAGGAAACTTACGTGAGCGTTGTCAATCCAGAAGTTGATAGTTCTGAGTTTCTTCTACCCGATAACACCATATATTGTGGTTATCTTTCGCCCTTACAGAAGTAAGTTGTTACATTTCTACCCCAAGGAAGATAAATTTCTAGACTTTACGGACTTATTCTTTCATGAATCATTTTGTCACTGTCATTCGTATTGAAACAGTTTAGAAAATCATATTTCCGAGCAATAGCTTTCTGAAGTTCATAACTTTTATCGAAATTCTACTAATATTTGCTTATTTCTTCCTCTTCTGTAGAGACCAAGCTCAAAGATATAAGTTTTCTGGAGCACCTACAGTTTCCAGGCCCAACAGAACAATTTTGGTTGCCATAGTCACTGCCTTGCTCGGAGCCTTTACCTTGTACTGAAGTTATTAACCTTGTACGTATACAAAATGAAATAGCAATAGCGAGTGTGATCGAACATTTTCCTCGTATGATTCTACGGGAAATCAAATATGGTGTCATAGTACAAATTGTAACTGTAAAAATGGTATTTGTATGTAACATGAATGTTAATGAAGCTTTTTCTTTCAAGAAAAGTCATGAGTTATGGAATAGTGACAATACATTGGTTGAGGTTACTAACCTTAAATGTTTTGTCCTTTTTGTGTGTGTTTCAGATTAGGTTTGATTCACACAATAAGGATGTGAGGAAAACCTGACCACCTAAAAGCTTAACGAACTAGTAGGTGAGAATTCGCATTCTGATTCGTATTTTTTTCGATGTAAGTCTATGACAAATAGAAATGAGCAAAAAAAAATAGAACCAAAATTCCGTCCATTTCCGCCATTCTTCCTCATCCTCCCTAACTTATTTTTTATCTGTTAAAACCGAAATTCCACTGAGAACCGAAATAATAATAGGGATAATTGTCAAAACATGCACTAAAGTTTCGTCCACAAATGAAATAGTGCACAATGTTTCGTCCACGCTGTGTGGCTACCCTAAAGTTTCGTCCACGAACATTTGTTAGTAAAATTACTTATGAAACCTAAATCAGCAAATTACTTTATGGTAGCCACACAACGTGGACGAAACGTTGTGCACTATTTCATTTTGTGGACGAAACTTTAGGGCAGCCACACAGCGTGGACGAAACGTTGTGCACTATTTCATTTGTGGACGAAACTTTAGGGTAGCCACACAACGTGGACGAAACGTTGTGCACTATTTCATTTGTGGACGAAACTTTAGTGCATGTTTTGACAATTATCCCATAATAATATGTACTTATTTATGTGTTAGTTTTAAAAATGGGATAATTACCTTTTGTACCCCTTTTGAATTGGTAACATACCGTTAGTACTCCAAAGTTTTATAACGTTCAATAACAGTCCTTACGTTTTGGTAACACACATTTAGTACCCTTTATGAATTGGTCACGGATCATTTGATACCCCTTATGTATTGATAACGGAACATTTAACACCCCTTATGAATTGGTCACATATCATCAAAATAGCGTAAATTTGACCAAAATTTTGTCCAGAGCGTTACCAATACGTAAGGGTATCAAAGGAGTGTTACCAATACATAAGGAGTACTAAAAGTAATTAACCCTTTAAAAATTGAACAATCGAGACAATCAGTCTCATACCGAAATTTCCATCTCGATCCAGTTAACCAGACCGTGCCCACCAATCGACAAGTAACGTTGATATGTCGAAAAGAACTCCATCTAGAGTTGTTTTTTCGCATAACTTTCTCAGGTAGCAAGTAAAATGTGAAAGCTTTTTGAACTCCAGGCACATAGAAGAAAGCCAAACCTAACCGATCCAATACGTGAGGTTGCTTTTTAAGATACCTGCTCCTTCAAAACTTACACACACGTTTCATGTGCTCTCTGTCTTGACAACGTATCCAATAAAATGCATCAAATATCAAACAATATGCATGTTATGTACGTAACCAAGTATCACATAAATTACATATTAATAGATACATTAATCTTGTAACATGATTTGATTCTATACCTTTTTGATTTTTTGATTCATCTGTTCCTAAATCAAACGATACAAGGTATGTGATCATCGTCGATACAGTAACTTATAACCTTGACTCACTTCATGTGAGAAGCTTTTAAGGGTCTCTTCCTCTCTGCAATTTCATAAACTCCATAGAAGAGTACCTTGTGGAGCTTCAAATCTTTCAAGGCTATTTCATAAACTCCACCATGGTGAAGAAGAAGAGTGATATTTTCTTCAGCAGATTGCTATTTCTTCACCTGTTTCTGTGCTTTGTACTGACCCAATCAGCTCCTCGGAGTCACCTCATAGATCATGTTCCTGGCTTCAATGGCACTCTTCCTTCGAAGCACTATTCTGGGTATCTTCTGAAACTCCTAATAGAGTGTTGTTAAAGCTTAAAGTTTTGTTGATACTCAGTGACCCATGGACCAAACCCATGAGAATTGAATAGGGTCTTGTTCAAGTTTTGATTTTGACCATGTTTTTGTTCTTATTGTGTCCTAAATTTTGGTGGGGTTTCAAGGTGATGTTAACCAAATTGACCAAATCCATGAGAATCAACAAGGGTCTTGTTCAAGTTTTGATTTTGACCATGTTTTTGTTCTTATTGTGTCCTAAATTTTTGGTGGGTTTTGAAGGTGATGTTGACCCAATTGACCAATCCCATGAGAATTGAAAAGGGTCTTGTTCAATTTGTGATTTTGACCATGTTTTTGTTCTTATTGTTCCATAAATTTTGGTGGGTTTCAAAGGTGATGTTGACCCAATTGACCAAACCCATGAGAATCAACAAGGGTTTTGTTCAAGTTGTGATTTTTATGATGTTTTTTGTTTTTTTTAAGGTATGTGACTCTTGATGAGAGTCATGAGAAGAAATTGTTCTACTACCTCGTCCAATCTGAGAGGAAACCATTGGAGGACCCTGTGGTGATCTGGCTCAACGGTGGACCTGGATGCTCCAGCTTCGATGGCTTCATCTACGAACACGGTATCGAATTTGATCAAAGTGTCTCATTCATGCAAGTTTCGGTACTGGTTTTGAGTTTTTGTAGCCATTGTTGTTACCAAATTATGCAGGACCTTTCAACTTCGAAGCTGCAAAGAAGAAGGGAGGCTTCCCAACATTACATCTGAATCCATATAGTTGGGCCAAGGTAGAAATTTCATATCAAAATCTCGTTAGAGCATCCACATGGGAGACGATTTGAGAGACGAATCGACAAAAACTGTTAACAAATGTTTTTTTAACGTCTCTCCCCTGTTAGTTCGGCGAAGGATTCATCGTCCTGTGAATACGTATTCGGTGGAAAACTGCTGAAAAATGTTTTTTTGACGTTTCTCTCATATGGGGAGAAGGATTTATCGTCCAGTGAATTCGCCTGTAAACTCAGTTCGCCCACCTACAGGCTACTTGTCACGCGACATGTGGCCAGAAACACAGATTTACCTACAAGTTGTGAGAGACCGGGCGAATTGGGGGTGAATAATACTAATCCTATGAATATAGACTGGACTATTCCCGCTGTGGATGCTCTTACCATACCGATTAATACTAATCCTATGAATATAGACTGGACTATTCCCGCTGTGGATGCTCTTACAATACCGATTAATACTAATCCTATGAATCCTGAAATTGCCAAAAAAAATCATTTTTTTTAATGATGTTCTTCAAATACCAGGTCTCCAACGTTATATACTTGGATTCACCTGCTGGCGTCGGATTTTCCTACTCCAAAAACAACTCCGATTACGAAACAGGCGACAACAAGACTGCAATTGATGCACACATTTTCCTCCTCAAGGTATCAAAAAACCCAGATCATTGTGTATTAAGTACTTACAATCTGTACAAAATTGATGTTTCTGTAACATAAAAAACAGTGGTTCGAGCTATACCCAGAGCTCCAATCCAACCCGTTGTTCCTCTCCGGCGAGTCCTATGCTGGAATCTACGTGCCCACTCTTGCTAATGAAATAGTTAAAGGTAGAGATTATAATAGTTCTTATGTTCATAATGTGTGTGTAAATTCAAAATCTAATTAGGTTTGTTTCTCGATTTTTCACAGGCATTGATTCTGGTGTTAAGTCTCGTCTCAATCTCAAGGTATCGATCTGAACGTTATAATATGAAACTATAATCGGGTCTTCAACTATCATCTTGAGCTGATGTCTTATATTTTTTGGGTATGAATTCGAAATATCGTTATGAGATTGTTTCGATTACAGGGTTATCTGATTGGAAATGGAGTGACGGATGAAGAGTTTGATGGGAATGCTCTTGTGCCTTTTGCTCATGGAATGGGCCTGATCTCTGATGACTTGTTTCAGGTTCTCAAGTTAAATCAATTTCTAAAGATTTTGATTTTGATTTTTTATATATTTAAAATTGGGTTTTGATGGATTAATTTGCTGCAGGAAACTACTGATGTATGCAAGGGAGACTTTTATCGTCCCGAACCAGTCGAGTGTCAAAAGAAGCTTAGTCAAGTCGATAAGGTAATGCTTGTAGTCCTATTTCTTAACAATTGCAAAAACGTATCATGAACTTAGCGTTTTGTATCAAAATGACTATTTTTACCCTTGCTTTTTATGTTACGCTTACTTTATTTTTCTTTGTAAGGAAGAAATTTAAGAGATGAGAATTTGGCTTTTTTGTTTTGTTTTTCGCTCACTTCTTTTCAAATTTCAATTTTCAAGGGTAAGATCGTCATTTTAAAATAAACTTATACAGAGAATACCGCATGATACTTTTTGTAATTATCAAGGAAGAAAATTATAAGTTGCAAAAATAAAATATCTCGTGGTACTTATTTGCAATTACCCCTTATTTTTAAATTTAAAATTTCAAGAATAAAATTATCATTTTAAAACAGTGCAACATAATGGTTAGTTCATGTCATTTTTTTTTTGGATAACTTTGTTTCTTAACCTTTACAAACGTTTCATTATCAGATCCTAACCCAGGCCAACGTTTGGTCTCAATTCCTAACATAATAGGTTTGGAATTTCTTAGAAACTATAAAAAGCCGTCTAAACTCACGACTTCGTCAACTCATCCAAGCGTTGTCGTTGTTGGCATACATTACCCATGGTGCCTCCTCGACGTTGAACTTATCCTCGTTCTCAAGCAACCATACCCAATGCTCGACGAGTTGACGGAATCGTGAGTTTGGACGGCTTTTTATAGTTTCTGAGAAATTCCAAACCTATTATGTTAGGAATTGAGACCAAACGTTGGCCTGTGTTAGAATCTGATAATGAAACGTTTGTAAAGGTTAGGAAACTTGATCTTTATTGGCTTCATTTGTGTGCGTTTTTTCTCAGTTACTATCGGGTTTAAACATATACGATATTCTCGAGCCATGCTATCACGGGACATCTTCGAACATAAAGCTACCGACGAGCTTCAACGAATTGGGCAAGACCGATAAGCCACTCGCCGTGAGGAAACGAATGTTCGGTCGAGCCTGGCCCTACAGAGCTAATGTTAGGTCCGGGATTGTCCCAACTTGGCCTCAGATCCTCGGCAGCAACAACAACTATGTCCCATGCGTTGTAAGTACATTATTACATCCTCGTACTTTACCTTACACATAAGAACATATTTATCTTTTGATGTTGATTTTATTATCAGAACGATGAAGTTGCTACCTTGTGGCTCAACGACGAAGAAGTTAGGAGAGCGATTCATGCTGAACCGGTAAGGACTGCTTTTAGATTATCACTGTTAACATGTGGTGATTCGTTACGTGTTTCGGGCATCAATCAAGTAGTAATTTTCTAACATAATCAAAATTAGCAATTATTAAATTTTGTTATCATAAACATTTTTTCCATTATACTAACCAATTTTGAATCCACTGAGATAAATACATTTCTTTAGGGGAAATTTCAAAATAATACCCTGATAAACATTTATTTGTAATATAATATCCAATACTGTTTTTGTAATATAATGTCTTGACAAACATTTATTTTCAGTTTAGTACCTAAAGTTACTTTCCATCCAATTTTGGATGGAAAGTGGTCATGTACAACACATGACCCTCAATTTTTCTAAAATACCAATAATACCCTTAGAAAATAATTTACTACCCTTAAAATAAATTGTAACGTGACTGACAGGCAAGCGCCATCGGTCCATGGGCGTTATGTACGGACAGTATATACTACAATCACGATGCTGGGAGCATGATCTCGTACCACAAGAACCTCACGTCCAGGGGATATCGTGCACTGATATTCAGGTGATTATATCTCTAGTCCTGATTAATATCCGACTAGCTCCCACCTAACGTTAATGGGTCTTCACCGCTGACTAGTATCTAGCGTTTTTTAGAACCTTGGTTATAATAAATAGTCATCCTGATTATAGAATGTGACGTTTATATTATAAAACGCTTATGTAGCGGGGACCACGATATGTGTGTGCCGTACACTGGGAGTCAAGCGTGGACAAGATCGATGGGATACACAATCATCGATGAATGGAGACCTTGGACTTCTGATGGTCAAGTTGCCGGGTAATTTCATCCGACATTTTTGTAGTTGTCAGAATATGCATTATAATCGGATTTTTAACTATCAGTTTAAGTTTTTAGTTGAGCTGATCCTCGTATAATAATTTGTAACGTTTAGCTCGGTTTTATTGACTCTGATTTGATTACTTTGTTGCAGTTACTTACAAGGGTATGCTAAGAATCTAACATTCTTAACCATAAAGGTACCTAAACCCATGTTGACTTACGTATGTGCTTTGACTTTGAGCTTGTGCTTTTTGATTTGGTCCGAGGTTAATTTATGTTCTGGTCGGATTGTGGTGGTGAAGGGAGCTGGACATACTGTGCCGGAGTACAAGCCGCGAGAGGCGTTGGACTTTTATACCCGTTTTCTGGAAGGGAAGAAGTTCTAGAAGAAACAGAGGAGTTGACTTTGTGTGTTCATGAAGATGTGCATGATTGTGAAGATATGTGTCTCCATGCATGTTGTGAATTCAAGTGTTCGAGGAAGAGGAGAAGAAGAAAGTCAACTTCATTGTATTGATTTGTACCACCTTTGTAATAAGAGGAGTTGCATGCTCTTGCATTTCATTTCATGATGGCAATTTCATTTCCTAGGCTTTTTAGAAAGTTTAATTTGGATGTGTAACTTAGGAAATCAACTTTATGTTTTACATTTTCAATTGGGTATGTGAATTTGAATAGTAAGATCTAAATTATAAGTTTATAATCTATAAGGGTTTTTCGATGTCCTAATTCCCACTTTTCGTTTATTATTAAATCCTAACCCAAACAACGTTCGTCCTGATGTAGTAACGTTGACCGCAACCTATTGTATTTTCCGTCTTCAAGTTTAACGGCCGATTAGTGAGTGACAGGAAAAGTTGATAAGTCGGGGTTATGATTTGAGAATAAACGAAAGGTTTACGTTATGGCACCAAGTTTTCTCATGTCATTTTAGGGAAGTTTTAGAGCAGTGACAACCATATGACTAATATTTCACGGAGTTAGTCACACTTAACATATTTGGATACATTTTGAGAATTAATTTGTCAAACTTGTTACTAGGTTATATTTTTGATAAGTTTGGGTTATGATTTGGTAATTAACCTTAGTACAGTGCGGTGCCATGGCGTTTCCCCTAATCCACAAATATTAAAAGTGAATCATCTGAATCAACAGTCAGTCTCGGTGATTCATCTTGCCTCCCAAAATATTGGCGGCTGTTTAATCAAGTGAATATGGACGAATTGTCATGTCTAGCGTTGCAGTAATCATAAGGTGGAGAAACCGAGTTTGTTGGACTAATTTGTAGGGCAGGTGAATTAACTAGTCGATGATTACTGCCAAAATTCGCCAAAATTATCGATAACCAACTTTTTCGACGATTCATTGGCCTAACCAGTGATTCAAGAACATATCAATAAGATTATTGTTATGAAGTGGCATCCTAATGTCACATGTGGCCACCACAATTAGCATGCTACCACTAATTGCATGTTAGTAGTATGTGTGACATTACCTCATGTGTCCTTAGTTCTTATAAATAGAGGTGACAACCCTTTGTATTAGATGATCCAATATACAATCCAACACACCACAACACACACCCAACACTCTTATCCTGTAGTAATGTTCTCAAGAAATTAATAAAAGTTCTCTCTACTCTCTGATTCTCAAGTGGTTTTTCTTTTCTTGCTTGGTAACCAAACCGTAGACACCAACCTTCGTATTACTCTGAGTTATTGGTGTCTTAGTGTTGGTTCTGATCAAACTTGATTTCCATAATAAATATAATATTTTCGAAAAATAAAATAGTGGGTAACCTCAATTCTAACTTTATTTCTAAGTTCAATATATTTAAATAGGTGATTTGTTTTAAATTTAATTTAACCAACCTAGAAAAATGTACTACTACGTACTACCAGTATTTTTGTAAAATTATTCATAAAATTTAAGAAAATTCAAACGAAAGTCCTAAGAACGGGCCCATACACATAACTGATACATCTTTTGTTGGCCCATCACACACAAAAGGGCCCAGCCCAAATGTCGAGGGCAGAGAGTCTTCGTATTTTGCTGGTTCCAAACCATTCTCATTTCTCACTGCATCGAGCAACAATGGCGACGACTCTCCAGAGATTGTCCTCCCAAATCCACCGCCTCCCCTCCCTCTACAGCCGATCCATCATCACCCGCACCTCCGCATCCTCCACCGTCGGCGGCTCGGCCAAGGTCTCCGACCGCATCGTCAAGTTCTCGGCGATCGATCCCGATGGCATGAAGCGCGATGTGGTCGGGCTCTCCGGACAAACCCTCCTCAAGGCCCTCGCCAACTTCGGCCTCATCGACCCGGCGTCGCACCGCCTCGAGGACATCGACGCCTGCTCCGCCGAATGCGAGGTCAGCATCGCCGAGGAGTGGCTCGAGAAGCTTCCTTCGAGATCCGACCGGGAGGAGTACCTGCTCAAGCACAATTCGAGGGCTAGGGTTCTCAACAAGCACTCCAGGCTTGGCTGCCAGGTCGTCCTCACGCAGGCGATGCAAGGTATGGTCGTCGCTGTCCCTGAGCCCAAACCCTGGGACACTCCGTAATTGTGAAATTGGTCCCGAATTAGGGTTTTGGGTTCTATTGCCTGGTGTCAGGATTCAATAATGTGCACAATTTGGTTCATGGAACAGTTTTTGTTTTGTTTGGCTGATTGTGGATTTGGATTTCTCTAATGTTGGCAGCTAAACTTTGTTGTTTAGTTCTAAATGCAAGGCTTTTTTTTGGGGTACTTTCTATTATGATGTTATAACTTGAAATTATGGATCAATTGCAAGTGATAATAATACGATGCCAGGTTATAATGCTGAGTTTTGATTAGTGACATTGTTGTGGTTTATTTGAATCTCAGTGATTTAGGAACAGTTTGGTATTGTATTGTCATGCCTAACCTAAGAGAGACCCCGAAACACTTAGTTTAATCTTCATCTCTTTTACCTTGCGTTGTGCCGATGCTAGGATGAGTGTATATATCCGGGGAAACGTTATTTACATGCCTACTTTGACCTTTCACTATCAAAAATAACACCCGGACCTGCACAGTAAAGGTGATGGTTAGATCAGGAACACACTGTCACCTTTCTCCATGACCCAAATCCGGGTGTTTTGATGAAAAACGAAGGTTGACAATGTGTTGCTGATAACGTCTCACCTTTATGGTATGTTAGGAACAAAGGTCAGAGGGGGTGTTAATGAAGTTACCTCTATATTTTCTAATTGAGACAACTTTCAGTAGCACCTCAGGAGCATATTGAAATTTCAACTTATTGGGACTTCTCATTTTTCCATTTGAAAGGTGTTTTTGACATCCTTATTAGATCCGAACTTAAGGATGTGGCTTTATTTTCCTGGTTGGAAGGAATAGTTTGAAGTGATTGGTGTTATTTTCCTTAAAGTGCTTACAAAGCACACCTCTTTGGATGCAAAGGTAGCTCATTGTTATGATGAGATACCTGGTTTGTTATGTATCTGTTTTGGGTTCAAGGGATAAATGTTTCTCATTTCTCTTAAACTCTTACCGAATATCTTTGATATAATTGTTGATCGGGATTGTGAGCAAAGGCACCATTGTAAATATACAGGGTTTTCCATTGCTGAAGAATGGTTCTTCCCTTGCTTATAGTTAAAGTTGGCTACTGCGTGAATTGAGGATAAGTAGAAGTCCTTGTTTTTTCCCCATGTTATAGTTAAGTTCGTCTTCAGCATGATTTGATTTAAAGGGTTATTTGTCAAAAGTTACCCTAAAGTATTGTCCACAAACGAAAAAGTAGCGAAAGTTTTGTCCATGTTTTTAGGCTATACTAAAGTTTTATCCACCGTTTCCCGTTCTACCATAAAATATTGTCCACATAACTATAGAATGCATTATAAATTGTCCACACAACTTTAGAATGCATTATGAATTGCCCACACAATTGTAGAATGCATTATGTATTGCACAAATCTATTGAATTTGCGAAAATCTACCTAGATCATTCATTCTGAGAGCATCTCTAATGGTCTGTCATGATTAGTGTCAAGAAACCATGGTAGGATGTGTTTTTCGGCTGTCTCTCCTCCCTACCATGGCTTCCTGTCATAACATCTCCAATGTTCTGCTATGACTAATGGTAGGGAACCATAGTTTGTAGTTGTTTTTGGCGCAAAATGGTCTTCTCTCTTCTAAAATAACTCCTACCACGGCGTCGTGTCGTGTCGGGATCCTGCCACCACTTGTAGCCACGCCCCCTTGCAACGACGTCCTGCTACGACGAGCCGTGGCAGGCCCTGCCACGACTCGCTAGGTTTGTTTTCTATGTTAATCTTGGTGTGATAAGAGTGAGCATGCCATTCCATAGGGTAAAAATCTAAGTCTTGAGTGTTATGTTAACATGTAATTATAGTGTCATGAGTGTCAATGTAGATGTATTTATAGTGATACTAGTGTTAACATGGATGTGCACACTTCAATTACAGATTTGTTCTCAAATATTATTCATGCATAAACCCAGAACGACACACCACAGTACTAACCAGAACCACAAACATGACCATAACACTCACTGTTGCAAAATTAACTCAACCAGAGATCTCAATGGCCTTCACATCCGGTTTCTTCGTCTCCTCCTTAGGCACAGTCACAGTAAGCACACCATTCTCCATAGCAGCCTTCACCTGATCCATCTTCACATTCTCCGGCAGCCGGAACCTCCTCGAAAACCTCCCGGAGCTCCGCTCCACTCTATGCCACGTATCGTTCTTATCCTCCTTCTCCACGCTCCTCTCTCCGCTGATCTGCAGCACCTTGCCGTCCTCAACCTCCACCTTCACCTCCTCCTTCCTCATCCCCGGCAGATCGGCCTTGAACACGTGCGCCTCCGGCGTCTCCTTCCAGTCGATGCGAGTGTTCACGAAGGGAGAATTCTCGCCGGAGAATTCGGGTGTGGCCGGGAAGTGGAGGTCCTTGAAGGGATCCCAGACGTCGAGGGAGAACGGGTCGAAGGGGTTTGTCCTGCGGTTGTTGCCGAAGAAGCTTGGGATGAGCGACATTTTTTTTTTCTCGGGAAAATTTGAGTGTTTGGTTGCTGAGAAAATTGAGAGGAATGATGTTCTGTTTTGTGATGTATTTTCGGTGATTTGGGAATGGAGAGATTGGTGATATTTATATGGCGTGGATGAAAATTCTGGTAGTCTCTTCTAGCTACGGTTTCTTGAACATTCTGGAAGTCCCGCGTGAGTTCTCTATTGTGATTGGTCTGGTTGGAGCAAGACTCATGGGCCCACGAAGCCTCTGTATGAAAAGCCCAATTGTATTTGAGTACGGGAAAGCCCGTTGGACCTTTAGGGTATCCCATCGAGGGGACGTTAAGGCGACGGTAAGGTAACGACGGAGAACGTATAATGCATGTTGACGGGTGAGGTAGCATCAAGGGGATGGCTGTGGCCGACGCATCTTGGAGCGTTATTGCTCTGGACAACGTGGTCGGACCAGTGCAGGCCACATGTATTAGTCGTTGCCGATTTTTCTAAATTTCAAAATCAAAATACAAATATCTGATTTTTCTTTTATACATAGCACTAGTGGCGGAGTTAACTTTTTCAGTGAGTGGGCACCGAAATTTTTCAGTGATAATTCGTGATTGAAATTTTTTTGAGGGGACACAACTACAACATTAGAAGGAATTAAAGGGTTTTTTTTTTAAAAAAAAAATCGAAAAATATTTAAGAATTTTTCAGAAAAAAAAAATTGAGGGGGCACGTGCCCCCCTAGGGCCATGTGCCAGATCAGTGCATAGCACCGATCTACCCTGTTTTTACCTATGTTGTCACGCACTCACCCATTGATGACCCTTTTTCTCAAAAAATTCATGGATTATGTTAATTTGTGTCAAAAAATTATATTGAACCGTTGTTGGACTGTCGTGGTGGATTACAATGCTCTTTCTGTTGTTTCACTGTTTTGTCTATCTGTTCGGATTTTTGTTGGACTTCGGTTTGGTGGTTTGTGGCTCCCATCCCGAGACCCACACAATCTTTTTTTTCTTAATACATTCCGTTCTATCTGATTAAAAAAAGAATAAAATAATTGATGGGTCATCAACAATGTAGTATGAATTTTTTTCCAAGATTAACGGAAATCGTGATCTTTGACGCACAATCGGAATCCATAAATATCTCTAACAAAAAGTCGTTAGGGTTGAGTTCATACAACGAAGAATCGTAGACCGGTTATTTAATGTGATTACCTTCATGTAAATATAGCATTTTTGTAACATTTTCTCACAAGGGAAAAAAATATAACATAAGAAGCTATACTTCCTCTCCTATTCACAGTTTTTCAATCATACATCAATGAACTGCTCTTACAGGCCCAATGGGCCATGCCTATCACATGAAGTACAAGCCCAAATAAATTGAAATACCGAAAAAGCCCCTTAGACCATTCCCAAACCCTAACCTCAATTTCCCAATCTCTATAAATCCCATACACACCCTTCAGCAATTCATTATCTCCTTCACCTCGTGCTCTTAGCAAAATTCAAGTTTCATTTCAGTTCTGGAAGATAAAACCAGGGTCATGAACTCTTCAAGCAAGTTCAGCTTCTTGACTGAATCTCAATCTCAACGATTCAGCCAATTAAATCTACAAAAAAGCTTGCGAAACTCAATCTCTCCAGCATCACTCGCCTGAATCTGACTTCCTCCTGATTCTTCAGGCCCTTGTAATGCTGGTACATATCTCGTATCTGAATTCGATTTTCGATCCTCAAATTGTTTCTTCTTCTTCTCTTCGATTTCGAAGCAAACGCACTCTGTCCCTAAACAGCCAATGTTTTGAGGCAATTTCTTCGTTTGCGAGATTTGTCGATCCGGCTTAACTCGCCCGCTTGGTCGGACCGGTGATCTTCGCGGGCACATGGCCGGATTAGATTTTCCGATTTCCGATTTTGGATTTGGATCTGAGTATTGAAAACCTGATTGATAAAAGCAGGGATCTGTTGCCGTTTGAAAGTGAACAGAGCTCTCGTTAACTTCAGGGACATGAGTTGTTGCGCTGTTATTGGGTGAACCGACGTCGTTTTCGCATGACGATTAGGTTCAGTAAACGGCGGCACATATAAATTCGAGCTAAAATTTAATTTGATTTAGCAGAATCTCAATTTGTTTAGAAAAATGTAAAAAATTAAATTGAGAAGATAAAATGTTCACTGAGCCTAGTAATAAAAACGGGTGAACTTATCAGAAATTTGATTATGTTAATAAATTGGACATAAATGAACTTTTTGAAGGATAATATGTTAATCATAACCTAAATAAATTGATCACAAGTTTTGTTTAGTCGGACATCCCTTTTTCTATAAGAATAATTGTAAGTCACCTCACCTAATCAATTATCAAATCATAACCATAACAATTATTACAGAGTTAACAGTCATATGTTTAACGCTCACTCTAAAACTTTCTTAAAATAACATACGAAAACTTGATGTCATAATATAGATATTTCGATTTATTGTCAAATAATTCTGACCTATCGATTTTTTGTTACCCACTAAATGACCGTTAATTTTGTGGACGGAAATTGTAATGAGTCAATGATACTACATGAGAATAAACACAGTAAGAATTTAAGAATAAACGAAAAGTGAAATTAAAACACAAAGTAACCTTTAAAAAAAAAGAAAATTGTGGACATCCTTCTTATTTGTTTGGAATAAAGAAACATATAAATAAAGTTATGGATGTACAGTTTGAAGACTTAATTAAATAAATACATTATACATCTATCATCTTTTTTTATTGTAACTTCATAAATTGAATTATAATAAAAAAAAATTGAAAAAAAGATTCATTTGCAGATGTGGGACTTCACAAACAGTGAAACATGTGTAACATTCATCAATTGGTGGGATCCCAAAGACGACAACACAAAAATAAAACTCTCATTCAAACATCTTATTATCACGTAAAGTTCTCAGATGGTAGCCAAAATCTCCGGTGGGCGAGTAATGCGAATTGCAGACCTTACTGGGGAGTAGTTTGAGCATGTCGATAAATAGACCGAACAAACATGCCACCAGAGGCAACAACAAATATGTAGGAAATCCATCATTGACGACGAATATCCGACAACGCGAACCAACAAAAAAGCCAAACAAAAAACACATGAAAATGCGAATTGCAGACCTTACCGGGAGCAATTTGAGCATGTCGATAAATAGACAGAACAAACATGCCACCAGAGACAACAACAAATATGTAAGAGATCCGTCACTAACCACGAATATCCGACAACGCGAACCAACAAAAAAGCCAAACAAAAAACACATGAAAAAGCATCACCGCAAGCTATTTTGAGGTCTACGTCGGCGGAACAAGGCAGTAGACCTGACAAGCGTTAGGGCGTTAGATTTGACCGGCACAAGAAAAAAGAAGCTTGCGTACATGGAGCAACGGGAGCACGGCGGTGAGGAACAGTAATCGCAACACAAGACAGAGGAAGCAGCACGACGGGGGCACCACTGGGAGGGGAAGGGACGGGGTAGCGGTAGCGGAAAAGAGGAAGGGGAACATTTAAGGTTCCAAAGGTGAGGTTTTAGTTGGGAGCAATTCTTTTCTTCATAATAATAAAAACAAATCAATACATCTTTAATATGATGTATTTCTAAGTTAGTGAAAACACTTTTACCCATCAAAAACATTTGCAGAACTTCTTCGAACACTAGAACGTCTAAGACACGTCAGAGGCAGAAACAACTTACAAAGATCACAGTTCGAAACAACCAATGCGATCTTAATTACTGTACAACATAACAGCAAAGCTTTATTGAAAGAGAAGATCAAAAAGTTATTCACACATCTTACCTAAGCTACTACCTATGGTGGCAAAGCTTCAACTCTGCTTCAGCTTCCATCACATTGTTAACAACAGCTTGAATCTTCGACGACAGCTCTTCAGTCTGCTCCTCGACTGTGTTCATGAAACTAAGTAGTTTTTCTCGATAAACTGCACACAGTTGTTCTTGATGCTCCAACTCGATCGTTAGTTCTTCGATTTTCTTATCTTTATCACCCTGCAAGTATGAACAACCAACCTTTAATTTGCTGAAACTGAACTGGTTCAGAAAGCACCCAATATAAAAGGAAGAAGAAATATCATAAGAATAAGCTAGGATGGCTGCAAAAAAGAGCTTCGTGATTTTTTTAACACCTAGGATGGCTGCAAAACGAATTTTGAACTCGGGTGCAGCATTGTAAAAACGTACAAACTTCAGTGTAAATTTTCACCTAACTACACCCAGAGTCCAAATTTTGTTTCCTAGCTACCCTAGGTTTCAATATATTTTATTCAACACAGCTATTTTTCGTCGAAAATGACAAAAATGCTCTTAAGTCTTAACCCAATCTAAAAAAAAACTAACCACTCAAGCATTTGTTTAGGTGTGAAAAAACAGCAGGGTAAATGTAAAATAAATCACCATTCAAAACCACGAAAAAAAGAACTCCGTGATTTTTTTTTTGAAACCTAGGATAGCAGCAAAACAAATTTTGAACACGGGTGTAGAAGGTGAAAAACGTAGAAACTTAGGTGTAACTAAGCGCAATTAACCCAATAAGTAAAAGCTTATACTAACAAGTGGATTGCATTTGCAAATTGCAACCTTAATGCAAGCCATGAAGTATGATGAAAATGAGTAAAAGCACTAAAATTGGTTACCCAGAGAAAAGGAGACTCACAGTGGTACTAAATCCATTGGCTGTGACAACAAGGGGATGATTATGATCTTTCACAAATCTCGTAACAACCCATTTTCCAGATTTTTCAAGCTTCACCAGTATGGTTGCTTTGCAACCTTCTCGTGCACTAAGTCGTGGCTTCTTATCGGACCCAAAAGCCCCCTTTTGATTAGGAGAGAAACCTTGTTTGTTACATCCAAGCCGTCGTGCAAGAGTTTTACCATCGATGCCGGATCGACGACGCTGCATAATGCGCACAACAAATCCTACCCGTCTGGCATATTCGGTATAGAATTTCCTGGCATCGTCCTCAGAATCGAACTCCATGCCTACGTGTGGTTCTACAATTAGGTCCGCTTCTATATTAGCACATGAGTCACCTTCAACCAACTTGTCCCCATCTTCGATTGGCTTGTCCGATTCCATTGTTGCATAGAATAATGTTTTGTGGCCCTTCACATTGAGAAAATAACATAAGCATCTGAGTATGTAGTGGATTTAACAAATGAAGAAATAATAAACAATTGACAGCCAAAATATGTTAGGAGTGGCCAAGTGAGTGTAGGTCCTTACATCGGGTAAATATGAGATTAAGAACGTGTTGACATATATCTTGAACCTATGACCTAGGGATAATCTCATTCAGTTTTCCTTAAGTATGCACTTTTTCTATCAATTACCAGTAAGTTTAAAAAGCTTTTGATAACCCCTTCAGTTATATTTTAGTCCCAATCCCTCAATTTTTGGGTGTAAAGTTATGCAAAAATATCCATTGTTATTTTTTTTTCACGAGGGTATTTATGCTCGTTCACACCCAAAAGTTGACGGAATCGAGGTAAAACAAGGCCCAAAAATATTAAGGGGTTGTCAATGACTTTTCAAACTTAGGGGTAGTTACTTGAGAATGATGCATACTTAGGAGTAACTGAGTTACATTTTCCCTAAAACCTGCTAGGCTAGTATTTTGGGCTAGGTTTCTAGTATGCATATTGTGAGTTTTGTCTGTTGCTCTTTCTTGCTAGTTGCTACACACGTCCTCCAAAACGAGTTATACTAGAGTATGTTGATCTCGGAGGTCATGGTGAATTGGAAAGTTAGGGTTCATAGTTCCTAAGCGTATCAAAAAAGCTTTCCTAATTTCCGTTAACATTCTTGCTTACCTCTTATTTTCCTCTATAAATACTCACATTGTCAACACTCCCAAGATTATGAACTGCTATTACCTTCGATAGATAAAAGTCAACTAAAATTAACAAGGCCTAAAACAGGAAACCCATAACTAGGTTGCCATGTTAATCAACAAAGTCAACTAAAATCTTGAGAGCGCTACAAAGTATGAAAAAATTACGTTTTCTTTCCAAACATGCAACTCTTCACCAAATCTAATTCAATTACTTTCCATCCACCGTGTAGTTATTGTTTGAGATGAAATCATGGTATGTTAAAGAAACAAATAATATAGAGGGTAATGTGGTTTTGAAGAAGCAAGAGGATAAAGCATAAAATGAAGTCAATAAAGATGACTTAGGTATGAGCCATAAGAGCATATCCAATGCTAATAGCTTTCAGCCCAGGCGAATCCCCGATTCGCCCAATCTTCACACAGTGGTATGGGCGAATAGCCACGTGTCACGTAGCAAGTGACCACGAGGTGGGCGAATTGAGTGGGACGATGAATCCTTCGCCCACAAGGTGGCGGTTCACCAAAAAAAAACTTTTTCGCCAATTCGCCCCAGACAAACTGTACGCTAACAGTGTCCATTCATGCTTTGTAGAGCTAGCATCAAGCAACAGGGAGGCACTCATGAATGCCTTATCAACACATGGACATTGCTTAAATGCGGAAGTTCATCAATTTCACCACAAATAGAAATTTATGAATCCTCCAAATGGTAGTGAATCTAATTCCTCATTCCTCCCTTACGATATTTGATAGTCTCCTAGTTTGAGAAACCAATTTACAATCTAAGAAAGTTGGATTCGATCCAAATTTACATTTTCAGCTAATTGGACACAAAACAAGACACATTCTATAGTTTCTATTCATAGTTAGTGACAGTGTCCCCCATGCTATCGAAAAATTCCACTCATTAATAATTCTTGTTATTTCAATACAGTACGAAATACTTGTAGCCGGAGATAAACTAAACTCTAACAATGTTCAAGAGGCAATTCTATGGAATCTTAAACATATACTCAATAAAACACAACATTATAACATAAAAAAACAAACACAGACCCAAGTCCCATAACTTTGAAGATAATCAAAATCAATACTAACCCCATCAATACACAAAGCTGTGACAAAATAGATTTGATATTACATTTCACAGTTCATACTTCAACTAAAGATGCAAAGTATCCAGCTAACTATTTTAGCACACCAACACAAGAACAAATTCATTCAGAAAAATCACTAAATACTTGAATATGTTCGCTCATGAATTGAAATTTCAACAAACCCACTACTTCTGACCGAGAAAAAAACACTTTCCCGGAAAATCTAGTCCCCAGGCAACAGTTTCAGCACAAGATGGTTTCCAGATTACATGATTTTCTACTCGACAAGTGATGAAACGAAAGCAAAAATCGACCTGAGAACTGAAAATATGAACTTACAGAATCAAAATAGCTTCGGAATCGGAAGAAGGAGAGGTGCGATTGTTGCTTTGGCGGACATTAGAGAGCAGCGATGGCTGGAAATGAAATTGGAACCATTTTCATTTTTCATTAGAAGAGCGAGAGAGAAGAGAAGAGCTCTAGTGGGAAAGGCTTGCGTGCTTTTACTCGCACCGAATTTGGGCATTATATATTGTTTTTTTTGGGTGAAATTGTGTTTGTTTTATAATGATGCAATATTATTAATATTTTGTATATTGTGATAGTTTTTGGTAGGGGTGGGTATCGGGTATTAGGTGGTTAATCACCCAATGAAACCCTTTATGAAACCAACTCGATATTATCGGTTGACATATTTTAGAACCAGCTCCAACTTAAAAACCAGTTTTATACAGTGAAATCAACCAGTTCACTGACCGGTTGGTTAGTGGTTTTAACCATACACATGTAAGTACAAATTTAGATACCAATAACAATACACATATTTCAATTTCAAGCCAAAACATATTATTACATTATTCAAAACAAAAGAAAAATTATATATAAGTAATCGTGTTCAATGTTAGCAATCCGTATGACACAAAAAAATGTTCACGTGTCATTCATTTATATCCTACAAATGGTTATTATGAAGTCACATGCATATGATGAACAATATCGGTTTGGTTGGTTAACCGATGGTTTGACGTTTCAAGAACCGACAACCAACCGTTAACTTTCCGGTTCGATCGTCAAGGACCCGCAACCAACCCTTAACTTTCCGGTTTCGGATTTTTCGGTGCGGTTTTCGGTTGGTGGTGGTTGGTTTTAGCGGTTTCGGTTTTTTTTGCCTACCCCTAGTTTTTGGTGTACTTTTATGTTAAATTTTAACTAACTAGCGATTTTCTTATGTCAGACATGTTTTTTTTTTTAGATAATGTCAGACATGTTTAAAATAAAAAAAAAAGTTTGAAGTTCTGATTTCAAATTTAAAATGTTTTAACATCTCAAACCCATAAAACACTAATTCCATGTATTTTACAACAAAAAAAGTTAAATTTATATCTATATAACAGTTTAAAAAGATTTAACATATTAATTAGGGAAAATTACCAATACCTACTTAAAATCATACCCATTTAACTGATGTTTACCCTGAAGTTACGACTTGTAACTAAAAATTCCATCTGTCATCTAAAATGACGAAAATACCCTTAATGATTTTTTTAAAATATAAATGAAGTGAATTTTTAAATAAAAATGAAGTCATTTAATAAGTATATATATATATAACAAAAGTAATTTTTAACATAATTATTAAAGTGTAGTTGATGGTATTTTTGTTATTTTAGCTGACAGAGGGATTTTGAGTTACATTTCGAAACTTAAGGGTATGCATCAGTTAACTTTAAACTTCAGGATATACATCAGTTAAATAGACATAATTTTGGGTATGTAACAATAGTTTTTCCAATTGATTATTATATTTTAGTAATTTTGTTGTTATTTAGGAGACATAAATCCACAAAAACATGGGATTGACCAATAAAAAACAAGAACAAAACGGAACAAAACTCCGTTAACACGGTGGTGCCGCTCGCCATATACACCCTTCGGAGTTCTCAGCTCACTCTCTCTCTCTCTCTCCCTAAACCTTGTTCAACCAGAAACTGAGTTCTCTCCGGCAAGCAAAGGAGCGATCTATTTCAGGATTCGACCATTCAAAGTAAGCATTTTTAATCACCATTTACATTTCCCATGTCCAATAATCAGATTGTAACCTGTTTGTTTCCCGGGAAAATTTACCGGAGGGAAGTGGAAATTGGGCTTTTCGAATTTGGTTTCAGCAGCTAGCCCATTTCAATTTGCTCCGAGTATGGGTCGTTGGGTTGCTTGAGTACTGAAAGTGGGAGCTTTTTGATTCCTCTGATTGAGCTGAATCTATATGAGATTCGTTGGATTTGATATGTGGTGTATTGTGTATGTAACTGTTCAAAATCTGCTTACTTTTGTTTCTTTGTGAACTAGCTTTTGGCATTTTTATGTGCATGTTTGGATTTTGGATTAAAAGGGGTTGCTTGGTGGTATTGATTATGTTTCTCTACATGGAAACTTCTGTGCCCTAGGTTATACTTATTGCTATAAGCTTTGATTGGGTTCAATTCAAATTCGAAGGCCTTATAAATGTAAAGAACAATGTAATTCAAATTGGGTTTTTGATTTTCTCTATCAACATTGAAAAAGAATTGTGTTTTGAACAGTGGATGAGGACCCTTCTTTGAGTGAAAATGAGATTGCAATGGAGAACTCTGATGGAAAAGAGACGATATTACCCTCGGAGGAAGGAAGTTTTGATATGGAACCGTATGTAGGAATGGAGTTTGAATCTGAAGAGGCTGCCAAGGTTTTCTACGATGCGTATGCCACACAATCGGGATTCGTGATGCGTGTGGATGCTTTTCGTCGGTCAATGCGTGATGGGAAAGTTGTTTGGCGCCGGCTTGTGTGTAACAAGGAGGGCTTTCGTAGGCTAAGGCCTAGGAAAAGTGAAAATAGGAAGCCTCGAGCTGTTACAAGAGAAGGGTGTAAGGCGATGATAATTGTGAAAAAGGAAAAATCGGGAAAATGGGCTGTTACGAGATTTGTTAAGGAGCATAATCATCCTCTGGTTGATGCTCCGGCAAATAGTCGCCGGAGTGTGGTCTTGTCTCAAGCTCCGGTTAGTATTTTCATGTCTCAACTAAGAGTATTTTGGCTTTCTAGAAAAGGAGATTTTCTTTAGTTATTGTTTGCAAGATTTGTTAATTTTTTGATTTCAGTTTCTAATTTGGTACTTCTTAGAGTTTTGAGGTTCAATAATCACAACCCACTTTCAAATATAATGCAACATTAAATAAGACATTATTTCTTGAAAATCCCTAAAAGGAGAAATAATCGATGTCTAGATATATTTAAGTCATGAAAGGTTCTGTTACTAATGCTTTTAGGAGTGAAATTGATTTATTAACTTACTTTGGTGAGTTTGAAGAAAACTTTGCTTATTCGGGCCTTTCAATTATATAGAAAGATTTAAACGATGAATGTGTAGTGTTAGTCCATCAATAATAGATTTAAACGGTCTCTAATGGATTTTTTTTGAGCATTAACTTTTAATGAACTGTTAGAAATGCAAATGCTATTATATTTTTCATATGAGTAATAATTTTCTTCTTGGACTTACTTTTCAGGATGACAAAGATGTAAAGATCCGGGAATTGACTGCTGAGCTACAACGTGAGCGCAAACGTTCTGCTGCTTATCAAGAACAGCTTCATATGGTTTTGAGAGACATGGAAGAGCATTCCAATCATTTATCGAGGAACATTGATGATATAGTTCAAAGTGTGCAAGACATTGAATCAAAGAGGGTTCTCCTTTCAAACAACCGATAATTACCCACTTTGATTAGACTTGTACAATTTATTGGATGGGCTAATGCTTGTTTTGTAGACTGTAAATTACATGTATTAGGGGAAAATAGAAAAGAAAAGTACTTAGAATTAGTGAGATGTTCCAAACTTAACTTGTTTAAACATAGTTAAGCTTACCAGAAAGAAAGAGGCTTGTTGTGTACTTGCAGATATTGGTGAAGTTTCACGTGTATCAATTTCATATTTCGTTTCTCTTTTCTTGAGATTTTAGTTTCAGACTGGTTGACTTCGGTGAAGTCAGTTATACTCTGCAATATATACTGCAAGAAATGCACGATTTATGCAGGTTAATTTTAGTGCCAGATGATCTCAAGATTATAAACAAATCTCAGCAAATTCAACAATGAAGGCACCGGATTAAGGTTTGGATGAGGTAAAACATCTTTGAAAACTCTATTGCATATTTAAATTTCTTCGTACTACTTGATGCTTGAAGTGCAATGTGTGTTCGAAGTGACTACTTATAGGCTTGAGAAGAGGAAGGGAACATAAGATACAAGGAAGCTTCAAGGCCACGGAGAAATTATGCAGGACATGAAATCGGAGTGCGAGATTCAAAGTAAAGGAAGAGTAACAATAAGAAGTGGCTCTCAAAGTGAGCTATGAATTGGATTCCATGGGACACTCCATTGCCTTAATAACAACTGGTATGTATGTCTTATACAAAAATAATACATCTCAAGACAAAACATGCTATACATATTCTCACTTGTCTGTTACTGTGATTTCTCGTCTATTCTGACATAGGGAATGTGGAATATGACGGGCCAGTAATCTCTATCTTTTTTGCAATGTTCTCCCACAGGCGATTTAAAGATTTCAAGTTCTTCTAGTGTGGAAGGCAGACCTTCTGAAGGCAAGCACCGGAGGTTTGGACACCGACTGATCAGCAATCGTTTAAGGAAGATGAGGTTTTGGAGTCCATTGGAAAGGGATTCCAAGTTGTTGAAACCATATATACTGAGATAGGTGATACAGGTGGGAAGAAAACACTTGTCCTTATCGCCATCACCGTATTCCGGAAATGAAATCACATCATCCATGCCTTCTCCATTGATGCGAAGGGACTTGAGAGAAGTGAGGTTCTCTAGTCCCCACTTACACATGTCCTTCCCATGAAGGAGTTCTCTTCCAATGGTGAGTGACGTGATGCTGAGCGCCAAACCCAAGCCTCCTACCGGCTGATTGTTGGACTGCCTTACAGCCGGACAACCATCAATGTCGAGTTTAACAAGACTGGTGAGGTTGTTTATCTGATTTGGGAGAGACCTTAAATTCTTACAATTTGACACCATAAACTTTTTCAGGTTAGGGGTGTTGCACTGCACGATGGACTCTGGTAACTCTTGAAGGTTTGGACAGTTGTTGATATCAATTGCTTCAAGTGACGACCCTGGCAATGTCCCTGGAATTGCTGCTAGCTCAGAGCAATCTACTATTCCAAGTCGCTTGAGGGATGTGGGTAGCTTGCCAACTGTTGAAAAGCAGGCCAGAGATGGACATCTTTCGATGCAAATTACTTCAAGTGACAATGGCATGTTACTGTCTTGCATCAACATTCCCTCCGTTAGCGTGTGTAGATTCTCACAGCCATTGATATGCAGTGATTTGAGGGAGGAAGGTAACTTCTTATCTCTTGCTGGAAAACACATCAGAGATGGGCAGTTAAAAATGCTCATCAGACTTTCTATGCCATGCACCATTATGTCCTTCAACAACTTATAATGATCAGAAATCCGCAAGCTTTTCACCCTCCAACCAGGAATAGATTCAAGAGAATTACAACGCCATATATGGAGGTCTTCGAGGAAACACTCAGCATGCATCAGAGGCAATGTCTCTAGGGCCTCACAACCCTCCAGTCTTAGGCTCTTCAGTGTTGATGGCAAATTCATCTCTCCAAATGACACGAGTCTTGGACAACACTCGATCCTCAGCTCATGCAAGCTTGGGAGGCTATTTAGCATATTTAAACTACAAAGGTCGGAAATACAAACAATCCTCAGCTTAGTCAACGAGCTGAGATGAACTTGCAAAGAACCTTGGCCAATGACACATCTATCCAAATACAAATCATTAAGGGATGCAAGGCTCGATGTGGCTAAAGGAATCGTTGTTAGTTGTGGACAAGACCAAATCTGCAGCTTCTCAATGGAAGGTAAGTGACTAGGAAGCTTACCAATTAGTCGTGGACACTCATGGATCTGCAGCTCTTTAAGTGAAGGTAAATGACTTGGAACTTTCCCCATCAACATTCGACAATTTCTTACAACAAGTGTATGCAGAATATTAAGTCCGCTTGAACACGACCATTCCTCCCATCTCAGCATATGAGAGATAGAAAGTATCTCTAAAGATGGAAAAGCCTTATCCGCAGTGAGAGGATCATCATATCCATATAGCTCAGCTCCCATACTTGTTACTCCGTCCAAACCAGAAATAATCAACTCTTTCAGCAATGGCAATCTTCCGAGTGACGGTAAGGAGGTTACGTTTCTGCAACGATCAATTCTTAACCGCACCATATTAGGCACATATAAGGGATCCCCTATCCAGAATGGAAGTCCTTTACCGCCATAATAGACAATGTTGAGCTCTTTGACACTTTTTGGTGGATGTAGAAGATGCAGGATTTGCCTCTCAATCTCCTCATCCCGGGAACCATCAAACTCATCTCTCCACTCCATGCACAACTCTTCAAGACCATCTTTGCTATTTAAACTAGCATGAATTGCACCTGAAATATCAACAACATTGTGAAGACCTGTGATAGAAAGATTTCCTCCAAGGTTAGAAAAGTTCTTCAAATCACTTATTCCAAGCCCCTCCTTCCCAACAACAAACTTGGATAGCCTTTGTAGTCCCGTCAAGTTTTTTATCTCACTCGGCATTTGTAACAATTTTGAAGTGTCATCAAGATCAAGGCACCGCAACTTTACAAGATTCCCAATAGATGACGGTAATTCTCTGAGATTTCCACAACCTCTCAATATTAGTGTGAGTAAGTTGAACAAAGAAGTTACTGATTCAGGCAACTTTTTAATGTTGGTATCAGTCATGTTTAAGTATCTTAAATGCTTTAGTTGTCCAACTGAATCTGGTAGCTCCTTGATCCAATAACCGCATAAACTTAGCACTCTCAAGCGTGTGACCTTCTGCAACAAGTAAATCAACATCTTACTACTCAGGAAACTTTGTGGAGGCCGCTTTTCAATTGGAAGTGCTAGGAACGTTCGCAGGCTATTCATGTCAGCAAATGCTTCTAACCTTTTGAAGGTGTCGTAGCTTCCGCGAACAAATGAGGAATGGCGAACCCTTAGAGTAGTATCCTGGCTCATTGCATTATGATTATCCATATGTAAGTATGCATCTGAAGCAACATGTCGGGCTAGGTCATGAATGAGGTCGTGCATAACAAATATGAAAGAGCTTGTGCTTGATGGTTGGAAGAATGACCTTGATGTCAAATTGTCAAAGTAATCGCTACCCAATTCTTCCATTTGTTTCTTTTGATTAGAGCGTTGTTGTAGAAAACCCTCTGCCATCCATAATAAGATCAAGTCATGTTTGTCGAATTTGTAGTCCGCAGGAAACAACGAGCAATAAGTAAAACACTGCTTTAAATGAGAAGGGAGGTGATGATAGCTCAACTTCAAAACCGGAAGAATTCCACCTTCGGGTAGATCCCATATCTGGCTCTCCAAAATATCTTGCCATTGCTTAGGCCTCTCCTTATTCCGGAGGATGCCACCCAACATCTTTGCTGCCAAAGGCAATCCTTTACATCTTTTTGCAATTTGGATCCCTATGTCAACCAAATTCGGGTGTGCTTGGAAACTGGGCGCTCCCCGTGCGTGGCAAAGGAATATAGAGAAGCAGACATCATCAGACAATTGCATTAGACGATAGGGAGAGATGTTACCAACCAAAGAAGAGACACCTTCATTTCGAGTGGTGACGATGATCATACTCCCAGGTAGCCCCGAGACGAAGGGGGCTCTCAGTGAATCCCAAGCACGGTAGTTCTCGTTCCAGACATCATCGAGAATGATCAAGAATTTCTTCAGAGAGAGAGCCTCCTTCAATTGGACTTGAAGCGAGTTCAGATCATTGCCCCTTGGAACGAGTCTCAGAGACTCGAGAATGGACCTGGTGATTCTTGTAACGTCAAACTGGTCAGACACGCACGTCCACGCTCTCACAGGGAAACGATCCTCAATTGCGCTATCATTGTAAACGAGTTGAGCGAGAGTGGTCTTGCCCATACCACCCATGCCAATGACAGGAAGCACCCCGACCCTGACCTGATCACGACCTTGGAGATCACGACCTTGGAGCAACAATTGAACAATGGCCTCCTTATCTTTTTCCCTTCCGAAGATAGCAGATTCATCAACCACACAACTAGTACTCCGATCATCTGAATCCCCTACCCTCACAATTGATCCAGAAGGACTATCGTTGAGGCGCAGCAAGTCCTGTCGGGTCACAATGTCTTGGAACCTATCAGTGATGAGTTTGATCTTGGATTCTTTCCTGGAATTGGAAACCACCACCCATGGATTCCAAGAGCCTAAGCATTCAGCTACCGTGCTGCTCAAGTCTTGTCGGGTCACAATGCCTTGTAACCTATCAGTAATGAGCTTGGCCTTGGAAATCACAAGCACAGCTTCAGCATTGTAGGCAATTTCATCAAGAAGGTCGTCGAGGTCGTAAGCCAAATCTCTTAGGCTCTGCAGCCAGAGGTTGACGGGGGAGTCGTCACGTATCTGCCTCTCCTCTGCATCGGCCAGAACAGCCTGGATTTTGAGCAGCATGTAGCTCCAGTTGTTCAGCTGAGACTCGATGCCCTCCCTTTGCGCAAAGTTGAGCACCTCCCGAGAGGCCAGTCTCTCGAACAGCACCGTGATCAGTGCACCCAAGAACACCTCCCCGATAGCCATGGCCTTGATTCACACACAAAAAAATCTCAACCTCAGAAGATACAAAGACACAGTGGTACGCTCAATAGAGATGGACAACAAAGAGTAGGGTGGAAACAAGAACTGGTTGATCAAAGTCAAGATGGGTTGGCATAAAGCTAAAGGATAAGACCGTCTATAATGGAGGCGAATCAAGAGATAGATTCGGCGCCGAATTCTGTGGATCGGATCTAGATGTGTGAGAGCATCCACAATGCTCACCGCCGACACTGGCGGTGAGCTGCTGGAGGTGAGCATTAAAGTAATGTTTTTGCCTCACCGATAGATCACCGCCGGCGGAGAGCGCCAACACCGTGCAATGGTAGGTGGTAAGAGCTGGTGGTAAGGGTTTTTTCTTCACAATTTTGCTTATCGCCGGCGCTAAGAAGAGATGGTGAGCTCCTCGTCGGTCTCACCGTCAGCGAGCTCACCACCGCCGACTGCTCACCGCCAGCTCACCGCCCATTACTGTGGATGGTCTAAAGAGAAAAATCGTTGAGGGGAGAGAGAGATTTATAAAAAGGAGTGAGAAGCGGCGAGGGGGGAGAGTGATAGAGAGAACGAATCGGAGGAGAGAGATTCGACGTCGATAAATTTACAGACTCAGGAGAGATCGAATCGAGATAAGAGAGAAAATTGGAGCCCAAACGTCAACAATTTTTTTTTTCCATCACTTTCAACGATTCTTTCGATCCCCGTCGTGGAAGGTGTAAGATATCCAATAATCAAGAATTATGTCATAACGCACCAAAGAAAAGGAGGTCAGGGTGGGTTGGCCATTGAACCAACCCCGAATTTTGAATGATTCCATGCCATAAAGCACTAAAGCTTGTACATTGCTATGGTTATAAATAAAGCCATGAATGACTTTGTTGTATAAGAAAATTGTGGTTTGATCCACGTCAATTTTGTGGATGGATAGCAGGTAAACACGCACCAATCAACTTTTTAAATGAAAAATACCTTCAGATTCAAATCTAAATCTTAAAAACCAATTCTAATCTTAAAATGAGTTATAACCCTAAAAAAACAATAAACAAAACATTTTTTTATATTAATATAAATCAAAATTAAAAAATTATGGGCAATGGCACCGAAAAGAAGAAGGCGATGATATTTTACATTCAGATGATAACACTAACATTGGAAGGAGGAAGACGGACCCAACGTGAAAAGAGGAATACAACCATTTTGACATGAAAGTAGCATTTAAATAAAATAAAATTCGGTGATATGGATGAAAATACCCTCAAGGACACCTATTTATATAATAAAATGAATCATACTTGTAACTTAGAAGTTAGAACATAGAGTGTGTTTCTTGATTCAAATAAATGGTAAGAATAAATAAGAAGTTAAAGGTGAAACAAAATGGTATTTCAAAGTTCACATTTTGTCAAAAGGTGGTTTTTTTCTTCTAAATAAACATTCAAAAGGGTAGTCTTAAGCAATTATCCCTCAAAGTTTACATCTTTGAAAGCTTTATTACTTAAACCATCTACAATGGGATTAGACCAAATCGATCTAACCTCAATCTAATTAGATAAAAAACAGAGAAAAAGAGGGTTGAATCGACCCGATTTGTGGGAAAAGCTTCAAGGCCGCAGAGACACATTATGCGGGGCATAAATTCAAAGTAAAGGAATAGCAACAGTAAGAACATAGCTTTTGAAGTGAGCTATGACTTAGGTTCCATTGTCATAATAGTAACTTGTCCCTCTGTCTCATACATGAACAATACATTTGAATATGAAACATATGGTACATATTATGACTCTGTTACTGCACTTCAAAGTCTATAGAAACACAGGGGATATGGAATACGACGGGCCAATAATATCCTCCATCCTTTCTGCAACGTTCTCCCACGATAGGAGATCGAGATATCTCGAGGACTTGTAGCCCGAAAGACAAACCTTCTGATGGCAAGTACCGGAGCTTAGGACAGCTAAAGATCTTCAATTCTTGGAGGGAGCTGAGGTTTTGGAGCTCATTGGAAAGTGATGCCAAGTTCTTGAAACCACATATCCCAAGATGGGTGATGGAGGCGGGCAGGAAGAAACACTTGGCATCATTATACTCCGGAAAGGAAATCACATCATCCATGTCTTTTCCATTGATCGAAAGCGATCTGAGAGAGGTGAGACGGTCTAGTCCCCATTTGCACATGTCCTCACCGAGGAGTGCTTTTCCGATGGTAAGTGATGTGAGGTTGAGCGACAAACCTAAACCTCCTCCTCGTGGATTGTTGGGCCACCTTATAGCCGGAAAACCATCAATGCTGAGCCTAACAAGACCGGTGAGGCTGTTCATCTGATTCGGGAGAGGCCTTAAACTCCCACAATCATAGATTTTAACCTCTTTAAGGCTAAGGATGTTGTGCTGCACTATTGACTCTGGCAACTCTTGAAGGTTTTGACAGTCGTAGATATAAATTTCTTCGAGCGATGACCCTGGCAATGCCCCTGGAATAGCTACTAACTCACAGCAGTATTCTATTGTAATTTTCTTGAGAGAGATGGGTAGCTTGCCAACGGTTGGAAAGCATGTCAGAGACGGACAGTTGATGATGTCAATTTTCTCAAGTGACAACGGCGTATTATGATCTTGCATCATCATTCCATCTGTTAATGTATGTAGATTCACACAATGTATGATATACAATGATTTGAGGGAGGAAGGCAACTTCTTACCTCTTGCTGGAAAACGCTTCAAAGACGGGCAGTTCTTGATCTCCAGACTTTCAATGCCGTCCACCTTAATGTCTTCTGATAGCTTGTTGTTGTCATAAATTGATAAGCTCTTCACCCTCCACCAGACTAACTCACCAGTTTTGACTTCTCTCAGAACAGGAAAAAATTCAAGAGAATTACAGCAGCATATACGGAGGTCATCGAGGAAACACTCAGCATGCATCAAAGGCAATGTCTTTAGGGCCTCACATTCAGACAGCTCTAGCCTCTTCAGTGTGGATGGCAAACTTATCTCTCCAAATGACACTAGTCTTGGACAACTCTCGATTTTCAGCTCACGCAAGCACGAGAGACTATTCAGCATGTTTAAACTGCGGAGGTCTGGAATTTGGGCAATCGCCAACTGAGCCAACGAGTTGAGATGAATTTGCAGCGAACCTTCGACAATTACACATTTATCTAAATACAAATCACTAAGAGATGCAAGGCTCGTTGTTATCGGAGCAGTTCTCAATTGTGGACAATTCTGAATATGCAGCTTCGCAATGGAAGGCAAATGACTTGGAAGTTTCCCAACTAACTTTGGGCAGTTTTTCAGAACAAGTGCGCGGAGAAGGTAAAGTCCACTGGAACACGACCATTCCTCCCATCTCCTCATATCAGAAATAGAGAGCGTCTCTAAAGATGGAAAAGACTTATCAACAAACAGAGGATTATCATACCCGTGCAGCTCATCTCCCACACTTGTCACTCCATCCAACCCACACATAGTTAATTCTTTCAACAATGGCAGTCTTCCAAGTGGCGGTAACGAGGTTATGTTTCTGCAGCCATCAATTCTTAGTTGTACTATATTAGGAGCACATAAGGGATCCCCTATCCAAAATGGAAGTCGTTTACCGCCATAATAGAAAATCTCGAGCACCTTGAGGCTTTTTGGTGGCTGCAAACGATCCAACACTTGCCCCTCTATCTCCTCATCCCGAGAATCATTGAACTGATTTCTCCATTCCATGTGCAGCGCTTCAAGGCCATCTTTTTCATTTAAACCCGCACGAATGGCACTTGAAATATCAACTATGTTATGAAGCCCACTGATTGAAAGCTTTCCTCGAAGACTAGGGAACTTCTGCAAATCACTTACTTCAAGCTCCTCATTCTTCCCAACAATAAACTTGGACAGTTTTTGAAGGTCTGTCATGTTTTTTATCCCACTCGGCATTTGCAACAGTTTTGGAGTGTCGTCAAGATCAAGACACCGCAAGTTCACTAGATTCCCAATAGATGACGGCAGTTCTCTAAGATTTTTACAATGCTTCAATATCAAAGTGAGTAAATTGAATAAAGAAGTCACCGATTCAGGTAACTTTTCGATTTCTGCATAAGTCATGTTCAGGTACCTCAAATGCTTTAGCTGCCCCACTGAATCTGGTAGCTCCTTGATCTTGTAACCACATAAACTTAGCACTCTCATGCGTGTAAGTATCAACAACAAGTCAAGCAACACCTTACCACTTAATAAACTTGGATGATGCCACTCAAGAATTGGTAGTGCTAGGAACGTTCGCAGGCTCTTCATGTCACCAAATATTTCCAACCTTTTGAAGGTATCGTACTCCCCACAAACAAATGAAGAATGTCGAACCCTTATAGTATCCTGCCTCATTGCATTATGGTTATCCACATGTAAGTATGCATCTGAAGCAGCATGTCGGGCAAGGCCTTGAATGAGGGCGTGCATAACAAATGTGGAAGAACTCCTGCTTGAAGGTTGAAAAAATGACCTTGATGTCAAATTGTCAAAGTAATCGCTACCCAATTCCTCCATTTGTTTGTTTTGATTAGGCCTTGGTTGTAGAAAGCCCTCCCCCATCCACAATAAGATCAAGTCCTGTTTATCGAATTCATGATCCACAGGAAATAAGGAGCAATAAGCAAAGCACTGCTTTAAATGGGAAGGGAGGTAATGGTAGCTTAACTTCAAGGCAGGAAGAATTCCACTTTCTGGTAGTTCACATATCTCGCTCTGCAAAACTTCTAGCCATTGATCTGGCCTACGCCGATTCCAAAGAATGCCACCCAACACCTTCGCTGCTAATGGAACCCCTTTACATCGCTTTGCAATTTCAACCCCAATTTCAACTAAATTCTGGTGTGCTTCAAAACTTGTTACTCCTAGTGCATCACGTAGTAATATAGACAAACAGATTTCATCAGACGACTGCATCAGACAATAAGGCGAGAAGTTTTCACCAACCAGAGAAGCAACACCTTGGTTCTGAGTGAGGACGATGACCATGCTCCCCGACAGCCCAGATGAGAGTGTGGCTTTCAGTGAATCCCAAGCACAATAGTTCTGGTTACAGACATCATCGAGAATTTCTTGCCAAAGAGAGCATTCTTCACATGGGCTTGTAGCTAGTCCGGATCCTTGAACAATGTAAACACCATTAGAGAGTGGAGGATGGATTTGGTGATTCTCACCATGTCAAAATCATCGGATCCGCCCGCCCAAGCTCTGAAAGGAAAACAATCCTTCACGGCATTATCATTGTAAACGAGTTGAGCAAGAGCGGTCTTGCCAATACCACCCATACCAAAGACAGGAAGCACACTCACCCCAACCTCATCACAAGGTTTGAGCAACATTTCAATAATGGCCTCTTTGTCTCCTTCCCTCCCTAAGACAACTGGTTCACCAAACACACAACCAGCACTCCGATCATCATGATCCCCTACTGATCTTGAAGGAATGTCGCTGAGGCGCAGCAAGTCTTGTCGGGTCACAATGTCTTGTAACCTGTCAGTGATGAGCTTGACCTTGGAAATCACAAGCACAACTTCAGCATTGTAGGCAATTTCATCAAGAAAATCGTCTAAATCATAAACCAAGTCCAGGAGGCTTCGCAGCCAGAGATTGGCGATGGAATCGTTGCAGATCTGCCTCTGCTCTGCATCGGCGAGAACGGGCTGGATCTTGAGCAGCATTGAGCTCCAATTGTTGAGCTGGGTTTCGATGCCCTCTCTGCGAGCAAAGTTGAGCACCTCCGGCGACGCCAGTATCTGAAACAGCACCGTGATCGGTGCACCCAAGAGCACCTCTCCAATGGCCATGGTTCTCACAAGAAATCTCAATCTCAGGAGGGTATGGTAAGCTCTCAGTTTAGCCTATCTTCAAAAGAGAGGAAGAGATAAGAAAGAAGCTCAATTTGTGTGGTCCTAGTCTTATCTCGGGGGATGATGACATATAATAAATGTATAGTTAATAAGAGTAACTGCCCTTCGCGGGAAATTGTGTTTGTGCGCAAAGCGGGAAAATAGTTTTCATTTGTGTTTGGGAGGTCGGTTCTGCATCTGTTTATTCGTGGTCGGGTCTCATTATACCAGACAGATACACTTCGTTGTATTATGAGACAATTCAAATAATAAAAATACAATTTGTGTTTAAAAAAAACATATTTGATTGGCTGGGCCTGTCTCGGTCCACATGTTCGGATAATCTTCATCAACGATAAAATCGAAAATTCATCAAAAAAATATTAGTTTACAAAGAGTTTAACTTGAAAAAATTCATCGTTTTGAAACTATTTTGCAAATTACCTAAGTTGAGCACCTTGAGGCTTGAGATACATATAATAATGTCTAATTAATAATCGAAATTCGCCTAGTGACATAAATGACTGTCTTGGTCTTTTTAAATCGTAGGGTTGTGGTGTTTCAGTGATTTTTCTGCCGTCTATGAGGCGGTTTTTCGTTGTTGATTGTAAACTATTAAGGAGGCTTCAGAGATGGAGAGAAACAAAGATCCATATGTAAGGATTTGCTCTGTGAATCTCGTTGTAGATACGAATTTTATGGTGGAAGGGAGGAGATCGAGGAACTCAACATGATATGAGAAAAGTGGTGGGGGGATCAGACTATACTCGGTATTTTCCCTATAAAATAGGGATCTCCTCGACTGGAAGGAAGAACATTGAGATGTTCATGACGTGAAAGGAGGAAGAAGAAGACGAAGTCGGGATGAAAATATGTGGAAGTCGCGAGTATGCTTCTTTTCCGACAGTCATGGGTCGACAATGAGGAGACTTAGACAACAACGTTCAACAATAACAACAGATAGAAAATGAGACGTTTTCGATGAAAAACAAGCTAGTCGTCATCATCGGACGATTTAAACATAAATAAGTTAGAATAAAATCAAATCGAGACTCATTCAACGAGCTAGGGCTCAGTTTGTCTTCGATGGCCATCGAAAATCACATTAAATCATCCATATATGAGACATTAGTCTTTACCCAAGATTCACATTTACAAGTCATCAACATACTCTCTTATACTCGTGTACATAACAAATCACACCAAACATACGAAACCGTTCTAAAGAGAAGTCTTCTTCATCGAGATATAAATAGTATGCATAACGAACGGCACGTAGATCCCCAGAGCAAGAAGCACGATCCCAATCAGCGCACCCACTGCTCTGTAAGCGTACTCACTCCCACAGGAGAGCCTCCCCACCTTGAGTTGAATCACCTCAACTATCGAAGTAGTCAAAAACACGCAACCCAGGATCGAACCCCACCCCGACAACAAAAGCATCACCCCCCTTCCAACCATGTAGCTTAGCCTCCTGAAGTCTTCTTCTTTACACACGTTTAGGTGGACCTGTGTTGGAAATACGTTAGTATATTAACGAATAAACAAATTCAAACAATAAAATTTACAAATCGAAATCTTTTGTTAATTCAGATAACTGATTAAGGCTTAAGGAAATCAGAGGCTTAGTCGAGACTGGTTATCCGGTTTCTTTAAGACGCTTTATTGTCCCATATGAGTGGTAGTCTCTCAAGATATACCGACTAATTGTTAACGAACTAAAAACTATGGGGGTAGTCACCACGAGCAGATGAGTAGTGAGTATTATAAGAAAACAAAATGTTTTTCAGTTGTGTAAATTAAGACTAGGATTAATTATGTTTACATACACTAACATATCTACGTATTACACATGCACACACTAACGTTTGAAAATTATGGATACATACACAAAATTTTATAAATTTTGAAGATTTCAACAGATACTTACACTAACCTATTTGTTCAAATTACAAATGCATACACTAACCTATGTATTAAAGGTAAAAATTAGGGTGGTATGTGTATTTTTTAAAGATTAGTGTGTGCATGTGTAATACGTTAGTATAAATAACACAAATAACCCATATGACAAAATATGTGAATATTGGGAAGGATAAAATGAGAAACTCATAAGATGACAAATCGATGAATTTCTTGTAGAATTGATTGCCAATCAATTCCACATTTATTAGTCTTTGAATTTAAATTTAATTAAAATAAATTAAGGGTAAATTCCATCTCATTACCCTAAGTTTTTAGGATTCCATTTCAACTATCCTAATTTTTTTTCTCACCTTACTACTTTAAAATTGAGTTTGTATCACTTCAGTACCCATTGTTAATTTTTCGTCCATTTTTGGGCGGAAAAATGTTATGTGCCTGACACATGACCCAAATAGTTCTAAAAATATCGAAATTGCCCCTCAAATCATTCCCTACCTCTTCCTCCTAACAATTTATGTTTGATTCAATAGACTAAGTTAAAAGGATTTGGGAATGACTTTAGGAGCAATTTCGAAAATTTTCAGAACTATTTGGGTCATGTGTCAGGTACACGACAATTTTCCGTCCAAAAATGGACGAAAAATTAACAATGGATATTAAAATGATATAAACTCAATTTTAAAATAGCAAGGTAAGAAAAAAATTAAGAGGGTGAAAATGGAATCCGAATTGTTTAGGGTAATGAAATGGAATTTACCCGATAAATAAATATGGTATAATCGTATCATATTTTCCATTTTTCTCCAACGCACCTTGAGCGTCTTGGCGACGAGGCTCGACATCATAAAGAAAGCGAAGGCGATGACCTCGGACAGGACGAGCCTCTTGCCCATCTCGTTGTCGGGCTCGCAATCGGCCCGGGTGTCGAGGCTTTTCTCGTTGGGCTGGGCTATGGTGAGGCCCACGAAGGTGGCTATGGTGAAGAGTGAGTTCACGTTGACCAGGTCTTCGAGGGCTTTCTGGTGGGTGTCTATTGCTAGTTGCATTTCTCTCCTTAGCTTCATTAGCTCGATCTCTGCTTCGTCTATGTTTTGGATGATGTGGTCTTGTTGTGAGTCTATGTGGTCTTCCATGTCCCTGGAGATTAGGGACAAAATTGTAATTATGTGTGATGTTCATGGGATTAAATTAGATCATAGGGAGATGTGGAGATTGACCTGGTACGATGTTCTTGTTCTTCTAGTTGGTTTTCCAAATCCCTGAAGGTGACAAGAGATTAACATAAATTGTAATTTTAGCTTATGATGTTGGAATAATTGCAAAAAAAAATGTATTATGATGTATTTTCTTTTGTGTTACAGTTTTTTTCCGATAATTGTAAAAATAAAATCACTCGTCTGTATTTTTTTTGTAAAAATAAATGAATATAATGAGAGGTTTATATGAGGCATTACTTGTAAGAATTTTAAGCATCTCGTTCTAGGCGTTCGATATTCTAAGGTCGGGTGACCATCGACTCAAACCCCTCTCGGGACCCTCTAAGATTCAAGAACACTAAAGAACTGTCAAAAGAGAAGGCCCAACGATCGTGACTTTGAAGGATCGTCTAAAGAAGAGGGTGTTAGAACTCCTGGACGTCGACCCGAATGGAAAGGATGGTTGGCACTTTCCATCGTCTAAAGTCTCGACTAAGGCTATTAAACAGCCTCGTCGAGAATCATGATTAACGGAAGACGGGACCAGAGAGAAAGGGAAACGTCTCCCGGTATGTTTATAGACCCATCTGGTCGGGTCATGTCCTAAGGGGAGACTTAGTCACCGACCGATGTCTACCCCTAATAATTAACAAAAACTCAATGTACTTTTTTACAATCATCCCTGTGATATTTAAGGAATCTAATTTGTTGAAGAGGGACTAACCTGGCTCGATGTTCCTGGTGTTCTTCTAAGTGATTTTCTATATCCCTGATGATCACGAGAGTTAAGAAGTAAATCACATTAAGCTTCATACACATAGGGATTAAACAAATTAGACCTGGCTCGTTGTTCTTGGCGATGTTCCATATCCCTGAGAATCATAAGAAGATTATGATTAGTATAATGTTAAATGTGGGTTAGTCTTAAAATCTATCAAAATCGAAACAACTCAGATAAACGAACCTGACTCGTTTCTGTTGATGTTCTTCTATGAGATTCTCCATTTCTCTGAAGATTTTAGTAATCAAAAGAAAATTACTACTAGAGAACCAATTCAATTTAAAGTTCAAGCGGATAGTTGAAGGTTCAATTATAGTTATATTCTAATAAGTGTTCTCACGGACAAACATGTAGAGGAGATGACCCCTTTGTCCGTGAGGTACCAACTCTGATACCATATTAGAGAACCAACTCAAATAAAAACTTAAGCTGATAGTTGAAGGTCCAATTATAATTATATTTTAACAATTACCGTTATCTATATATATGTAGGTTGAGAAGATGAAACTAAACTGGATCGAATGGTGAAAGAGAGATAGACCTGGCACGATGTTGTTGGTTTTCTTCAGCCCAGGTCTCCAAATCCCTGAGCCGGTGAGTTTGGTCCCCTTCGTCCGATTCCTAACCAGACAGAAAAAATGTATCAACATATGATGAGATTTGTACATGTAAATGTACTATTAAGAGCGTGTCTAATGGGATTCGGTCGTTAGAGGCTGTAAATTCTCTGTTTATCGATCGGGTGACAATTGGTCAGAAGGTGGACGATTTCTGTTCGTCAACGAATTGAGTGGAGCGAGGAAACCTTCACCCCAACACGAACGATTCGTAAACATCCTTTTCTTTGCCTACTCATCCTTGAAGTTCGTCCCCCACTATACCTGCCCTAACATTAGAATTTGGAATATGTCCACGGGAGACGATTAGGCTTCAATTCGTTGACTAATTCGTCCAGCCTCCCACAGTGATGGAGGCGATTAGTCTGACGAATCTGGACTAATAATCACGTGTCACGTGTTAAATATCTAGAAAATGAATGACTTCAATTCGTCGACGAATTGAAGAGGGCGATGAAACTTTCACTCAAAATGGATGATTTGTCAAAAACCCTCTTTATCGTCGATTTGTCTTTGCCATTCGTTGACAAATCATCCCCTACTTTCAAATCAGAATTATCCATGATTTGGGATATGGACGAATATCGATTCGTCCAGCCTCTCACAACGTTGGAAACAATTAAAGTTGTAAATCTAGATGAATAATGAAATAATAATTACGTGTCTTGTGACAAGTGATCACAAGATCGGAGATTTCAATTCATCGATCGATTAAGTGGAGCGATGAGAGATTCGTCATAAAAATTCTCTTTTCCCTGATTCACCCATGCTAGTCGCCCCCCACTACAAGTGTTTTGAAATAATAATAAGTTGAGATTCGCCCGTGGGAGACGACCCGTCTTCAATTAACCGGCTAATTCGTCCCGCTTCCCACAACGTTGTAGGCAACAAGTCTAACAAATCCGGATGAATAACTACGTGTCACTGTTAAGAACCCCAAACACGACGATTTCAATTCGTCGACGAATCGAGTAGGACGACCAAACATTAGCCCAAAATAAACGATTCATCAAAAACCGATTCGTCTCCCCAATTCGCCACCAAATCGTCCCGTGCTCTAAGATCAGAATCATCCATTGACTTGGGATATGGAGTACTTAATTTTCGATCTGAGATAAAAGTCATTACCGGAATGCTTTGGAGACTCCGATAGCGAGGCGACACCATCGTCGATTCAAATCTCGTCCAAAACAAAAGCAAGACAGATCTGTGTTGCAGTGGATAGAAGATCCAGAAAAAAAAATCCGACAAGACAAAGAAGTTTTGTATTGTACGAGGATGATGATGAAGAAGAAACAGAGTCCTCTGTTTTGTTCACTGTCAACAACACATGTAAGAACTATAACCTCTCGAGCTTCGAGTCTCTTGGAACCATCACACCCAAAAATAGAACCCGACTACACAAGACTCATTTGTGTCAAAAACGACACGTCGTTTCGTTTTCTGTCTGGAGTAAGAAAAAAGGCACAACCACTACACAAAAAGCAAAGCATCTCCTTCCTCTGTCCCTTTCTCTGTCTGTGTCTCTCTCTCTCTTCCAAGTCACAAAACTCAAAACCCACCAAGCAATTACAGAGCTTGAAGACCACCCAACAAGAGAATCCGAAGAACCCACCACCAGATTCAGCCATGGATGAGTAAAGCTCCCACCTTTATCTCTCCCCACTGCTCTACTCTGCTTCAAAACGGAGGAAATCAATTACAAACTTCTCAAAGTTCGGTTCTTTTTCACTTCGCAGATCGACCCACTAACTTAGATTCACTTTTTTTCCTCAATGTCTCCACAGACCTATCGGTGCTCCTCCCGGATCTTAAATCCACTGACTGTAATGCTCCGAGACCTTGCTCCAACGATTCGAGTATGTGTTCAGTCGATAGAGTTGTATCAGAATCAAACCTCGGCAAATCGAAACCATTAGTCCATTAGTTGATGGGATCGATATCGAATTAGCCCTGAACGCTCTTCATAATCTCTTAAACTCAGAATAAAGTCTCTTAGACTAAGTAGAGAAATATCGTGGTTGTGATCGGACAGAGAAGAGAAATCATTGTCAGACCCGTCTTTCGTCGCCCCCATCGAACGATTATCATAGGCTTGTCAGGCAATTCTGTGATTGAAGACGTCATCTCCCGACATCCTAACTGTTGTGATCAATAGGAATAGAGCCATGACAGAAACAATGGCCACAGTGTTCGGCTAAGGTTTTGTTGTAGCGGCAGAGAGAGAACTCGCACACAGATGTATTAATTGAATTGCTAGAGTCATATTTATTGATCTTCCTTTCAAATTTTTATGATAACATATAGTTAATGTTTTTAATATATTTTATGTTCGATATTATTGATATTTTTATACGATATAATATTAAATTTAATAATATATAAAATAAAATAATCTAATTAATCTTCGGTGCTTAACATTTTTTCCAACCTTACACATGACTTATTGTCAAAACGACATGTTGTGTTTCTTGTCTGGAGTAAGAAAAAAGGCACAACCATAACCATTACACAAAAAGCAAAGCATCTCTCTCCCTCACCCATCTCCTTCCTCTGTCGGCGTCACAAACACAAAACCCTCCAAGCAAACTCCATCTCTGTCGGCGTCACAAACACAAAACCCTCCAAGCAATTTACAGAGCTTGAAGAGCACCAAACAAAGAGAATCCGAAGAACCCACCACCAGATTCAGCCATGGATGAGTAAAGCTCCCACCTTTATCTCTCCCCATTGCTCTACTCCACTTCAAAACGGAGGAAATCGATTTCAAACTTCTCAAAGTTCGATTCTTTTTCACTTCCCAGATCGACCCACTAACTCAGATCCACTTTTCTCTCAATGTCTCCACAGATCTGAGCAAAAAGACACCTACTACACCGCCGGCGGCGGCGGCCGGAGCTCCACGACCAGCGTCCACGTCACCGCCCTCGACGGCCTGGTCAACGTGAACTCGCTCTTCACCATCGCCGTCTTCGTGGGCCTCTCCCTAACCACCCCGGGACAGCGGAGCCTGGAGAACCGTACGGCCTGCGACGCCGGAATCGACGTCGTGAAGAAGCTTCTGGTCTTCGAGGTCGTCTCCTTCAGCTTCTTCCTCTTCTCCTCTCTGGTGGCGCAGGGGCTGAAGCTGGCCATCAATCTGCTGAACTCGAAGGATGTGGATGAGGCCTTCAAGGCCCATATCAATTTGAAGGTCCTGAGGTTTGGGATGATGGGCTCGGCGGTTGGGTCGGTGATGGGGTGTTTGTTTTTGATGCTGTCGATGGTGAATGTGATTCAGATCAGGCTTGGGATGCTTTCGTGTGGGAGCAAATCGGCTGTTCATGCTGTGGCGGCTCTGGTGACTCTGGTTTCTTCTGCTCTTGTTGTTTACATTTCCACTGCTGTTTATGCTTTTTTGCACTGAAATTTGAGTGTGTGGATCGAATTTGGGAAGAGTTCATGTATGTGATTGGCTCCAATTAGTTGTAGAGCTTTACCAATGGGAGGGAATTGGGGTCGATTTACCGGGCGAATCGGGGAAAATGACGGGTTTTGGGGGGGATCGTTCGCTTCTGGAGTGATAGGATTTATCGTCTTGTTTAATTCGTTCATGTATTTAGTTCGTCCATCTTGTGGCTACTTGGTATACGACACGATGTTATTTGTCCGGATTCGGTTGAGATAAGACCACCCACAATGGAGTCGGTGGAGTTTGTCGAATCGATAGGTTAAATTAGGGTTGGAATCGATAGTTTCTCGGTGAAGGTCGGATTCGTTGAGTCGAATTTGACCAAATTCAAGAGTGGCGAGGGAGATCAAAGAATGAGAGGGAGGAGAGAGATAGAGAGGAGGGGGAGAATGGTAGCAGAATCATGTTGGTGATTCGGTAGACTCGGGAGATGTCGAATCGTAAAGAGAGGGTAAGTGGAGCTAAAACATCAGCAAAACTTTTAATTTTTTGTCACTTTCGACCATTTTTCGACCTCCACGGTGGTGGTCTAATTACCTCGAGCTTCGTGGGAGGTTTGGGCAAATCGATCGGATTTGGTGGGCTAATCAGTCATAGCCCAAGTTAATTTGGGGTTTTCAAGAGGAAAACCGCAAAAGTTTAGCCGACTGAGACTGTTTTACAGTGAGATTAGCCCAGACTAAGTGTCGGGACTAATAAAAAATGATTGTGACGAAGGCGGGGTGAATCACCCGGACGATTAAACCTTCACCCTGATAATTTTGACGGGTCGATTCATTCGTACGATTCTCAACCTTTTCGTTGAATTGTATACTCGATCCATCCCTGGTTGGAAGTTTTCTTAGGAGAATGAGATCATGAAGCTTCTATTTGGAACCAAAACTGTTAGGCTTTCCTCTTAAATACATTTCTTTTAAATTCTCTTCTCTTTGTTTCTCACTCTTTTCTACCTAATATCATCCCCACTGTTATGTGATATCATTCCACCGTATGGTACTAATTATTGGTGAGTAGTTGTTGAAAACTGTGGCCGGGCCGGATCTGTGAACGATTATGGTCGTTTTGAGTTTTGTCACACCTCTTAAGTTCGTCGTTATGGGCGGATCAAACTGTACCAATCCGCAAAGATACAAATTGAGATTTATTGGATTCGTAACCTGTCTGTATATGGGAATTAATTTATATCCGCCCACAAAATTACGAATTGGGATTTATCGGATCTACAACCCTGTCCGCCCGTAGGGTCAATACACCCGCCCACAAAGTTAGGGATAATTATATATAGAATACATTGGGGTATTCGATTTTTCTGGTAAGTTGTCACCTTCTTTGTCCATTACAAACAAAAGTTTTTTCATCATATATTTACGTCAATGACTATTTGAAATAACAAAAAGTACTTAAGATTTTTATTTTTCTTAAAGTTTTTATTTAGAGAAAAGAACATTGAAGGAGAAGATTTTAGAATTTGTATCTTCTCCTTGTTATTTTTTTAAACTTGAATTTTTTCGAGGATAAAAGTATTATAAAAAAAATTCACAGTATAATGGCCCCATATCATCTATGAGACTAACACCTTGTTCTTCTCAAAAAAAAAATCTATGAGACTATGACACTAAGCCAATGCTCCAAAGTCTTAGCCCCTAAGAGCATCCACAACCATCTCGCTGGCAGCTAGCGAGATGACGCTGGCAGGGACGATAAAAAATCATTATTTTAGGCTTACAGCCAGCACTCCCATCTAGCGAGCTATAATGGTAAAGCCTTTTTGTTAGCTTATAGTACCCATTTCCTTCATACTTTTGCTCCCCGCCAGCGATAAGGGCCGGCTTTAAGCTTCCAGCCAACACTCCCCGCCAACTCCCAACCAGCTCCTCGCCGGCGTTTTCTCCCCGCCAACACCTTACCGCCCACGGTTGATGATGCTCTAAGAAGCCATGATACCTCATTAAGAAAGCAACACGTGCCTGTTACATGCTTCTACATTTACTCCAGAATGAACCTAAAGCAAAATAATCGGACAAAAGAGTTCATGATGAGATTGAACGTGTATACTGTGTAGACAATAATAAATAGTTCTTTAGAGCATTTTTTTTATCAGCAAGACATAAAAATACCGATTCTTTGAAATAAAGAACACGGTAGGTGGAACTGAAACATGAAAGAGCATTTCTCACATAACCTCAGGAAGCCCCTCATCGGGGCAGATGAATGGTTACACATACCCGGGAGAAATAAATGGGTACACAGACACGGGAGGAATAAAAGGGTACAAATGCACAAACTTTTAGAGAATCTTCAATACTAGAGTTGGTATTTTACACCTACATTTACAACCTAATGCAAAATAATCAGACAAAAGAATGCAAGAGACCAGGCACTTATACGCAATGCACAAACTTTAGTTGTACATGTACAGAAGAGACCCCATATACCAGAAACAATCCTTAACAATCAGACAGGTCACAACAACCTATTGTTGATCTATTCAGTGCAGTGTTCGTTATCAACAGATAAAACCCAACAAGACCAGCTAGAAACCATGTCACCGACAGTGTTCCGGTCCTTCTCCACGGCAATGTGACTGGTTTACGCTCCTCTTGCACCAATTTCTGCTAGTTTCAACGAGCAAACGACCACCTAGGCCAGCATTCCAATACCCGCCATTCCACATGACCCTTGATAGGAGATCTTACATATGGTCTGCATAGATAACCACTGTTGAAATGAAGAGCCGATAATTCACTCCAAAACACGTTGTCCGACAGCAAGGACTACAAGGACTACACCTTCGAGACAGCCTAGAATATACACTGAAATTTTAGCAACATGCTCCACCATAGGCTCTTTCGTGCTTCTCGTGTTTGACCATAGGTTCTTTCGTGCTAGCCTAGAGTATACACCAAAACTTTAGCAACATGCTCTACCATAGGTTCTTTCGTGCTTCTCGTACTTTGCTACAAGTTCAACACATAAAGAAACAAACTGTGTAAAGACCGAAAAAAAGTAAACCCTAAGGTTGTGTTGCACAAGTTTGCTGCAAAAACATCTTTTACTGCAAAACAGAAGCAAACCAAGTAAGTCGGCCTTCTTAAGCCCAACATCGTTTTCATTTGTGTCAACTTTCTGCAGAATTGACTTTAAAAAGTGTTGCAAATTCCTCAGATTATAACCTTGAACTACTATAAAACCCAAGCACATGGTACATTTTTAACCCTTTCAAAATTGATGTAGTGCAAACGAATACGTCTCAATCTATAACAACCAAGCTACTCGAATATTTGAATGCAAATTGGTAATGTTAGATGTGAATACAACTATACTGCTGTTCCACACTTTAACATCATTGCAAACGCAAAAGCTAATTTTTGAAGACAACTACATATGTATAGTGCTATATCCTATTAGGTCATCGAATGTGATGACCCAACTATTTTTCGTTTTTTAAACTGAATTCCCACATTCATTCTCGTAGGGTAATGTTCTCATGCTCAAACCACCGTAGACGATTTTGACTCACCTTATCTTCAATTGAAAATGCCCCGACTTTTGCTCAAATAGTTTTACTTCGAAGCATAGTCTTAATCCTAATGTTACCCCAAACTGCACTATCTTAAGTCCCCTTCTCTTGTGACTTTGAAGCCCAAAACATCAACAATACAATAAAGTGATGGCAAATTAATAACCCTAGCATGTTAACAATGAAAATCAAAAGGAAGTTGTTACTCGTACCAGTACCTACGACAATTACGAAACCTATGAGTTGTAGGTCATACATGGGCATCGCATCATACTCCAAAAACGTCAATTGATCACTATAGTACGATCTATATACCGACCCTAAATTAATACATATATTAAAGAACAAACAAAATAAAACTCAAATGTTTATATACTATTTTGTTAAGTTTCCACTTTTTTATTTCCATTATAATCAATGGTATTTTCAGGCTAGTAACAACAATATATCATGTCAGGGTAGACGAAGTAAAACGCAACTATAGGTTATGAAAATGAATTTTAAAGCCAAAGAAGTTTATCCTCATATCATTATACCTATTCTCTCCATCTCTAATTACCCTTCGTTAGATATGAATCATATGATCCCGATAAAACATCTAGAACCGTCCAAAACTTCATACATCCCTTGTACTTTCATCCAAACGAGCATATTAGCACACAGTCTTTTAGGAATAAATCATATATATTCTTTACATTTTAAAATACTAGATCATGCTCCTCTAGTAACACTCGAATCCTTTTTGTTAGGCAAAAAGAGCCTACGAGTTTGAAGACTCAGACTATATACAATGACCATAAATGACAGTTAAGTTTCTCTTCGAGGAACTAAATTCATAATCTAATTCCCGAAACCAGATTAACTAGGGAAGTTAATTACAATTTTATAATTAAGAAACCGTCACAAGGCCTTTGTTACTTACAAGGATATCAGCAACAAAAAATCATAACGAAATTAAGCATGCATGCCCAAACCGGAGAGGTAAAATTACCTGCTAGCCCATCGAATCCCGGAGTACACAGTTCAAGAGAAAGAAACCTGAGTCACGGAGTACACAGTTCAAGAGAAAGAAAGCTGAGTCAAGCAGATCGTATGACAACGATAGAGAGCACGCACGTACACAGCCATGTCCTCTACATAGATGCATACAAGCGTGCTCTCTCTCGTTGTCAACACTGATATGATCTCATGAAAAAATAACGAAAAACAAAGACAAACAATTTAGTTAGCTTTAATTAGCAACAAAACAACATGATTCAAAACTAATTCTATTATAAAATAACAAGCCAAAGCCTCAAAATATAACTATTCTCGTTCCATGTGAGAGATCTAATTAGCAAATCATAAGCAGAAACGCAAGACCAATAACAATCTTAGTACTAGTAAAACTAATAACTTAAGCACATAAAAGGGTTCATGATTTTAACCATTCTACTTCCATATGACGAATCTAAGCAAATCATAAGCAAAAACACAAGACCAATAACAATCTTAGTACTAATAAAACTAACTTAATCAAGCACAAAAAAGGGTTCATGATTATAACCATTCTAGTTTCATATGACAGATCTAAGCAAATCATAAGCGAAAACATAAGAACAAGAACAATATTAGTACTAGTAAACTAACTTAAACACATAAAAGGGTTCATGATTTTAACTATTCTAGTTCCACATGACAAATCTAAGCAAATCATAAGCAAAAACACAAGACCGGTAACAATCTTGGTACTAATAAAACTAAGTTAAGAACATAAAAGGGTTCATGATTTTAACCATTCTAGTTTCATATGACAGATCTAAGCAAATCAGAAGCGGCAACACAAGAACAAGAACAATCTTAGTACTAGTAAACTAACTTAAACACATAAAAGGGTTCATGATTTTAACTATTCTAGTTCCAAATGACAAATCTAAGCAAAAACACAAGACCGGTAACAATCTTGGTACTAATAAAACTAAGTTAAGCACATAAAGGGGTTCCCGATTTTACCTAGTCTAGTTCCATAAGATAGATCTAAGCAGATCATAAGCCAAAACACAAGACCGATAACAATCTTAGTACTAGTAAAACTAACTTAAGCACATAAGGGTTCATGATTTTAACCAAGCTTGACTCCTAAGTTTGAGACTTCAACATAAAATAAAGCAATGCAATCAAAACAACCATGACCTAGCTAGATCTCACACAAAATCCCCATGATTTTATTGTACATGACTCTAGAATCTATACTACTCATGCAATCTAAACCTCCATGTCAGTTGTTTAAGCAAGTTTATAACCATAAATTTGAAAAGAAACAGAAAATGGATGGGTTTCAACAGAAAAACAAAAACTAATAACAATACATGCAAATCAACAGTAGAGACCAATCAATCCACAAATATATAAATAATTCAACAATTACCTAAAAAACAACCAAACCAATACCATACCAAAATCAATTTCAAATCAAAACCCTAGATTTGTTGAAAATGAAAGACTACCATACCATACCATGAGCTGCTACAAGAAAAACTTTCCACCTACCCAAACCAAACAATACCCTATAAAATTCAAACAAAATATTAAATAAATAGCAGACAAATAACCTCAGAAAATGACCCTTGCACTTCAATACCCAAATCAAATGTTCCCAAATCATCCCACAAACTCTAAAAAAAATCAAACAATAATAAAACAAAAACAAAAAACAGTGAAAATGCATAGGGTTGAGAGAGAGACATGAAAATATCTGAATTAAAACCCTAAATCCTCAATTGATTTTACATGCATTTAATGTAATTTCTGGGTTCCATTTCAGGTTGAAACCCAGAAAGCCAAAACCAAAACCCAACCCATAAACGGATAAGAACAGATGAAAGAGAAAGTAGTAAATATTTCCATAGAAACTACCAGTGGCTTGGACGGTGTTTAATAGAAACTCAAAAATAATTTAAACAATTTAATTTAATTCATAATAAATAATTAAATAAATATTTAAAGGTACGATTTTCATATCCACCTCTTTTTCGTCAACGGTGGATCCTAGGCCCCTACACACTCCATCGCCCAGCACTTGGCTCTCGGGATGCTCTGCGGAGTCGACACGTGTCCTATACATCATCGCTGCGCAAGACCAAAAGAAGCCTAGACGTACCTGATCGAAACTCTATCTTCACGCTATTTTAACGAGCGTGGGAACCACGCGCTTTGAGTTGGTCTGTGGTGGTCGCGATGGCCGGCCACGTGCGGGGCAATGCGACGTCGTAGCGGGACCTAGTGGGTTTGTCCGTGAATTAAGGGGGTGTATTTACGTAAATGCCCCTACTGAGTCGTTTTCTTAACTTTATATTATACGACATGGTGCTTTAGCTGCTTTATGTCCGAACAGTGGTGAGCAGTGGAATTGCTTGGTTGAGGAAGAACGACGTCGCTTTCAGACTATGTGTCGGTAAACCTGAATGTGGAAGTGTGGTACCGGACAGTACATGTGACTGCACATGAACTTCACCTTTTTTTTTTCACGCACGACAAAAATGCACGGTTGTACTAGTAGTTATTCATCCATGTCACTGTTGTAAGTAGTTCATTTCACATAGGAACAGGAAGGGACTGGGAATTATGGTGTGTTCCGCTAGGGTTTCCCTAGGTTGGAATTAGTGCGCGACGAGGCCTATGACCTTGGATATCGGGAGTCGATTCGGACCGGTCTTTAATATAATGGCTCCCGGGCTTCTGCATTGCTGTCGAAAGTATTCTTCGATACATCTCTATTGGATATGGAGAAATTGCTCAAGACAGAATGGAGTGCACCGTAGGGGAGGTGGCCAGAGGAGAGGTCGAGCCCTATGATGGGTCGCCAAGTTCACGGTTTTTCGGAACCACCGTTAGGCTTCCCAGCCTGGGAGCCTCTCCGAGGAAGGGAGACCCAACCAAAGATTTGTGACATGGATAAGGAGCTTCTCGTGGAGAAGACTCCGAGTTTTCAGTGGGCGTATCTAGGTCGGATGAAAAGGAAGCCGGAATCACAAATATCTGTGACTTGGCTAACAAGGACTAGGAAGAGTGGGGATGAGGAGGGAGGAGATCACCCGCCCCTACCTCTATACCCTAACTCGGTAGTAGCGGAAGCCCCCGAACACCTCGATCCTCTTTATGGTATTCTGATGACAACACTTACAAAATGAACGCTGGATTGGAAAAAGAAAGAGCCTCGGGCTCACCCTGCGGGGTTGGGCCCCCAAAAGACAAAAGGGGAAAGCGGAAAACCCAACCCAGTGCATACTCATATGAGCCGGCTGAAATGATTGTTGGAGCTCTCCAACACTCCCATCATCCCGACCATCCAAGAGTAGAGGGAGGGGTATCTTATCCAGACGAGGGATACCAAGTAGCCCACCAAGAACCATGCGTTGGGGGACGGGATGTGGGACAGTATGATGGAGTACCGTCCCACCTCACCTCGAGTCGGCCTACTCCGACCCCTCTCCATCGGGCGAAACCTTTTCAATTGTTTTGGAGGACAAGACCTACTTGTGGGCGTTTGAGCAAACATCCTTGCAGCCTTCCATGAGGCACACCAGCGAGCTCAAAATATACCCCAATCAACCTAAAATTGATGGTGGTTTATGTCTTTTGTTATCGGCCAAATTGTGGTTATGATGAAAAATATATTGGTTCTATATGATGGGTCGCCAAGTTTGCGGTCTTTCGGAACCACCACCAAGGACAATAGGTTTATTAAATAACTATAATAGTATTATTATATATTGCAAAAGAAACAAAGTAAAGCGGGAAGAAAAAAAGTAGGATGAGAAAATTTAGAAAATCAGAAATGTAACATGTTTAATATATTTTTCGTGATCATCCCATACTATTAACATATATAGTTTTTAATTAATGTATGAAGATGTTACGCTAATAAGCTAATTTAAATTCCCTATGTTCCCTTCAATTTCAACTTCGTGATCCGGCTCAGCTGAACCGGATCGTCAAGCAAGCGACGGACCTCGGCGTCTACATCCGTCTCGGTGACCTCCCACGGCGGAGACAGACCGGCGGTTCGGACTCTCGACGGCGGCGCTCATCCTCGGCTGCAGTGAAGTATACTGGACCACGATTAGCTCATGCTCCGAAACCCAGCGATCGGAGCTAAAATTCCTCTTCGGTCGATTGATCCTCCGCGACGGCCCGATGATGAACAATGGTGATTTTTCCGCCATTGATGAAGGTCGATTCGGCGTTGCTTCTCCTGGTACACGCTCTGTAGCTCATTTGGATCTCCCCAGAACCAGTCTCAGTGAAGAATTAGACCCTGGAGAGGAAATTGGGGGATTTAGGTCAAGGCTGGTTGAGATTTGGGGGAGAATTGATGGTGCTTGTGGATTTGAAATTTACAAGCTAGGTTTGAGCTTCAAGGATTGGTGAATGTAGATGAGAGTTTTGGTGACTTTGTCTTGTTCATTGGTGATGGTCAAGCCATTGCTATGGCTATGGGTAATGAGCCAAGCCACATTACACTTCACTGCCAGTGAGGTGGAGAAAAGTTTTGTTTACAGCTTTGAGGACTATGCAATTCGAGGACGTTGCTGCTCGGAGAATCTCAGTAATGCTTATGAGCAGGATGAGTTATGGTTTCCCCAGGAATCGTGTTGAAAAGGATTGAAGAGATGGCTTGCTTCAAGCTTTTGATGGATATATAGGTTTGGTTGCACCTTAATGCTGCTTTTGTTTTTCAAATTTGGTGATCATATGAAGGATTGAAGCGATGGCTTGCTTCAAGCTGTGATGGAGCAATAGGTTCGGTTTTATATTGGTCGTTTGATTGCACCTGTGTTGTTTTTGTTTTTCTAATTTGGTGATCACGTGAAGGATTGAAGAGATGGCTTGCTTCACACTTTGATGGAGACATAGGTTGGGTTTTATATTAGTTGATTGCACCTTAGTGTTGGTTTTGTTTTTCTAATTTGGTGATCATATGAAGGATTGAAGAGATGGCTTGCTTCAAGCTTTGATGGAGCAATAGGTTCGGTTTTACATTAGTTGTTTGATTGCACCTGAAGTGTTGCTCTTGTTTTCCAGATTTGGTGATCGTGTGAAGGATTGAAGAGATGGCTTGCTTCAAGCTTTGATGAAGAAATAGGTTCGGTTTTATATTAGTTGCTTGATTGCCCCTTAATTGTTGCTTTTGTTTTTTCAAATTTGGTTATCATATGAAGGAGTGAAGAGATGGCTTGCTTCAAGCTTTGATGGAGCAATAGGTTCTGTTTTATATTAGCTGTTTGATTGCACCTGAGTTTTGCTTTTGTTTTTCAGATGGGGTGATCATATGATGTCTAGAGTCCTTGTTTTGTTTATTTTCTTAACTTTGTAGAGAAGCATATATAATAGGTATTCATTTTTTGCAACTTGTAGCCCTCTTTTTTGATAGTTGCACAAAAGTACCATGAACTTGTATATTGTTGCAATTTGTATGAAAATGACAATTTTACCCTTACCATTTTATATTTGAAAAACAATAAGTTACAAACAAAATTTCATATCCCATAATTTTTCTTACTCTTTGTACCATACGAAGAGTAAGAAATTGAAGGGATATGAAAATTTAGATTTTTGGTTATTTCATTATTGTTTTCTAAAATCTAAAATTCGAAAGGTAAAATTATCATTTCGAAACAAAATTATACGAAGTGCAAAAAAAAAGTTCAAAGAACTTTTTTGCAATTACCAAAGAAGAGGGCTACAAGTTACAAAAAATGAATACATCAGGGTACTTTTTTGCAATTATCCATATATAATATTATGCCACGCTTTAGTGTTTATGAGGTGAAGAAATTGACTATTCTAAGTTAGGTTCCCTAGCAATATGCAGCCATCCAATATTGCCCGTGGTCCAAAGTTCTTGCTGGGTTTGGCATAGTTCCATCTCGTAAGAAAAGTCAATAAACAAACCTTAAGTTTGAAGTCTCTTGTCCTGATTACTTGAAATAGGCATAAAGGTGGGATTAAAGCTTGAGTAAACTGGAAATCTCCATAGCATATGCATTCCCATGTGATTGGTTTGATTGCAAGTTAGGATGAAACATTTTGCATGCTGCAGTACTTGCTCTTTCATCGTATCCAATTTATATTTCTTCTCTTACAGTTCGGCCGATTTAATTATCATTGGAGTTTACCTGATTTTCATTATTTTCAACTTTTAGAAGTCCAAGTAACACTACATGCTTTCTTCTCTGGCACATCTTTCCATACCAATTAGTGGAATCTCCACTCTTTCTCTCTGTTCAATTTTATATGGCACATGAAGATACCAATCTCCAGCCACTTTCTTTCATTCCATTAGTTTTTCTTTCCTCCTAAAGAGGAGCAATACATACCAATCTGAGTGAATCAATCGTCACTTTACAACGCTTTTGCTCCAGTGATGGACCCGAAACTGAATCAAAGATCATTCATTTGCCAGTTCTTTCCAACCCTTTGTTTCCTCTATGCAGCCATCTTCATGGGCAGTCTGTTCCTTGTCTCGGAATATAAACAGGTGCATACGAATTGTGTTTCTTTTTTTTCTGAAGTAATTATTAATAGCGGGTTTTCCCTTCTGTGTACAGACGTTTCTGGGATGGGGAGTAGTTGATGCTATCCTGCATACAGGAACAGGAGATAATGTGTGCAAGGTACGTTGATGTCAAATCTGTCTGTGACCTGTTTGTGGTATGTAAATGGAAGGTATTGATTTTCTTGCATCCACAATGTTGTGTGTTTAGACCCAGTGCAGGAGTTATGGAACTGAGGCACTGCCTAGAGGGATCGTTTCCGGGGATTCGGACTTGGAAATGAGACCCTTATGGGGGGAAGAAAAGAAAAAGGTACGCAAATCTGTAGTTCTAGTTTTAGCAAGTGATTCGGGTTTCCTTGAAGTGACTGACATAACATTGTTTTGTTGTAATATTGCTATGGAAGATTCTGATATGCATATCGATTTCTGTTTTATATCCTACATTGTGTAGAGCTCAAAGCCAATGAACTTATTGGCCATGGCAGTCGGAATAAAGCAAAAGGAAAGCGTGGATACAATTGTAAAGAAGGTGAAACAAAACTTGACTCTATGCTCTGGCTCGTTCTTCTTTCATTTCTTATTGGATTTAGATTCATTTTGCCTTCTGAATCACAGTTTCCATCAAGCGATTTTGTCATTATGCTGTTCCATTACGATGGTAATGTGAATGACTGGAGAGAGTTCGAGTGGAGTGACCAAGCCATACATGTATCTGCTGTCAAGCAAACCAAGTGGTAATGGGCTTTGGCTCCAATTTATTCCAGATTCTGCAATCATGTATCTTCCATTAGTTCTCGGTAACCTGATTTCTTAGATCAAATTCGATGATTCAGGTGGTTCGCCAAGCGTTTTCTACACCCCGATATTGTATCTGAGTATGCCTACATATTTCTTTGGGATGAAGATCTCGGAGTTCAAAATTTTCATGCTGGAAGGTATCTTTGTCCATATTTTTGTATAGGGCATATGTGTGTATCTTTATGGTTCTCTTATAGTTCCATTGATCAACACCTTCTTGCTTTTTCCCACACATTATGATTTTTTCCTCATGCAGATATATTTCGATTCTTAAAGAAGAAGGGCTCGAGATATCACAGCCAGGACTTGATCCCGATAATTCAGAACTGCATCATCATCTTACAGCAAGAGACAATTCATCAAGAGTACATAGGTAGTTTATTTTTTTTTCCCATGAAGTTTCTGTTCAGAGAAGTCAAATCTCTACTCTCGGTGTACTGTAGAATGTCACTATCTGGTCAATTGACTTCTTAGACATGAAATTTTATGCGAGTTGGAAATTTCTGTACAACTATTTATGGTTCGATATTGCATTTTGTCAACAGGAGGGTTTATAAGAAGATTGGTCCGAGACAATGTGATGAGAATAGCACCACTCCTCCATGCACAGGGTACAATTTTTTTTTTGGCCTTGTGTAGCTGTAGCGTGTTTGTGTGTCTCTGAACGAATCTGAAAAAATATAGTTTCGATGACTTGCATATCTGGTAGTAATAGAAAAGAGAAATTGTGCGTTACAGATTTGTAGAAATGATGGCTCCAGTTTTCTCAAGAGCTGCATGGCGCTGTGTATGGCACATGATTCAGGTACGCCTTAATAGAGAGTAATGATCATCAGGAAGAAGGGAAAAAAAAGACTTGGTTGATAATTTGGAGTTTAGTTTAGGAATAATTGCAAAAAAGTGCCCTGAGGTATTCATTTTTTACAACTTGTAAATTGTTTTTTTTTGTTATTAAAGTTTATATTTCCAAGGGTGAAATCGATATTTGGATTTTTTGTATACAAAGTGCAACAAAAAAGATAAGTTCATGACACTTCTTTGCAATCATCAAAGAAGGGGGCTACAAATTGCAAAAAGTGGATACCCCAGTGTACTTTTTTGCAATTAACCTTTTAGTTTATTAGATGAGTTGGAATTTCATTTCCAACAATTCTTATTCGCTGGACCCATTGATAAATTCTCCAGAACAACTCACTTTATGTATTTTGCGGTCGAAACTTCTCTGATGAGAACGTCTTTACAGAATGATTTGGTTCATGGATGGGGCTTGGACTTTGAGCTTGGTTACTGTGCACAGGTAATTTTCTCATCTCAGAACCACACCTTTCGATTATATTCATTCTCTTCTACACATTTCTTTTTTCTCATACATTCTTTGACAGGGTGATCGAACAAAGAATATCGGAATAGTAGATTCTGAGTATGTCGTTCATTACGGTCTTCCTACACTTGGAGGATCATCAGACAATAAGGTTCGGTTCGCAAAAGTTAAACTTTTATGGGTAGTAAATGCCTCTTTCAGTTGCGTAATTAGTTATAGTAATATGCAGACAAATACTGAAGCAATCGATCAAGCTGCGCAGGTTACAAGCTTACCACCTTCTGAACAATCGGTATCTAACTAGAACCCAACATGTTAGTTGTTATAGTTTTTGTTTCTTCTTTTCCTGACTATGAATAGATTACCTTTGGAATTCAGGCATCATCACCAGAGAAGTCCACCGGTAGATCTGAGGTAAGCCTCAACTTCCATGCCCTTGACTTTAAAGGATCTTGTACGGACAAGAGAAAACATTACTGACACCCCCTCGACGACCTTTGGTTCTCAAAAACACCTTCTGGAGGTGAGTTATCAGTAACACATTGTCACCTTTCGTTATTAATCAAAAACATTCACACTGAGTAGGTGATGGTTTTATCAGAAACACAAAGTCATCTCTCCCATTTATCCGTGATTTTTTGATGAATAACGAAACATGACTGTATTTGAGAATCAAAGGTCGCCAATTGTGCGTTAATAAAGTTACCCCTATTAACAACGGTGACCCAGAATGGTAGACATAAGCTCATTTTTAACCACTCTTTGCCAGGTTTTGTAATCAACGCTGTTTTGTGCAGGTTCGGAAACAATCTTATGTTGAGTTAGAGAGATTCAAAAACAGGTGGAAGAAGGCTGTAAAGGACGACTCTTGCTGGGTCAATCCATATCAGCTACCATCACCAAAGCATAGAAAATTATAGTCCTTTGTTTGTTACCGTGAAACTCGATAACATATATATACACACACACATGTACCGGCAAGATGTATCGTTCAAGGAGCAGCATTAAGATATACGAAGAGTTCACAACCTAATTATGATTTTACATTCTTGTTTAAGTTTGTAATAGTTTTCATAAATTTGCCATTCATACGTGATAATAGTTTTTATAGTTCATACACAGTATCGATATCTCTAGCAGGATGCATATGTATAACTGAATCATAAGGTGCATACTTGAAGAAGGGGAAATAAGATGCATGGTCAGATCCTGTTCCTTCTTATTACCCCTGCAATCAAGTTCCCAAGTTCTTCACCACTATCCTCCTGCACATGATGCCCTGCCTGCACAAAACGTAAAAAACAATTCTACATGTTACCAAATTTTACGATTAAGAGATCCTTGTAAGAGCATCTGCAGTGCATGACGAATTAGGAGCGAATTCAACGGGTGAATCGACGCAAAAGGTGGTTTTTGGCGAATCGCCCACTTATAGGTCGAAGGTCGCTCATGCACTGGATTCGTCTACCTTATGCCACTTGTTCCACGGCATGTGGCTATTTGTCCGGATTCGCCTGCAGCATTGTGGAAAGTAGAGCAAATCGGCCGTATTCGCCTAGGGTAATTGCCTCTAGTGGGCTAATCCCGCTAGAGATGTTGAAGGGAATGAAAATAAGGACTCAATGTTTAGTGTCTTGACTTCCTGCTAATTACTCCATTATGTTCTTGTAACTAATTCATGGTTCATGGTAGGATATTACTGATAATCCATGACTCCTTATGAATAAAGAGGTAAAATGATCTAATATAATGAGTATGAGGTCGCTAGTTACAATCTCCAGACATGTGGTTATTGCCGATAAAAAAGACTCATGACTAATTAACTAACCAGAAATAGAACTTAATTCGATTGATCTAAGATTAAGGATATCAAGAGATACCATTGGGAGCTCGATTAGTTTGTGGTTAGAAACCTTGCAGAAATCTTCAACTCCATCATAGTTCAACCAACGGTCTCTTTGCCCCCAGCATATTGTGGTTTTAACTTCCCAATTATCATCCATGAGAGTTTTCTTCATGTCCTCCACATAGCTCTGCCATGAAACCAAAAGAACAACTGAAATATTAATCTATTTAAAGTATAAAAAGTGATAATTGTGATAAATTTGTACAAAACCAAGTTACTGAATAAATTGATTAATAGATATTTTTTCTCGAAATAAAGTTTCACCTTTAGGTCCTTTTTCATGCCCTTGCTAATTGCATTTAAAGCGAACCCTGAAGAACCAGAAGTTAGATAAGGTCTTCTATAGACCATTGCATCGTCCTCTTTCATTTTGTAAGGACCACAGCTTGTCAGGGGTTTATCACTGGCTCTCAAAGGATCCTGGGTCAGCACAAGGCTAAAATTTTCAGGATCAAAAGTGCAAGAACCCTTATGTATACACTTTTGCATGGTTTCTCTTGACTTTTTGCAACAACAAAAAAAATAGTTGGGGGATGTCATTTGCAAAAAAAATAGTGTTTATTCGAGACATGTTTATCACATACACATCGAAGGTCAAAACTTAATCGTTTACTACAATTGTTTTACCTGACAAAAAATTTCACCCAGCAAAAAGCTGCTAAATGCGGACAGAGGTGATGGAAGATTGGCATGCTTTGCTGTTAGCTGCATAAAGAGAAAAGAAAGTATCTATGTAAGTTACCGGTATCACCAAAGGGAAAAGGTTGCTCCGAGGAAGAGAAAAAAAATGATAAAATGAAGCTTTATCTAATCCATACAGGAGGATTTAGAAGTATCAAACTATCAAGCTTATCTTGGTGATTCTTCACATACTTCACAACGACTGGAGAAAAGTATCCCTGGAGAGAACAACACAAGTCAAAATACTTGTCAGTGACACATTACATAACAGGTGACACAAGCCAACAGTCCAGGCTTGTCATTCAAGAGAAGGAAGACATACCTGGACAACAAGTGAGACCTTATTAAGTCCAAGTTTATCAATAAGAGACTCCAGAGATGATACATATTCTGCAAAACATAACATTTTTATCAAAAAAGGGCGATAACAAGCAAATGAAATGAAATTGAAATATAGGAACCAATCTCTAGTATTACCCCCTTTGACCCAAAATAAGTGTACCATTTGACGATTGACAAGAATTAAGGATTGAAATGTTTAGCTTTTCCCCTTTGACTCCCATGTGTTCCCATGTCTCCGTTACTCAAGTAGTTATAACGAATTCATGGTGGGATACTATTGGTAATCCATGACTAATTAACAACCTAAAAAATGAGACACTTATTTTGTGATAATACGTGCGTATATTGGGCCAGAGGAAGTAGTATGTTCAAACTTCAAAGCTTACCATCCAGAGTGTAATCAAAGCCATAGTTTGGTTGAGGCTTGTCTGAGAATCCAAAGCCTATAAGATAAGGTAGTAAGACAATCAGAGAAGTACTTCTTGTAGTCAAAATAGTAAATTTTAGATGAAAGATCTTGTGTTTATCTAAGGGAGAACTGCAAATGTATGCAAGCATGATGTATGATCGTACCTAACCAATCAAAAGCAATGGCATGAAAGTCCTTGGAGAGTGCGGCAAGAGTTTTACGGTAAGAGTATGCCTACCAAATCATCATACTGAATACATTAACTTACAAATGGAGAGTTCGATAAAGATAGGTAAATAAATTGATCCGTAATAGCTTCCATAACTCGTAGTACCCTTCGTATGCATTCAAGAAGGAGATGGCTCATAGCAAGTTCATTATATACACATAAAGTTAAGCATATCCACCACCAAATATTCAATTATACAGAGCAAAGAAATCCTAAGCTGATACCCAAACAAGAGTGCACATATATGTATGATGTAGGAATTAACATAAAAAGACTCACTTGTGAAGGGAAGCCATGGATTAAAATAACCGAAGAATTTTTGGGATTTCCAGTTTCAACGCAGAACCATCTATTGCACAAAATCATTTTGAGCAAGTTTCAATTGGTGATCCCTGCAAATAATCCAACCTCAATTCTTGCATACTGTATAGACCTAAGGCCACATAATTCAAACACATAGCATCATGCCCATTCAGAAATTATGGTCTGATAATCCAACGGTTCCTAAAACCACTTCTAAGTTTACCTGAAAACATCAGCAGATGCCTGTGATCCACCTCCCATGGCAAGTCCAAAAAACGGATCTTTCGCTTTCTCACCAGAACCACCAACAGTATATGCTTTCACCTGGCAAAAGATTGATACAAGTATCCATAAAATGAATTATTCTCTTGAATAACCTCCTAATATCATATGAGTGTGTTACGTCCTGTGTATGATGAGATCATAAATCAGAAATTTCAAGGATGATTATGCGGACCCACATTCATAGTTTTGCCAAAATCAAACTGGTTACAAACACAATGTTATGACTGAATTCTTCTTCTAGGTTTCTTCTAAGCTTAAACAAGTAACAATCCAAACTTACAAGCCCAACATATCACAAGCCATTCCTAATTTTGGCAAAATCAAACGGGTTACAAATACAATGTTAAAACCGAAGTCTTCTTCCAATTTCTCTCCAAGCTTAAACAAGTAACAATCCAAACTCAAAATCCCAACAAATCACAAACAATATTGACATAAACCAAACAGACATTTCACAAACAATACTCACCATCTTCCCTTTCTTAAGCCATTCATCAGAAGGGCTCGGTCCATCGGAATATTTTCCTGCAAAATTCCATTTCCAATCAAAATTCACACACAATCTTAAACACATTTTTATAATAATAATCACAAGCTACCTCCACTGAACGAGAAGCCATCTCCAACAGACACAGGAGCATCAATCAAGTAATCCTGTAAGCGAATCACAACACACAGTTCACCAAAACCTAATTTAAGCTCATTTCATCAGAAAAATCGAATCGGAGGCGGTAATGTACCTCGCCGCCATCGTCGCCTTTTGATCGGGAAACGAGCTTGAGAGATCTTCTCCGGCCGTTTCGAGCTTGGCCTGGCGCGGCCGCGAGAGCCGGAGGAGGCACGGAGGAGGATCGGAGGAGGGATTGGATCTGAGGATTGTGAGAGTGAAGAGATAGGGGTTTCGCTTGGAGAGCTTGAATGGCCATGGTGTGTCTTCGTGGTGGTCTCTGTTTTTTTTATTTTTATTTATTTTTTGTTGTTATATATTTATTTTCAGCGGGAACAGACCGTTGGGCTTTTATTGTGTGATGGATAGATATTCTCTGGTTCTCATCCATTATGAAATGTCACGCACATTTACAAAATATTTTTGAAAAGAATAAAAAAATATCTGAAATTTATTTTCGTTTTATAATAGGAGTATTGGAACATACAGCGAATGGGAATGGAATTCGATAGGTGGATTAATGAAAAAAACGTTTTTCTAACAAATCGGTGATCTTGAAGAAAAGAAAGGACTCATCGTCTCGCTAATTCGCCTACCTATTATCACGTATCATGTGACGCATGACTATTTGCACAACCATTCACCTCTAATATTATGAAAGGTTGGGCAAATGAACGGGACTCGCATAGACTGATCCTATTAAAGATGATGTAAGAGAACATTACACTGAGTTATTAGTAGTGGAAATTTGATATAATTGGGTTGATGTTTCAATTTGTATGTGTCAAATGATAATCGTAAAGTGACCATATTATACATTTGTCAGTCTGGTAATTAAGATTTTACTTACATTACGGTTTATTTTTTGATCGAGATCTTACGATTATTAGTATATATATTCGGAAAGTTGATATATACCCGTTCTATGATATATTCTATTTCACCTCAAATAATTGAATGACATTAGATAAATGTTAATCTTCTTGACATGCAAGTGACCTTAATTATACACTTCTACTTGGAGGCTCACCGGAATGCGTAGGAAGTTAGAAATACCGGATGACGTGGAGGTCAACACCCGAGATGGATGTCATGCATGTATGGTGGAGATGGGTCAGACGCTCACATCGAAAACAGAAGTCCAATAGTTTCTCATATCACAACCGGACAGTAATGGGTTCTCGAAAATTCTTGAAATGGAATCGGACTTGGCGTTTGAGGAGTTTGAAAATGTCAATTTCCACCCATAGCCAGAGGAAATCATCCCATCCACAATGGAGAGGGCGGTTTCCCATTGGTACCTCTGTGCCCAGCATTGACATCAAGAAGCATCTCACTTGAGATGCGCGAGTCTCAGCTAGTACGTCAAAATCCCTTACCGAGATACGGAGCCACCGAAACAGCAGCGTCTCTGATTCATTCCTTGGCGGTAATGGCGTGAGGAAAAGGACTTCTCCGTGAAATGTTCATGACTCTCAGTCCTGGATGTCTTCCATCGTCTCTTGATAATGGAAGAAAAAAGAGAATACCTGGTCAACGAGGGGTTGAACCACCAAACCGGAGATATCCCATGTGGATGTCATCAACCCAAAGCTCTAGAACTAAAACGACGCTCTATGACAAGTCGTCTAATGTGGATAGTGTCAACCCATAGCGAGAGAAGAATTTCATACGTTGTTACATTAATTGTTCAATTTAACTTCACAATAATCATCATGATTTTAGTTTCATTAAAATTACCATTATAGAAAAGTAATCACAAACAAATTATATAATATGAACATAATAATAACGCAAGGTCAAAGTGTTTCCCATCAATTATCATCCAACATGTTTATACACCAACTTGATTACAATCAAATCCAACTTAACCAAACCCAATCACACAACAAAACACGTCAGCAAATTTACTTCACATAGTAAGGAAGGTCCATGACGTAGAGAAGGAAGTAAGCCCACGTCACGCCGGAGATCCCACCGAAAAAGAACCCTCCGGCGAACTTCGACCACCCGTCGGCGGTCTGCAGCTGGTCCGGCTGCTTCTTCCTGCCGGTCAAGGTCAACGCCGGCGCCGTCGACGGCTCTCCCTCCTGGAACGAAGCGATCCCGTAGATCGTCAAGCAGATCGTCAGGATCACGACCAGCCCGCCGGCCGCCATGGACCCGGCCACGCCGGCGTACTCCGTGTTCCTCAGTGGGCCGGCCTTCACGAACGGGCCCACCAGGAGGAGCCCGTGGGCCAGGCCCACCTCCACTCCCCTCAGAAGCGGGCTCACGGCTGTCCGGTACGCCGGCAGGTTCGATAGATACCACGCGATTAATGGGCTTGACGTCACCGGCGTCTCGAAGCTTCCGATGAAGGGATCGCCGTTGATCGGCTGAACCACTTGGAATGTCGGCTACAAAGGAAACGGATTGTAATCCATTAACGTTATAGTTTTCGAATTATTCGTACTAATTACACTACTGCTGGATCGGTCTTGAGCAACGGATTGTATCTGTTGGTCAAGTACTTGATCAACATATGTATGTGTAATGTGTCGGTCAAAATTCGTTTGCTACATTTTATAGCCCAAGTTCTTAACCAACGGATCAAGTTACATGTATCGGATCAGTTTGTACCGCTATTATTCTTCATTCTTGATTTCGGCTTTGATCTCTAAACTATTTTCTAATGTAATCATATATATGTGTATGAAAATTTAAATTTGATACGTTGTTTATAGGTCGGTCCAATAGTTGCTTCAGCGGTTCCAATGACTAACAAAAATAGAAAAAATGGTCCTCTTTAAGTGACGACTATCTAAAAAATCTATGAACAAACTATTTATCATGGATAGAATTACCTTTAATAAACCTAATTATGTCTAGTTCTAAGATAATCAAATACTTGAATTGTGCTCTAAATCTCCAAATTTTTATAGTTATTTCAGATAATGTTAGGAGTGGTACGGAAATCAAGTACCCTTTAGACGGTTATGTAAAAATCAAGTATAATTAAATGTAATTATCCCCTACTATTTGCATGCATAACATAACATTTTTAAAGTGACAAACACGTCAGACGTGTAAAACTGACTCTATTTTTTAGTAAAAATCTAAACCGAAACTTCATTTTAGCGTAGTTTCACAACTAAAATATCAATCTTACCTTGTCGGACTGGATGGCCCTGACGGTGAAACCAGAGGTCCTCATGGAGGGAGAGACTCGGAAGGGGGAGCCGGAGATGCCCTTGGGGACGAGGGTCCTTGGGACCGAAGGAGAGAAGCTGCTCTGGAGCTGGCTGGTCATTGTAGGAGAAGCTGCCATAGATGAGATCCTCGAAAGTGAGGTCTTGAGGAAGAAGAAAATTATAAGATGAACTGAGATTTTCGGACAGGGCTGAGCGGATCTATTGCTGCGGAACATGTGGCTGTCGGATGAGGTGTCAGCGTTTCATTGGGTGGATCTATTGTAAGATATATATCTTATCTGTTATCCACATCACTTAAGATTTTGCTACCATGTGTTAAATAAATTGAAGTTGGGCTTATGGGCTTGCAGGGAGATGGGTGGCAGAAGCCCATTATTTGTAAAAGGGTGTTAATGGGCCTATATCAAAAATGGGAAAAGTATATTGTTGACAGTGGGATTTGAACCCACGCCCTTTCGGACCAGAACCTTAATCTGGCGCCTTAGACCAACTCGGCCATATCAACTTTTGTTGATGTTGTGATATCAAGATATTTAAATAATTATTATCTTTCTACTTTTAAGTTTTACAAATTAAAAATATCAAAAGGATAGAGAGTTAAGTTGACCACCAAGACAATCCTGATGGGTAAGGTCATAAAGAAAAAGTAGTAACATGTTTTGTGGGGATGCAAAAATACCTCGAACTCGACGAGATTTGTTGTCCCGGACTACATAGAATGGAACTTGACGGGTGGATACTTAGGGTGAACTGATCCTGTTACGCAACATTTATGTATGCTATATATTTTATATGGTTTAGAGTTGATTCTTTAACTAGTAGTGTTATTCAAATAATTTATTTTCAAAAAAAAAAGACAAAAACTGTTAAATATAACGTTTTCTGGATGGAAAATATATGTGCAGTTCACATGTCCAATTATTTTTCTCCTGAAATACCAATTTTACCTTCATTATCATCTTATACAAGACACAAACCTTCTGATATCCTTGTTCCCACACCGACCACCGGGGCGGAATCCGGCGGTATAGACCCGGTTCCATAACGGGCTGTTCCGATCGGGCTGCCGGCAGTGGCGGAGCTAGGTTTTCCGGTGAGGGGGGGCACCAATTTTTTTTTAATACTAACACGCAGTGGCGGAGCTAGGTTTTTTGGTCGGGGGGCACCAATTTTTCTTTTAATACTAACACATAACTTTAAAATAATACAAAGTAACATTAAAAATATTAATATTGTATAAAAAACAATAAATGAATATTTATTTTATAAGACGTGACACCGAGATTTCATATTTTGAACATATTGTAAAACACTTTTGTTGTATATTATCATATTATTACTCATCAATTGACATCTCAATCAGTTTTTCAACCTAAGTCTTGAATCATATTTATAACATAAAATACTCTTTCCCTAATCGTAATAACGACAAGTAAGATCATTACAATCATAAACAAATTAATAGAAAATTAGATATGTCAATGTCAATGTAATCGACAAAAAAATTGATCAAAGTAATGTGATTAACACATTTGATCCCTAAACACTAATTTAAATAAAAATAAGCTTTTATCGATTGTTAGTTATAATTAAAGATTTTAAATAATAAATAATATAACATGATTCAAAAGTTAGTAACTTGAAGAAATGATGTTAAGAATTGCAATAAAAAAGTTTTAGAAAAAGTTGAGACATTGATAGAAAATAATGTTAAAAAAAGAGAGTAAATGAAGTTGGAGAAGAATTTGAGAAAAAGACGGTAAATGAAGTTGGAGAAGAATTTGAGGGGGGCACGTGTCCTCCGGACACTGAATAGCTCCGTCCGCCGGTTTCCATTAAACATAAGCACCTCAATATTATACGGTAAAATCATTTACTAGATAGATAAAAGAAAAATAGAGGCAATGTTACTTGCACCTCAATTTGGCAATGTCTCTACACATAACGACAACATATAATGGTAGTTGGGAGAGAAAATAGAGGCTAAAAAGAAAAAGTTAAGTTCAAATGTACATTAAAATTTGATCGAGACACAATTGAGCTTAATACTCTGTTGGGCTTTTATGGTATAAACCCAACATCATAGTTGACACTTGACACAACTAAGCGTGTGCATAGAACGAGAGATACACATGACATAAGCGACATAGACATTTTTTTGTCCTCGTTACTCGTGGATAAACGCGTGACTAAGTCGAAAAGCAGCCGCAAAAAAAACATATAAATAGTTCCTAAATCATAGGACCAACTACAACAACATTCGAGATCGAGTCATGGGAGAGTTTCCGGCGGAATCAGCATCTCCGGCACCGGCAATCGACGTGGATTTACAACCATCACAGAAAGCAGCCGACCAAAACGTAGATTGGGCAGTGAACATCTGCTTGGCGTTCGCGGCGCAGCCTATTCAGGCGCCCAATGCGTACGCGGAGGCCGGTCTGGCGCTAGTAATGTGCGCCTTTGCGTCGTTGTTTCTCAGCAAATGTCGATGTTTTGGTTTCAAGACGAGTGGAGTGATGCAGCGGGTGGGAGTGTTCTTTGGCGTCACGGCCTTCTTTGTGAGAGTCACTACCGATAGCTCCCTCTGGCTCAAGTGCGCCGGAGGGATAGTTTACTCTCTCATCTGGCTTGCCATTATTGTAATCACCGTCTTTAACAAGCGAGCGAAGATCTCTTTTGTAAAGGAATGGATGAGTAAAATGTGTGCTCAAGTTTGAGGTGTGTTTTGTTCACTTGGATTGACCTAATGGTATAGAGTGCTTTCGATCCTTTTCTTGAGGTTATACGTCCGATCTAACTAATATACTTGTTTGGAAGCACGTGTAGATGAAGATTAGATTATGCTAGAATACGATTTTTCTGTTTTCTTTCCGATATAAAAATTAGGTTTGTGGTTGATCTTGATCCAAACAGTATTTTCCAGTGATACTATCAATTACTAGTTAACAGTCTTGGTGTTTACATACTAAGGATTAGAACAAGTTGATCTAACAACACATTTTTTTAGTGTTTTTTAATGATAATAATTAAAAATATTACACATTTACAATTCACTACGTCAAGGGAAAATTTATCTTTAACATCATGTTAAACATTTAATTTCATTTTGATACCTTGGCATAAATTTTTAACACTTCCATACCTAACCAAACTTTTAATTTCAATTTCATTTTAACACTTCCATACCTAACCAAACTTTTAATTTCAATTTCATACCCCAGCTGTCAGATTCTGTTAACTTACCATATAAAATGGGTAAAATGTCCAAAATACCCCTAATTATTACTCAAAATTTCAAACTCATGCCATTAAAGTCAAAACTTGAAAATAAGTTAAATGACAATAATACCCTCTATTGTTAGGGTGTTAAAAATGAAAATTCCACTATTTTTAAAATAAAATCAGTTTTTTTTATAAATTCAGTTTTTATTCATGAAAATTATTTTTTATTTTTTGAAAATTCAGTTTTCATTTATGAAAATTATTTTATTTTCAAAAATTCTGTTTTTATTTTTATAAATTCTGTTTTTATTTATGAAAATTATTTTTACAAAATAGATTTTATTTTTAAAATACATAAAAATCAGTTTTTAATTTAATTAATATTTTATTACATTTGTTTTTTAATTGATTGTTTTTTTTTTACTTTTTTTTGTTTAATTCTTATCTTTACTTTAATTTATTTTTTTCAAATCAACACCCTTCTTCAACCTCAGATCCGTTGCGCTCGGAAGCAGCAACAACTCAAGACTTCCCCCTAGGGTTCTCGTTTGGTGTTGGCCGACGAGGGGTTACCGGTCACGGTTTTGGAACGCTCAGCTCGAAACCAGCCTCGGGTCCTGAAAGTAATGTCTTGTTGCTGCCAACTTAAAAGTTTGTGCTCGTTCTCGGTAGAAACACCGGTCCTTCCCCTTTGGGGCTTTTCTCGGTGTAGGTCGGACATAGTTTTGGAGGACTAAGTTCGAGCTCCACTGTCCGCAATTGAGCTGACCTTGGATGTTGTTGGCAACCTTGTTTTCTTTGTACCTGCATCAGTCTCGTCGTTTTCTTAGCTCTTCATGATCGGAAAATATTGGTACTAAGACCTCCTTATTTTTCGTTGTGAGCTTCATGGTTGGAAAATTAGGGTATTAGAACTCTCTTTCTGTTTTTTCATGTTTGAAAAATCTGGTTAGTAGATCTTGCTATCTTGTTTGTACTCATGTTGGGTTGCTAATGTGGCTGTTGGATTCACAGATTTACACCCTTTTATTATTGTTGGGTTGTCATGAGACTGAGCTATCATGTTAGTGTTCGAGTCTATTAGTTTTTTTCATTGGTCTGAAACTAGACCTCCTTCATGTACTCATTTTTTTTTTATCTCTGAAGAGGTTTAATTTAAATATATCTCTATGAATAAAAAGTAAAAGAAAAATAATTTTGCAATGTCTCTACACTTGACGACAACATATACTTTCTATCAAGAAAAGTTCTTGGTAGTTGGGAGAGAAACAAGAGGCCAGAAAGAAAAGTTGAGTTCAAATGTACAGTAAAATATGATCAAGACACAATCGAGCTTAATACTCTGTTGGGCTTTTATGGTATAAACCCAAGACGCAGCTAAACGTTTTCATGAAAGATACATAGAACGAGAGATAAACACATAAGCGACATATACACATCTTTTTTGTCATCGTTACTCATAAAATAGAAAAACGTGTGACTAAGTCGAAAAGCAGCCGCAAAAAAAAAAAAAACATACAAACAGAAGTAAATCATAGGACCAACTACAACAACATTCGAAAACATATAAATAGAAGCAAACCATAGGACCAACTACAACAACATTCAGTTTGGTCGTTCTTCTGGTTCTCGAGAACGATCAGTGGATGCAACGTTTGTTGGTTTAGTTTGTGTTCGGATTATAAGGTTTATTAATTATTTATAAATCTTTCTCTTCAAAAAAAACTACAACAACATTTGAGATCGAGACATGGGAGAGTTTCCGGCAGAAACAGCATCTCCGGCGCTAGCAATCGACGTGGATTTACAACCGTTACAGAAAGCAGCTGACCAACGCGTAGATTGGGCAGTGAACATTTGCTTGGCGTTCGCGGCGCAGCCCGTTCAGGCAACAACTCCGGTCTCCAATGCGTACGCGGAGGCGGGTCTGGCACTTGTAATGTGTGCCTTTGCGGCTTTGTTCATCGGAAAATCTAGGTGTTTTGGTCGAAAGACGAGTGGAGCGATGCAGAGGGTGGGAGTGTTCTTTGGTGTCACGGCCTTTTTTGTGAGAGTCACTACCCAAAGCTCCTTCTGGCTCAAGTGTGCGGGTGGGATAGTTTACTCTCTCACCTGGCTTGTCGTCTTTGTACTCCCCATCGTTAAGAAATCGGTGTTGATCTCTCCGGTGAATGAATGGATGGTTGAGATCTGGGCTCGAGTTAAGGGCGTGTTTTGTCCACTTGGGTTGACCTGACGGTTAAGAGAGCTTTCTTATCGCTTTGAGGTCACGTATTGTAACGTTGTGAGTACACTGACATAGAGGAGGTATAGTTGGATGTCAAGCGGGGCTGGATTAGGATTTCCCTGTCTTTTTTGATTAAAACAAAAGTTATGGCTTGTTTTTTAGATACTGTACTATTGGTTTCAAAAAATATAGGACTGTAAGCGACAAAAGTTTTATGAGTCAAAAATTGACCTATTGTCGCCTTTGTTACCACATACACACTTGTTTTGGGGGGTAAAGAGTAAACCACATACACACTTGATATAAGATAAATACGTCATATATTTATGTTTAGAGGAGAAAAGACACTTTTCGAGTATAGTTCGATCGGTTTATAATTGCTACGTACAAGATCATGGCTAAGATTTTATTGAGGCGCTTTCAAAGAGTGATTGACAACCTCATCTCTAGCACCCTGTTGGCGTGCACATAGGGGAGGCAATTTATGGACAGTGTTCTCATTGCTACGAAGATTCTGGGTTTTGTGTGTTGTTCTCGACGACCAGCCACAATGGTGAAGTAAGACGTCGAGAGGGCTTTCGACAAGGTCAATTTCTTTTACTGGACTCAGGTGATTCAGAGTATGAGGTTCGAGGACAATGTTTGATGGAACCATATTTATTTATTTATTTTATTATGAATAGAAGGGTTTCATTAGGTTTTTGAGTTTGGCATCATGCATGGGTTGCATAGAGGTATTCGGGTCGGTCCTGTCATTCAGATAGCTCACCTCCAATTTATAGACGATATTTTGTTGTTTCTCAAGGTTAGAATGGAACAACTTAGGGCAGTGAGGTGAATTCCGCATACTTTTATTTTGGTATCTCGTCTTTAGATCAATTCTAGTTTGTATTTTAAATTGAGACCTACTCTATTTCGATGGAGCATTTGTCATGGCTCGAGAAGCATAACATTTAATGGAGCATAGGTGACGTCCCCAGTTGGTAGAAAGAAGCCATTTTGATGGGCATCACTTCTGACCGTCGATGATTTTGTGTAATTTTTCCGTACGGTTTGATGGGCATCACTTCTGACCGTCGATGATTTTGTTCACTTAGGTTACCCTAATGATAGAGAGAGCTTTCGATCCCTTATATATTTTATTCCTCTTAAATAAGAAAAGAAAATATCACATTTTATTTAATCTTAGGATAACATTAGAGATGTGAAATCATATACAATGACAAACATTTTTTTTCAAACGGACGACGAGGAAAATATATTAATGTCAAAATTTAGATATAATGGTAGGACAACAGGCCCTAGGCTCCAGAATATGATCGGGCCTCCAGTAGGTGATCTAGCGCTCTTGGACCAATAGCAAGAGTCTAATTTTCATCTTAAACAAGTACTAAGAGACCCAACGTTCTACAGTCAAACCAAACAAAGTTCAAACTAACAAATACGAAACTAAATCCAACAAACTGGAACACGAACAAAAGTAGTGAAACTGCATCGCTTGCAAACTCCTCTCGGGACAGCCAAGCAAGACTCGTCCCGGGTGTTGGGGGATAGGTTACTCAGGCCCCACCGCCCCGACCTGAGGTCTGATCATGGATGTTGGTGGGGCCGTTTGGTAGCCCTCGCCCCTTGTTCATAGTTGTCCTCCTCGTCCCCTAGCTGACGGATTGGGCCGTTAACCATCTCGTCCTTTTCATCCTGTTCTTCCTCAAGGGAGAGCGCCCCTATGTGGTGTTGGATATCCGCGATGGAGCTTGGTGCAGAAATGTGGCTTCCCGTCGATGCATGGGGCACACAGAGTCGGAGTTAGGTCGTACTTCGTTCGTGGGGGAGTGTCTGGACCACGAGGATCGACGGGAGGAGCCCGAGCGACATAAACGACGGTTAGAGATGGTTAGGGTTCCTTTGGTTCGAGCTCCCTGAACGTGTTACAGACGGAGTGGATGGGGTCCTCGTAACAACAACAATGGACATGACCATGAATGACGCCTTGGTTGGCTTGATCAAGGCAGGAGAGATTGTCGTGCTCGGCATGGGATGAGTTGTGTGAGTGTTCGACAAATCAGCCATGGGAGGAACGGTGGTGCTTCGTGGAGAGAAAAAGGTTGAACCCTAACTTTTCAGTATCTTATACTCTATATTTTTGCATTATGTTCCAAACAAATTTAGTACTTAATTTTTCTGTACCCGTTTTGGTCTTTTTTTCTTCCCACCCACACCCTTATAAAGAAAAGAAACTCGAGGAAGCGGTAGGGACTAAGACCTTCCACAGTGGAGTTCATTTCGGTATCGTCGATTCAGTGTTCACTACAATAATGATCGGATTCAGAAGGAACCGGACACGTCATGTTCAGGGGCGGAACCAGAAATTTTTTTTAGGGGTAGCCACCGATAATTGATAAAAAAAAATAATGATAGTTAAACATATTATTATTTGTAGAAGCGATGAATTTATTGATGATACCCTCTTCCAAGATCGAAAAAAGGGATGAAAAGCGATACAACCCAAAAATAAGGGATCAATTACGCCAACCTTCTCAAACCAACAAAAATAAGAAAAAACAAACACCATGAATAAAAACCATCACCAAAAAGCTACACTTTACTTCTTCCAAAAGCTTGCACCTCACTACTACATTTGGAATTACATTGAAATTTAAATATTTGAATCTAATCGAGGTAATTTCATTCTCCTCTTACTCATATTTTGAAACCGCTTAATGATATCTAGGTCATCAATTGTGCTAAACACGTCTTTCTCTACAAAAGTCACTAAACAATCATTAAGCCATGGATTGGACATTTTGTTTCTCAACTCATTCTTCACAAACTTCATACCAGAAAATACCCGCTCAACACTTGCGGTAGCCACCGGTAACGATAAAGCTAGCTTTACAAGCCTGTAAACAAATCTGTAAGTCTTGTGCTTCTTTGTCCGAACAAGAGTCTTAGCAAGATCAGAAATCTCATTCAAATTGGAAAAGTTACCATCCATCCTGACACTCTCAATATAATTTTCAAAACGTCGGCATAACTCTTTGTCACTTACATCTCTAAAGTCACTTGGATACAATCTCGCCAACCTTAGAAGTGATTTAGTGTCAAAAGCTTGAAATGAAGAGCAAGGACTCAAGGATGCAACGCAATGCAACAACTCAGTATTTTCAGGAGTAAAACGATCATTCAATTCCTTTAGTACCAAATCTATGACACGAAAGAAGCAGTCATTCTTGAAATAATGCAAATTTGTCATAAAGGGGGCAAGACGTTTAGATTTATTGTCCTTTACGTACCTTGCATCCATGTCGGGCACATCAATCTCAAGATTACCACAAGACAATATAACTTGTTCATAAAAATCATCCCATCCACCGTCCCTCATTTCTTGAAACTTTTTCTTAGTGATTCGGACAAGCTCCATAGCATTAACAATATCTTGATCACCTCTTTGTAAAGCTTGAGACAAATCATTTGTCACCGCTAAAATATCGACCATGAAGTGCAACATAAAAACAAAATAAAAAGTTTGCATGTCAAGTAACAAACTTTTTATTTCTCCCTTTGAGTGACTATCGCGTTTCAACTCTTCAAGCATTTCAATAATAGGAGTGAACAAATCAATCAACCTAGAAAGAGTCCGAAAGTGAGATCCCCAACGTGTATCACCCGCTCTAGCAATAGACAATTCTTGATTCAACCCTTTACCAGTTTCCACCAAATCTTATTCAATTAGATTTGCAAAATGAGCAACTTGTTTCCGTTGAAGTAGAGCTTGTCGCTTGTTAGATGATCTTAAGAAATTGACAATACCAGATACCTTAAGAAAAAACAAATCCACATCTTCATGATTCCTCGCCATCGAAACAAGGGCCAATTGAAGTTGATGAGCAAAACAATGCACATAGTAGGCTTGCGGATTTTCCTTTTGAATTAAAGTTTTCAAACCTCCAAATTGACCTCGCATATTACTTGCTCCATCATACCCTTGACCTCGAATTTTTGATATGCACAACCCAAATCCGGACAACAAAGTTTCAAGAGATCTTTTGAGTGCAACTGCACTTGTGTAAAACCCCGCTAAATTCTAAAGGGTTTTATTTCGAAATTCGAAACGTGGGGGTGGGAAAATGCAACTAGCATTTTTGAAAAGAAGAAAATCAAAAAAAAAAAAACAGAGTCTGGGCTGGACTGGGCCGGTCAGAGAGCCGGGCCCAGCCCAACAGAGCAACCAAGGCCCAGCTCGTGGGAAGCCCACGCCAAACCCTACACCTCTCATCTTCTTCACGCGTTCGACACGCATACCGAGGCAGCACCAGATCCGCCGTCTCCCTTCTCTCCCTCTCTCAGTTCCCTCCTCCCTTCTCTCTCTCGATCTCTCCCTCCCCTTGTTTCTCTTTCTGCAACCTCACTCTCACCGTCATCTCCATTCTCTCGGCCGCACCCACCTGAGGCCTCATCTCCGTTCGCAAGCCGAGCTCGCGCGCGGATGGAGGGCAACGCCGGCGACTTTTCCCTTCGGGTTTGCCCCTCCAGGCCGAATTCGAGCTTTCCCTCGCCTGGGTTCTTCTTCCCCGACCTCGTATCGACCGGACATGTACCCTTTCGAGCTCGATACGAGCTGTTGCTGAAGGAACCACCGCCGGCGATGTCTTGAGCCCTAGATCTGAGCGAAGCACGACCCTTGACGACGTACCTGACGCCGTACCCCTCGTCTAACCACAGCCGGACTCCGCCGCCCTTTTCCTCAGCTCCGCCGGCTCGTCGGGCGAATTCTGGGTGTTGTCGCCGCCGGAGACGATGGCCGGAACACCCAAGCTCGCCGGAGCTGAACGAGCTCAGGGTTAAGGCTGGCAGGCCTCGGGCCTGGTTGAGATATTGGGCTGGGTGACTCGGGCCACAGAAATGGGCCTCGGACCAGATGAGAAAGAGGTCGGGCCTTGGGCCAGCAGCGAGAACGGGCCTTGGGCCCATTTGGACTCAGAACCGGGTCAGAACCGGGTCTGGACCGGGTTCGGGCTCGGATCCGGGTCAACCCGGCAGTAAAGAAAATTGTTTTTTTAAAATCAGAGTTTATTTAACTGATTTAATTAATTAAAGGTGAGAATTAAAGGACTTTTTTTGGAGTATTTAAAGAACCTTGGACGTTTACCGGTTTTGATTGGACTTTTCTTTGTTAAACCTAGACGGGACTTCGCCCGAGCACAAGGGCTTGGACCCGAGCTAGAAGAACGAAGATCACGCCGGTACCCGTGTGAAGAACGGTGTGGTGACTATCGTGTGCGACATCAGAGTGTTGAGAGGAAGACCGCAAGGTAGGGAAAGCCTTAATTACTTATTTATCGCTTAGAATGCATGATCAGGATAATAAAACCGGAAAGGTCCTAGATTTGCCTATAAGATGCGAATAACTAGATTAATCGTTTTTCAATTACTAATAATCGGATGAGTCTAGTATGCATGTTAGGACGATGACAATTAGTGAAGTGTGCTTTCAATACTTGGGAAATTGATTGACTGGTAGAGAGGCTGTGAAGAGCTCTCGGATTAGTTGTGTGCTAGGTTCACATGCTTGGTTGCTAATTGCTCGGTTAACTTAAGAGTCTAATGAAACTAGAGTAGCTCGTATGATTGAATGCTAAATAGTTGTTCACTTGCTGATTGATTTGTTGAATATAACTTGATTGATTGAGTATTTATCTTAATATAATTGTTGATTGAATGGATGATCGAGTATGACTGGTTGTGCCACGGGGCACAATCAGGTGATCGATGTACCGCTGGTTCGTGACAGGTAAGTATACGGTAAGTATGGAGTGTTTTGGATGTCTTGATTATGATGAAAGTGTGATCTGTTGAGCGTTGATTGGTGACCCATTTATACTTGTTCCTTTATTCTTATTCTTGAATGCATGCTCGTTTATTGGTTTGTCTGTTGGTTTGCTTGGTTCGGTACTACACCGGGGGGGGGGGGGGGGGGGGGTAATCCGGTGCCGATGAGGTGGTTGGAGTTGGACAGATACAGTGAGTTAATGACTGAGTTTAGAGCCTGAGGGTATTGGTTACTGGATATTATAAGAGTTGAGTATTGGTCGGTCCTGCGGGATATTCTTTGGTTACTGGATATTATGAGAGTTGAGTATTGGCAGATCCTGCGGGATATTCATCGGTTAATGGGCCTGCGGGCAGTTGGTTATTGGATCCTGCGGGGCATTGGTTATTGAGCCTGCGGGCATTTGGTTATTGGACCCTGCGGGGCATTGGTTACTGGGCCTGCGGGCAATTGGACAGTTTACCCTGCGGGGAAAGGATTACTTATGGTTTCACCCCCAAGGAACTGCATCCCAGTGGGTGCACTACTTGGTCCCCCATGAATATGGTCCTTAGGTGGCATTTCCGAATTAGTTTCGGTGCCTCGATGCATGTACCTCCTATGGACCGAGGGAAAATCTGATGTGATGTGGATACTCTGGTGGATCGGATTATGGGAACCGAAGTGATCCCAGAATGTATCCACGGATCGGAGGCTTGAGAAAGCAAGTGGTTGGCAAGGTACTGATAATTCCCAGTTTACTTTTATTGTCCCTTGAAGTAATTATTATAAACTTATTTATGTCATGGTCACTTGGATATTATGACGTTGTTGTAACTATTTCTGATTCTTTATCACTTCCTTATTTATTATACTGTTCCGTTGTTCGGTTTACATTTGTAAGCAGTTTACCTTTAACGTAAGGGTTGAGTTATTAAGGTTTTTCCTACTGAGCGTAAGCTCACCCCCTTTGGTTTCTAACCGTTTTACAGGAGTACTGGTTGTCGAGGGAAGTCAAGGCTCGGGAGCTTTTGGACTTCTTTGGGCTTACTAGAGTTATGTTGGTCTCATGTATTGAACATCCTTTATTTGACCATCTATGTTGAGCTGTGACTCACGATGTTTTTAAACTATTTATTTATGTGTCGATTTTGACGGAGTTCGTATGAGATTTTGGAACTTTTACCTATCGTTTATGATTTCTTTTATTTCAACTCAGGTCACGTCTCGAGTCCGGTCAAAACGGATTTGGGGCGTGACAACTTGTATCTTCAACATGAACGATACCAGTAAGTCTTTCTACAACGAACAAGATAATCTTCTTCTGATTTTGCACAATATTTTGTATATGCAGACATAATGCTCTGATTTTTCTTCAAAAGATCTTCACAACTTTGTACACATTTTTTGTGCTGACTATTGGGTTTTTCACCAACATGTTTATGAAACCTGTGCTTTTGATTCCAACTTTTAAAACCTGTAACCACAAACGTTGCTTCACTAGTACCGTTGTAGAACAAATAACAAGGCAAACAATAAGCAGCATCATTTTGCACACTATATTCCAACAAATCAAACTCATCAAACCAATTTTTCTGAAATGGACGAAGTCTTCCTCCAAAATTTGTACAAGGATACTCAGTTTCCATAGGTCGAAATGGACCTTTTAGAAGATAAGTTCTCCTTACTTCATCTTGAGCATTTGGATGATATTTGCGAATCTAAATTCTTCTTGCAGGATCGGATTCTAAATAATCCCCATTCTTGAATTCCTCATACTGAGATTGTAGTGACGGTGTGGGTTGTTTCTCACTTGAAGAAGGAAGTTCATGAGCTTCTTGAATTGTTGAAATTGAGTCGAGAATAGAAGTTCATGAGCTTCTTGAATTGTTGAAAGTGATAATTGTAGTCGAGAATAGAAGTTTAAAACTTCAGCACGCAACTAGAGAGAGACAGGTTCCTACAAGGTTCCAATCCGAGAGAGAGTATTTAGAAAAGTCCGATCGACACAGAAATATGAAAATGACAGAAATGAAAATACTATAAACATCCCTAAACATCCAAACAAAAATACCAAAACAGGAGAGAGCGGTAAGGAGCGGGAAAACTTAGCTGACTCGAACAACCTTCCGGAGAGTCATGTTAGGGTTTCAGGAAGAACCAGCATCATCCCAGGCGCCCGAATTCGACATGGAGTTACAACCATTTCCGGCCGCTCTTGAGGTACCCCAATCTCAAGACACAGAAACAGAAACAAACAATGAAGAAGCTGACCCGCCCATAAAATGGCCGGTGAACATCTGCTTGGCGTTCGCGGCACAGCCCGTTCGGACCACAAATCCAGCCTCCCAGGCGTACGCTGAATCTGGTCTGGCACTGGTCATGTGCGCCTTCTCGTCCTGCTTCCTCGGGACGTATGGATGTTTTGAACGCAAGACCAGAAGAGCGATGCACTGGCTCGGAGTCTTCCTTTCCGTCACAGCCTTCTTTGTGAGGGTCACTACGGAAAGCTCCGTGTGGCTCAAGTGTGCAGGCGGGACGATTTACACCCTCACCTGGCTTGCCATCGTTGTCCCACTGGTTAACATGCCAGGGACGATCTCTATTGTAAAGGAATGGATGGTTAAAATCTGGACTAAAGTTGGGGGTATGTTGTCGTGATAGGAATCCCATTTTCTTAATGGCTTTCGTGCTTTGGTGGTTTCCGACATCCTTTCGATGATCTATGCTGCGTTGAAGGGATATCTAAATGATCCGCTCCACTGCGTAAAGCCCGAGAAGGGAACGCTGTACATTGTCTTGCCAAGATTTGGGCTCCCTGTTTATACAGAGAAGCAAAGGTCACCAATCTTTTGATTCTTATTTTGTTGTCGATCAGAAAAATATACTGAAATAATACAAGAAAAAATCCTTGATATGAGGTTAACAAGTATCTAGAATGCCAATGAAAATTTTACTGTATCGATTTCAACTCCAACTCTAACAGCAACACCCAATTCTCAATTCTGTCATGCTAATTGCTATACACAAAACCTAATAGTGAAAATGTAACACAAATATATATCAATCACAACATAAAAGTAACTATACTTCTATTTTTATTATCATAGAGAAATAAATGCATAAATAAGTAGCGTGAATCACGAAAGGAGAGTCACAAACCACCAAAATCCAACAACAAAGTAAACGGAAAAATAAAAACCCCAAAACCAACAAAAAGGGCCCAAACAAGCCCACTAAGTCTAAGACTCTCAAAGAGACCAAACCGATGCTACACGCCAACGAAGACAACACCCTAGTATCCCCCGGATGAAAGTCAACGGACCCAGAACCCATCCCTAGGAAGAGTCCACTGCACCACGAAATCAACTGCGCCAACTAACAACAAGTTTTCAACCAACAACCCATCAACTATACTTCTATTTGAAGAGCTGAAAGCAAGTATATATCACACTTACTGAGACAACAATTGATCCCAAGTTTATGGTGTCTGTAACTTTAGGTAGAGCAGCGAGTGAAGCCAGGAGCTCAAGAACACTAAAAAAAGCTGTGTTTCTAGAGAAATGAAGAGTTTTTGAGAGAGTCATTAATGGATGGACGACCAAGAAGGTAAGTGCAATTAATGGTCAACAGTGAGTGGAACAGTACCAAATGTTTGGGCTGGACTGGTTTTGGATTGGGAGCCTTTTTTATGTAAGCCCGCCAAGGAAAGGAAGCCTTGAAGGCCAAGGAATTCTATTCAGTTTTTTTCTTTTCTTTTTTGATGTTAAGAGTATTTCCAATGTTGGGTTTTTAGTACTGGCTGATGGAACAAAAGTAAGAAGAAAAAATCAAAATAATAATTAAATACTCATGAATAGCCGGTAACGCATCGGTTGATGATAAAGAATCGTGGCAGAACCGTGATAGACCTTACCACGATACTCCTACCACGACCGTTGTGGATGCTCTTAGAGCATCCACAACCATAGAGCTGGTTGCTGGTGGGGAGTGCTGGCGGGAGAATAAAAAATTATTTTTTGTTAGCTTATAGCCAGCTCTCCCAGCCAGTACCCTACAATGGTAAGCCTTTTGTTGGCTTATAGTGACTCATTTTGTTCACATTTTTACTCCCAGTCGGCGATGGGTGCCGGCCTTAAACTCCCAGCCGGCACTCCCCGCCAGCGACCTCTCAGCCAGCTGCCAGCCAGCTCCACGCCGGCGATGGCCGGTGAACATCTGCTTGGCGTTCGCGGCACAGCCCGTTCGGACCACAAATCCAGCCTCCCAGGCGTACGCTGAATCTGGTCTGGCACTAGTCATGTGCACCTTCCCGTCCTGCTTCCTCGGGACGTATGGATGTTTTGAACGCAAGACCAGAAGAGCGATGCACTGGCTCGGAGTCTTCCTTTCCGTCACAGCCTTCTTTGTGAGGGTCACTACGGAAAGCTCCGTGTGGCTCAAGTGTGATGGCGGGACGATTTACACCCTCACCTGGCTTGCCATCGTTGTCCCCCTCGTTAACAGGCCAACGACGACGATTTCTCCTGTGAAGGAATGGATTGTTAAAATCTGCACTAAAGTTGGGGGTATGTTGTCGTGATAGGAATCCCATTTTCTTAATGGCTTTCGTGCTTTGGTGGTTTCCGAGATCCTTTCAATGACCTATGCTGTGTTGAAGGGATATCTACATGATCCGCTTGATTGCGTAAAACCCGAGAAGGGAACGCTGTACTATTGTCTTGCCAAGATTTGGGCTCCCTGTTTATACTGAGAAGCAAAGATCACCAATCTTTAGATTCTTAGATATTCAAGAGTGTTGTATTCATAATGCTATTGATTTCAGAAATGAAAATCAACCAAATACAAATAAATAGTACGTTTTGTTTTTGGGAAATTATGGGTCCTAACTCTCTTTGAGGTTTGTTTTGGTGATTCTAACTGGGCTTAACCTTTTATTGCACTTCCCAACTGTGCCCTTTCTATATTTTGCACAAACTAACAATTTCAGTTTATTTTGACGATTCCGTTAGAAAAATACTACTGCACACGTGACTAACACATGTCTAAAAAACTAACGGAATTGTCAAAATAGACTGAAATTGTTAGTTTGTGCAAAAAATGAAAGCACCGCACTTGGGAAGTGCAAAAAAAGGTCAAGTCAAGTTAAGATCGACAAAACAAACCTCAAAGAGGATCAGGACTCATGGTTCTCCTTTTTTTATCAGCAAGAAACGAAACTTATTCAACCAAACAATACACTCCAGTGAGAATTACAAATGAAAGGAAGAAGATCATGAGAAATAGAAAGAAGAACAAGGAGGAGAATCAACAAATTAAACGAGATCTTGAAACATTTTGATAGGGTCTTTTTCATTGTAAAAGAAAGTGAAACCCATCCATTTGCAAAATACTTTTATAGTTAGTACATGCTTGTGTGTGTTTGTGATCCCACATTTGTTTGCTCAAAAAGGAAAGCACAGTTAACTTATTTACCACTATTAATTATCATCCAAATAGTTTCTTCAGGGGGGTTACCAATTGATCTAGATCATGACCATTAGCGTTGACCTGGTAGTCAGCGAGCTTTCTCGTCTTCTTGGAGTTAGAGGTTCGAACTCTGGATACACAGCTAGAATAAGGTTTCCTATTTTGTTGTCGATCAAAAAACTTAATAGTGAAAATGTAACACAAATATATATCAATCACAACATAAAAATAATTATACTTCTACTTTTTTTATCAGAGAGAAATAAATGCATAAATAAGTAACGTGAATCACGAAATGGGAAAGTCCAACAACAAAGCAAATGGAAAAATAAAAACAACCCCCAAAACCAACAAAAAGGGGCCAAACAAGCCCACTAAGTCTAAGACTCTCAAAGAGACCGAACCGATGCTACACGCCAACAAAGACAACTACCCAGTATCCCCCGGATGAAAAACAACGGACCCAAAACCCATCCCTGATAAGAGTCCACTGCACCACGAAATCAACCGCGCCAACTAGCAACAAGTTTTCAACCAGCAACCCATCAACTATACTTCTATTTGAAGAACTCGAAAGCAATTAGTATATATCACACTTACTGAGACAACAATTGATCCCAAGTTTATGATGTCTGAAACCTGTAGGCAGAGCTGGGAGTCAAGCCAGGAGCTCAAGAACAGGAAAAGAAAGCTGGGGTTTTGGAGAAATGAAGAGTTTTTGAGAGACTCATTAATGGATGGACGACCAAGAAGGTAAGTGCAATTAATGGTCAGCAGTTAGTGGACCAGTACCACATGTTTGGGCTGGACTGGTTTTGGGTTGGGACTTTATCTGCAAGCCTTTTTTATGTAAGCCCACGAAGGAAGTATAGCCTTGAAGGCCAAGGCATTCTATTCAGATTTTTTTTTAATTTTCTATGTTAGAGTATCTCCAATATTGGGTTGTTAGTATTGACTGCTGAACAAAAGGAAGAGGAAAAAATTCAAAATACTAATTAAATATTCATGAACAGTCGGTAACGCATTTGTTAACGGTAAGCTTAGCATCGATACGAAATCGATGGGGTGGAGGGAACGAAATCCGGTGCTCCGTTCTCGACTTCCAGTTTGATGGTTGTTGCTTGGTCGTCCGACGTTGTCCCTCCTATTCCGGAGAAGCTTCTCCCTCTGGATTCGAACGTCTCGCCTCTTTGTCTCCCATTCTGGTGAGTCCTAAGAATGGCGCCTCGATTTCTATCAGGTCTCCTCCTAAAGTGGGCACGCATGGGTTGTGTCCTAATGATGAGAACCCAAGCCCAACTTATTCTGGGTCGGATCCTCCTGGCCTGTCTTTCTCTCTTTTGGGCCCTACCTCTTCTTGCGACTTGTTTTCCGAGCCTCAACCTCAATCATTTTCTCCTATTTTCTCAACGTTTATTGTTGACCTTCATTCGCCTGATCTGCATTTGCTTTCTCTTTCTCGCTGGATGGGTCGGAAAAAGAAAAATCGTAAGTACCCTGGTCGATGTAAGCCGAGCAAGTCCTTCAAAGAAGTTAGCCCTTCTCGATCCTTGTGCAAGATATCGGAGACTAAGCGTGCTTATAACCTCTGCAAACTTTGGGTTTCACTTCTTCTTATAAAGACGAGGATACCATTAAGTTGTTTGTTCCTCTATGTCTTTGGTTTCCCGTCGGTCTTTTTTATTTTTCTTTTCATATGTTTCCTCTTCTCTTATCTACCTTTGATTGTATCTCTTTGAGTTATGGTTGGGTTGAATAAAATTGTTTTTTCTATGAAAAAAATATGATTTTGTATTTGGAAATAATGCGAGTAGGAAGTTAGCTGCTATGTCAGCTGATATCTTTACCTCTATATTATAAGATTGTGGGAGAACTATCAGCTCAACTGAGGGATGTAGGACTTATCTTTTGTTTTTATTCGTGTACGGTTGATTGTCTTTTTTTTTTAGAATGAACACTGTAATATTATAATCGAAAGATGCTTACAAGAATGAAATATTGAAAAACACTGAAAAGGAAATAACAATAGAACTGAAAGTAAAGTCGCTCTATAGAGATCAATGGTCGTTTGGAGGAGGATACTACGGTAGCGTCACATGCGATGCTGAGAAAGCGTCTAGTGATCACCGATACAACGGCTCCAAACTGAGGGGCAAGGGTCGAGCAGAACCATTGTTGAGATTTCCGATTGGGCATAAAGGTGCTCCAGCAAACTACTAAAGCCCTAGATTGACTCCCCGGGCAGCCCTGTAACCAGGAACTGAAATGGCTCAGTTGGACTTTGCATCCTCTCAAGGAACCAACAGACGTCGTCCCCCCTCTGATGATAATGAGGGCCCTTAAAAACGTTAAATTGTTGATTCCCGATCTGATTGGAGAATGCCGCACCGGTACTTGGTGGAATCGATGCCACCTTACGTCCAGAGGGGTGGTACCACCAGCCGACCCCCCTTTTGACCACTTTGGACTCATTCCCTGAGGCGAAGGTGTGTTGAGCCCCCCGTCGCTACAAGTGATGCCCCATCCGACATTTTGAGTGTCCGGGGCCAACCCAAAACATAAGGCTTGACACGGATATGGGGCCCAGATGGGCCACCCCCCTGAATCGAAGCGTCTAGAGGAAACCGGTCACGGGCCAGATCTGGGCAGGAACCTAGAGGCGCCTGAACCTGATCCAACTCCGGGCCAGACCTAGTCCGGATCGGGGGGTAAGTCCGACCCGTATCCCCGCCCCGTCTGCCCGTTCCATCTGCCAAGCCCAGCCCGGTACCCGGCCTGGCCCAACCAACCCGAGCCATTTATCCAGGCCCACGAGATCCGCCCGAGCCCATAATCCCTTCAGCTTCATCAGACCCAGCATACCGATCCAAACCCATCTGACGACACGTCCAAGCCCGACGCCCGTCGACCATCAGGCCCGATCCCCTCGGCCCAGTTGGCCCATGGCCCAGCTCTCTGACCCGGTCCACCCCCGGCCCGCCTCTCTTGACCCGCACCAGCCCAGTCTTCAGCCCGAGCCCATCATATCCATTCCTCCCAAGCCCGACCTGAAGGCCCAATGTCCCTTGGACCATCGTCGAAACCCTAAGGAGCTCTGGCTCAGCCCACCTCCTCCCCGTCCCAGCCCGTCGTCTCCGTATCTCTGACCGCCCATGCACGTCCTGCCTCACCATCCCGGAGTCCGAGGAGACCGCCACCATTGGAGCCGACCATGTTTTCTCCCACCCGAAACCTTGGCCCGGAGGCCCCATCCGTGACGAAAACATCGTCTTCCCCCCCCCCCCCCCCCCCCCAACCAATGACGAGGACCTAGTCCCACCGCTGGAATATGACATAATCCTCCCCCTTGGTACCGCAGATCACCTTCCGGTGACCAGGAACCAGGGGACCGAGAATATACACGAGACAGTGAGACCGTGTCCTGTATCATCGCCGCTCGGAATATGGATGCTGCGGGAATCGTTGGTATCGATCCTTGTTGTTGCCTCCATAAGATCGCAAAACCCTAGCGTTTCGATCTCAGTGAGAATCGAAAAAGAGGGCTACATTTGCCCATACCATGGTTTGGTATGGTGATCAACCACCATGAAAGCCAAGATCATGACAAGTGTCATGGCCATGGCCATGGCCATGATCCTCGTCAATCGCATCTGCGCCTTCCTAGAGTGTATGGTTGATTATATATATAAGGTTAAAACATGCGTACGGTTAATTGTATATATAAGGTTAAAACATGTGGAAAACAAAATGTATTAACTGAGTTGGTAAGAGCTTGACCTTCATATGCCCCCAGTGTATCCCTACATCGTCAACTTCATCTGCCTGAGTGTGTCCTTCTTCATATGCCCCCAGTATGTCCTTACATTGTCAACTTCATCTGCCCCAGTGTGTCCCTACATCTCTTCATAAATAAAAGTCTTGCACTAAAAATTTGTCCAACTTCAACTTCATATGCCCCAATGTGTGTCCAAAATCATCTGCCCCAGTGCGTCCCTACATATGCCCCGTGTGTCCAAAATCCACTGCCCCCAGTGTGTCCCTACATCGTCAACTAACTTCATCTTTCCTCTTCAAGTAAAAAGTGTGTCCAACTCCCCCAAATCCTCTGCCCCCAGTGTGTCCATACATCGTCAGCTTCATCTTCTCTCTTCATTAAATAAAAATGTGTCCACCTTTGTCCAACTCTCCCAAATCCTCTGCCCCCAGTGTGTCCCTACATCGTCAACTTCATCTGCCTTCTTCATAAATAAAAATGTGTCCAACTTCGACCTTCATATGCCCCCAGTGTTCATTGATTCCTCTTTGTAAAAATCGTCATCCATTTCTTTTCATCCAATAATCTTTGACGAACCATCCGGAGAGTCATGTTAGGGTTTCAGGCAGAACCAGATTCTTCCCCTGCAGCCGGATTCGACATGGAGTTACAACCATTGCCGGCAGCTATTGAGGTACCCCAAGCTCAGGACACAAAAACAGAAACAAACAATGAAGAAGCTGACCCGCCCATAAAATGGCCGGTGAACATCTGCTTGGCGTTCGCGGCACAGCCCGTTCGGACCACAAATCCAGCCTCCCAGGCGTACGCTGAATCTGGTCTGGCACTAGTCATGTGCGCCTTCTCGTCCTGCTTCCTCGGGACGTATGGATGTTTTGAACGCAAGACCAGAAGAGCGATGCACTGGCTCGGAGTCTTCCTTTCCGTCACAGCCTTCTTTGTGAGGGTCACTACGGAAAGCTCCGTGTGGCTCAAGTGTGCAGGCGGGACGATTTACACCCTCACCTGGCTTGCCATCGTTGTCCCCCTCGTTAACAGACCAACGGCGATTTCTCCTGTGAAGGAATGGAGTGTTAAAATCTGGGCTAAAGTTGGGGGTATGTTGTCGTGATAGGAATCCCATTTTCTTAACGGCTTTCGTGTTTTGGTGGCTTCCTAGATCCTTTCGATGATCTATGCTGCGTTGAAGGGATATCTAAATGATCCGCCCCGAGAAGGGAACGCTGTATTATTGTCTTGCAAAGGTCATCAATCTTTTGATTCTTAGATATTCAAGAGTATTGTATCCATAATATTGTTGTTTTCAGAAATGAAAATCAACCAAATATAAATAAATAGTACAGTTTTTTTTAGTCGGTAAAAGAAACGGAATTTATTCAACCAAACAATACACTCTAATGGAGAATTACAAACGAAAAGAAGAAAAGCATGAAAAATAGAAAGGAGATCCAACAAATTAAACGAGATCTTGAAACATTTTGATAGTGTCTTTTTGCTGTAAAAAAAAGATAAACCCCATCGATTTGCAAAGTACAGTTTTAATTAGTATATGCTTGTGTCTGTTTGTGATCCCACAGTTGTTTGCTCAAATTGGAAAGCACAGTTAACTTATTTATCACAACTAATTATCATCCAAATAGTTCCTTCAAGTAGGGTTACCAATTGATCTAGATCATGACCATTAGGGTTGACCTGGTAGTCAACGAGCTTTCTCGTCTTCTTGAAGTTAGAGGTTCGAACTCTGGATACACAGCTAGAATAAGGCTTCCAATTTTGTTGTCGATCAGAAAAATATACTGAAATAATACAAGAAAAATCATTGACATGAGGTTAACAAGTATCTAGATTTTCAACCTCGATAAACAAAAATATGGGAGATTTTTTACATGCCATTGAAATTTTTACTGCATCAATATCAACTCCAACTCTAGAAGCAACACCCAATTCTCAATTCTGCCATGCTAATTGCTATACACAAAACTTAATAGTGAAAATGTAACACAAAAATATATTAATAACAACATAAAAATAACTATACTTTTATTTATTTTTTATCAGAGAGTAATAAATGCATAAATAAGTAATGTGAATCACGAAATGAGAGTTATAAACCACCAAAGTCCAACATCCAAAATAAACGGAAAAATAAAAACAACCCCCAAAACCAACAAAAAGGGGCCAAACAAGCCCACTAACTATAAGACTCTCAAAGAGACCAAACCAATGCTACACGCCAACGAAGACAACACCCTAGTATCCCCCGGATGAAAGGCAACAGACCCAGAACCCATCCCTGAGAAGAGTCCACTGCACAACGAAATCAACCGCGCGAACTAGCAACAAGTTTACAACCAGCAACCCATCAACTATACTTCTATTTGAAGAACTTGAAAGCAATTAGTATATATCACACTTACTGAGACAACAATTGATCCCAAGTTTATGATGTCTGAAACCTGTAGGCAGAGCTGGGAGTCAAGCCAGGAGCTCAAGAACAATAAAACAAAGCTGGGTTTTTGGAGAAATGAAGAGTTTTTGAGAGACTCACTAATGGCTGGACGACCAAGAAGGTAAGTGCAATTAATGGTCAACAGTGAGTGGACAAGTACCAAATGCTTGGGCTGGACTGGTTTTGGGTTGGGACTTTATCTGCAAGCCTTTTTTTATCTAAGCCCACGAAGGAAGTATAGCCTTGAAGGCCAAAGCATTCTATTCAGATTTTTCTTTCTTTTTTGATGTTAGCCTATCTCCAATGTTGGTTTTTTAGTACGGGCTGATGGAACAAAAATAAGAGGAAAAAAAAATCAGAATAATAATTTAATACTCATGAACAGTCGGTAACATATACGTTCACGGTAAGCTTAGCATTGGCACGAACCGTCGATGATTGAAAAATTGTGAAGAAAATAACACGAACAACTTACCACTAAAGGTTGTTGGCTGATAGTATTGATTGATATTTTTTTTAAATATTTTTTATTCGAACAACCAGCACGAGCAGATTAACATTGAAGATGCTCTTAAGACTTTTAGCAATGTCTAAGTAGAGCACGTAAACATTTTAACAAATAAGCTATTTAGAGCATCCACAATGGTCTGTCATGACTAGTATCAAGAAGCCATGGTAGGAGGTGCTTTTTGGCTTTCTCTCTCCTCCCTACTGTAGCTTTCTGTCATGACCTCTCCAATGGTCTGACATGACTAGTGGTAGTAGCCATGGTTTGTAGTTGTTTTTGGAAGAAAATGACATTCTCTCTCCTCTAAAATAGCTTCTACCACGGCGTCGCGTCGTGTCTGCATCCTGCCACGACCCATAGTCACACCCTCCTTACAACGACGTCCCGCCACGACGAGCTGTAACAGTGAGTCGTGGCAGAGCCGTGACAGACCCTACCACGACACGCCTACCAAGACCGTTGTGTATGCTCTAAGTTTGAAAAGACTCGTTTACAATATTTTTTTCAATCATATTGATGTTATGTTGATGATGCTTCGTATTTTCTCATCATCAACAAATTGTGTTTCTCGAGTTGTCTCTGTGCATATACAAATCAAAACGACTTATGTTTCGAACAAAATGGGATTTGTTGCCTTTTCACTGGAAAGGGAAGCCGATTTGCATCAGTTGAGGCGTCGAAATCTGTTTCCGGTAGGTGTCGCCGCCGGAGCTGGATTGCCGATCTTCTCATCCTAACAGCTCCTCTAACAGACCGACGATGAAGCCTCGGATCGCGATTTTCATCTGAAAATCTCGTCGTTATCGCTTCGATCTCGGATTGGGGGTTTCTCGTCAGGTCCGTGGCTGTCGTCGTCTCCGGGAACTCATGCTGCTGTGAATTTGTCACATGGGTGATGATGGTAGGTGGGACCGTGGGAGATGGCCGGGACTAGACCTTCGGTTCCGGCTCCTCTTGAGAAGATACATAGAGAGTTGTCCATTGTCGGTCAAAAGCGACAGACGAACGGGTTGTTCGTGTTAAACTTTTCGGACGGGGTTTCAGTCTGGTCAGTGAGTTGTGGGAAAGGTGACGGATGTCCAATTGTCTGATGTTACGAGTAAAGTAGGACAATGTTTTGGTTTCGTTACCTTGAAAGATCCCGCGAAGATGGAGGAAACAATCCGGCTCACAAATGAAATATATTGGGGTGGGCATACATTATTTGTTTCTCAAGCGCGGAGGAGGATCAAGTACCCTGTTGGAACATTTAGTTTGTGTAAATGTGGTGGGTGCCACATTGATAAAATATAGATCAAACTTAAGTGTTTATATAGCAATATGTCAATACTCTAATTAAATTGAGTATGTGCCAAGTGATCAAGTTATTCTTCATTTTTAGATTAATATTTTATTATCCATTAACAGTTATGTAACTGCTTAACTGCTACCAATTGAAGAATTGTGACTCTTATGAACAACCACATCATCTGCTATATATATTAATTCTTTTGTTCAGAACTTTAATCTCTCACCTTTGTACATAGAAATGTTTATACTATAATATAGCAGTATTGTATCCCGAAGGATATGCCCAATATAGTGGGGGCATAAATTCCTTACGGAAAGTCAATAGAAACGCCTTACTGCAACTCCATCATTGTTCGTGTTCTAACAAACCCCTATCGGACAATAATGAAATAGATGGCTCTTAGAGGTCGACCAAACTCTGTTGATTTGGTTGATCTTATCCGTGGCTCAATGATTGTTGATGGTTGTGGAGGTCGTTGAACTGGCTTCTCTAGTCGACCAAAGTGTCCTTGGAGTTTCGAAGAAGACTTGTTCTGTTTTCCAATTACAGGCACTAGTGGATGCAGACGAGAAATTTAAGGTTTATTTTCGTTTTTTGGACAATCATCTGTTTCTTATCAATGCCAAAGAGGATATTGTTGACGAGGGTAGTAAGATTGAGTTACGTCCTAACTTGGGACTTGGATTAATATGATTCTGGACAAATCGAATCTTTATGTGAGTGGTGGGAATTTTCGTTGGTTCAAATTGCAGGGGATTCTTATCCAGGTATGGAGTAGGGAGACGATGATTGCTATTACTGGGGTCCCCGCGCCATTGCCATCCCTACCCATCACCAAATAGATCATCAACACTCAATCAATTATCACAACACTATCAATTATCGCATTTAACATACCAAGGCACTACCAACTATCAATTCACACGAGTCATTCAATACACACGCGAGTTTAACACTCCAAACGCACAACTAGTCAAACATACAAGCACAACATACGCGAATAGGTATAACACGACAATCAACGGAGTATACTCAACCTACGGGCACAACCAGGTACCCTCATGAATTTCTACAAACATGCCAAGTATAATCAACCTACGGGCACAACCAGGTGCCCACATGCATTTTTACAAGTAACTTTCCCTAGTCAAACCGATATCCGGCTACTTTTTCCTACCTCGTGATGCCATCCAAAAATCCACAACGTAAGCTTCATAAGCGCTCGCGACAACCCGCCTAAAGCTTCCCCTTTCCGCGATCTGTGGCAAAATCTAAAATGACGAGACAACACACTTTTTAATACGCAAGCCAACTTTGATTTTTATGAAATTAACGCCCAAAAGCAACCCCGACAAGTACCGATCACTCCCAAACTTCCCAATTACTCGACATTGTCAAAATGGGCCCGAAATGGCCCATTTCGCCCGGTTTGGCGAATCTGCCCGGAATCGGGAAAACGTCCCTCGGGGCTCCGAAAATGTCCATTTTTGTTCATACAATTCCTAGTTATATTCACGCGTTCCAACGCAATTGGCGGAATCAATTTCCGATGCCCGAGCGTTCTAATTCTGCATTTAAAGTTTCTAACCACATTTTCCGAGTTTTCACGAATCACTTTCATAATTCATTCCGGGTGTGAATTACCGACTCGGGGGTCACCCAAGACCACCCGAACACGACAAACCCGAACCCCGGCCAAGTGGGCCCCACACAGCCACACTTGGGCCGTGGGTGGCCGGACCGGACCGCCACTATCGTGGCCGGTCACGGCCACCGTGGCCCTCCCTCCGGCCATGGCTGGCACGCCACGCGGTGGCCGGAGCTCCGGCGAACTTCCGGTCGCCGGAAAAATACCCTCTTTCCCCCTAAAACGTTCCTAACAAGCCCTAGACTCCCATCCACCCATATTTCATCCATTTCTATCAAAACCCACGAAATCAAACTTGTCAAATGGAGAAAAGAAGGAGTGCCTACACCCACGAGACAACGACGGATTCCTTGTAATATTAAAAGATAATCCGAGAATTACAATTGAAAATCTCTATCTCTCAATATACAATTTGTGACAACCAAGACTAATCCAAGTCTTACTTTAGTTTATATGGTCCAACCCAACTCTTCTTCATCATAAACATACTCCATGTCTTCACAAGTTTCTCCAATAATCATGTGTCGAGTAGCACTTCAAATGACCAAATCCAGCCACCCACTCAAGACATCAATTATGGCACTTATCAGAAGTATATAAATGAGTAATGGTCATTATAAAGTAATCAAAGCAAGAGAAGAAAACCTTGCCCACGGTGTTGTTTTCACCACACACCTCAAGAAGCAAATTGATTTCTCTTGCCTTTGTCTTCCAACAAGTATTGCTGCCACCTTCAAGCAAAGAACTCACCTTTTCTTTACAGCTTAGTCCCTCAATCTTACAGCCGCACCACTCTCTAATGATCAATTGATCATACCAACACACAAAGAAGCACCAAGACGGAGAAGAAGACTCTCCCTTTCTTTGCTATTTGTTGCCGCCACATCTCTGTTTTGGAACCCTACTGTTCCAATATAGTGCCAATAAAGAGAAAGGGTCATGGGCTTAAGTTGTTAAGCGGGCCTAAAATAATATGGGTTTTGGAGCCCAAACCCAACAATCTCCACCTTAGTGACAAAGCCCATAAAAGCTCATGCTGCTCGTCGTCCTTCACCTGGTCATAAAGACCTCACCCCGAAGGGTCCCGCCCCTTTTCCCGAATTGGTCACAAAGTTGCCCTGAGTCACCCAAAACTCATTTTGATCGATACCGGGGTCAACTTAGGTCCGATATGACCCTCGGGGTCAAGGTTAGGTATATTTAGGTGGATGCCCAAAATTTAAAATATTTCCCGTTTTCCGCCGACTTGACCGGCGTTGACCGAGAGAGGTCCTTACACCACATCTCCTCCATCGCCCTGCAATCATCCAAATTCATCGAAGGCATGACCCAGGTTCCGACAAAGAATTCGTGGCGCACCCAGTCACTCGGGACCTCCACGCAGGGCCACTCCAACCCCTTTTCCCCCATTGGATTGGGACCCTGACACCCCGATGGGTTCAGGGAGAATGGAATCAACGGCTGATCATGCCAGTAACAACTAGTGAAAACTCAACGACGGCAAGGTGCCGATGTGGACCAATGATAAGAGTTCTTGTTGGCCTAAACAATCAGACGAGGTCTGTTACGCAGCCTCGTCGGGTCCAACGAGTATGAGGGGGAGCAACATGGTGTGTCTGGGACGTGCACCCCGCCTTGCCAGGGTCAGAGTCATCTCGATCCCAAGTCTCCCCTTCTCCTAGTGTTCTCCTTGGATGCCCGTTATTCCTCCAGTTGTCTCGGAAAGGTCTTCGTAGAGAGACAAGTGTGTTTCTGAGACACCAAATGTATTTTCAGGTCGAGTCAAGAAAAGAGTGAAGTGAGCTACAACTATGCACCTATCATCAATAAAATCTATCCCTTAGATTTTACCTGAAATTGCCGGACATATTAGTCATAAAATATGCGTCTCAAACTTGTTATACAGAATAATGTCTCGCTCTTTTATTTCTCATCGTTTACATTATTATTTTCTTCCACGTTACCCCTACACTACCAATGAATATCATTTATATGCTTAAAGCAAAACATACATATTCAAAAACGTGTGTGTTTAGTGTAGTTCGAGATTTTTTACCGACAGGTAGGGACAAATCATTCAAAGATTGGCAGTATAGGACCCTTGGCAGTATAAGTTTGTCCCTTTATCATATTTTAACACTATATAAAGGAAGTCGTGGGAGAGATAATAAGTAGAGCAAATCGTTCAAAGCTTGACCACTTATCTAACTCCAACAACTTTCCGGGGAGTCATGGAAGAGTCTCCGGCAGAATCAGCCTCTCCGGCCATAGAGATCAACATGGAGTCATCATTGCCGCAAGCTCAGGACACAGAAATGGAAATAAACAACGGAGCAGCCGACCAACGCGTAGATTGGGCAGTGAACATCTGTTTGAACTTCGCGGCACAGCCTCTTCAGACCACAAATTCAGCCTCCAATGCGTACGCTGAATCGGGCCTGGCACTGGTAATGTGCGCCTTCGCGTCCTTGTTCCTCGGCAAATATGGGTGTTTTGGTTGCAAGACGAGTCGAGCGATGCAGCGGGTGGGAGTGTTCTTTGGCGTCACGGCCTTCTTTGTGAGAGTAACTACCCAGAGCTCTCTCTGGCTCAAGTGTGCCGGAGGGATTGTTTACTCTCTCACCTGGCTTGCCATCTTTGTAATCACCCTCGTTAACAAGCCGGCGACGATCTCCCCTGTAAAGCAATGGATGGGTAAAATATGTGCTCAAGTTTGAGGTGTGTTTTGTTCATGACTTGGGTTGACTTGATAGTGGAGAGAGCTCTCGATCACCTCTTTGAGGTCACTGGTTCGAGTCCAGTGGGTACATTTGTTCGGGAGTATGTGTAGGTGTGAGTGTAAGGGGGAGGATTTTTTGTTTTCTTTCCGATCATTTTTTTTGAAGTTTTCTACAATACCCCACTTTTGAAATAAAGATGAGGTAAATGAAAGAATACTTCAAACGAGCTTACAAATAAAAGCATCCTCAAAATGACGATCCTAAACAAGCTCAATAAATACAATAGGCTCCAAAAAAGATAAACAGGTCTAAAACCTAGATATTACAACCATGGGGCAAACTGACGTCAAACCCAACAAAGGCTTATCCAAAACGTGGACAAAACTTCAGGGTAATGACACAGCGTGGACAAAACTTTGTGCATCAACTCATTTGTGGACGAAACTTTAGGGTAGTTTTGGACAATTATCCCTTGAAATAATATTGTTTATCGGGATTGATTTCGTGATCAATGAGTTCTCTAATCTCTTCGAGATTAAAGGTTTGAATCTTGTTTTATTACGGATAAAAACAAATCTTTGATGTGACGTTAACAAGTACTTACTCAAAAAAATCACAACCAGACACTCGAGGAAACAACTCCAACAAGAGTCCTTTAGACCCAAATCATTTCGTCCGGTCAACACCAGCCAACGGAACCCGAACCAAGCCGGAGAAGGGAGCAAGAGAACCACAAGGTCGTAGATCCGATAACGTGCAGCAGCGAAACCTGTGAAGGAGTATACTCGGAGACAGGAGCGCCAGGTCTGAGGTGAGGAAGGATTGCACACGCCGTCAATGGAAGCCCAAATCCACGACCTCCGGGCAGATCTACGGCCATCAACGAGGTTGAAAAGCGTCCCACTCCAGATCTGTTCCGAGGCAACTTCGAGCTAGAGTTTTTTTTTTATCAGCAAATGCAAATTTAGATTAACCTCTTCGGAGAGAGAAAAGAAGTACACGATGAAGGTCTAGCTACAGACCAGAGTGAATCGAGCGCTGGAAAACCCGCACAACCTCATGACAATCTCAGCGAGGGGAATAACCCGATACAAATGATACATGAAAGAGCATTCCTATACCAGAAACCTCGTCATCCCACCACGGGAGCAGTGAATACAATCCCAACAAGGGAATACAAAGGCCTCAAACCGAATATGACAATCATCTAAGCTCAAGACAAAAAGACTAAGAAGAGAGTCTAGAACCCTAATTTAGCAACCATGAAGCCCATAAAAATAGAGGTCTGGAACCCAGATTTACCAACCATGAAGCTCAAAAAAAGAAAGCCGTCCACCGAGAAATCATCCATAATCTTACCCGTACTTGAGGATAATATTGTATCTTATCGGGACCCAAACTCTATATAGATTAAGGGTACCGACACGTCGGCGACCAACATCGCTAATCGACCGAGATAATCCGATGAAACATCATCGAAACTCAAAAACCAAAGATGTAAGACTCGAAGATTCCAAGGTCAAGAGACCCAGTATTACCCGTCAGAGGCCAACACCTAAAAGACTGACAGCCCTTTCCCAAAAATGGAAAGGGATACAAAGGAAATCGGTTGAAGCCTAAACATATGGATGAGCAGAATCTCAACAAGTCACAAGTAAAGATTAAGGTGATACAAAAACCTTACCATCCGCGGAGAAGAGGGACCAGTCTAGATGCACAACGAATCCACAATCAGAAACGCTTCCCACGGTAGATCTGAAAAAGGGCACCCAAGGACCACAAAGGACAGGTTCGGAGAACAACAAAGCAAACACTTCCAACACCCGAGAAGGAGCTGCACCAGAAAACCTTCAAAGAACTGGGGGCAACACCACCACAACCACGGGGCACGAATCAAGCCAATCCCCAACGATCAAAACCAAAGAAGTCGAGAAACGTGTCCCACACAGGAAAGACCAAAGATGCCGATGCAGCACCAAAAAGAGCGAGGGAGAAGCCAGGAAACGACTGACCAAAAACTGAGAGATGAACGTCCACATAGAGTTAACCACGCGCTGGCTCGAAAAGGGACGCCGACGACCGAAGTTGGAGTAAATCTGAAGCCATCGACTCCAAAACTAAAGAAGAAAAACTTCTCATCACGGACAAATCTACAACTGAAATCGCCCGGAGACGCAGTGAAGAAGCGGAGGAACGACGAAAGGAAGGAGGGAGAAATGGAAAAAAGAAAGCATGAAAGCGGAAAACGGGAAAAGGAGGGGCGGAGTCGCCGTCAACCTTCCGGCCACCAAGGCTAGATAGTCGACGACGACCACAAGACTACAGATCTAGAACTAAGGCGAGAGGCGAGAGTGTTTTGTAGAGTGATTCAGCCGGTTATTGGTTAATCATTTACTTAATAGATAAAAGAAATATAATTTAACAATGTCTCTGCACTTAACGACAACATATACTTTCTATCAAGAATAGTTCTTGGTGGTTGGGAGAGAAACAAGAGGCCAGAAAGAAAAGTTAAGTCAAAATGTACAGTAAGATTTGATCACGACACAATTGAGCTCAATACTCTTTTGGGCTTTTATGGTATAAACCCAACATCATAGTTGACACTTGACACAACTAAGCGTTTTCATGAAAAGGTACATAGAATGAGAGATACACATAAAGCGACATAGACATCTTTTTTTATCCTCGTTACTCATAAAATGGAAAAACGCGTGACTAAGTCGAAAAGCAGCCGCAAAAAAAACATATAAATAGAAGTAAACCATAGGACCAACTACAACAACATTCGACTGAAAACTCAAATTGGCACTTGAAGGTACAATTATAATTATATTATAACAGAGTCATGGGAAAGTTTCCGGTAGAATCAGCATCTCCGGCACTAGCAATCGACGTCGATTCACAACCGTTACAGAAAGCCGGGGATGCAGAAAGGAGAGTACACAAGCAAGCAGCTGACCAACGCGTAGAATGGGCAGTGAACATCTGCTTGGCGTTCGCGGCGCAGCCTGTTCAGGCAACAACTTCGGCCTCCAATGCGTACGCGGAGGCCGGTCTGGCGCTTGTAATGTGTGCTTTTGCGGCTTTGTTCATCGGAAAATCTAGGTGTTTTGGTCAGAAGACGAGTGGAGTGATGTAGCGGCTCGGAGTGTTCTTTGGTGTCACGGCCTTCTTTGTGAGAGTCACTACCCAAAGCTCCCTGTGGCTCAAGTGTGTGGGTGGGATAGTTTACTCTCTCACTTGGCTTGTCGTCTTTGTACTCCCTCTTGTTAAGAAACGGGTGTTGATCTCTCCGGTGTATGAATGGATTATTGAGATCTGGACTCGAGTTAAGGGTACGGTTTGTCCACTTAGGTTAACCTGATGGTCAAGAGAGCTTTCTTATCGCTTTGAGGTCACATATTGTAACGTTGGGAGTTCGCTGGCATGGAGGACACATAGTTGGATGTCAAACTGGACTGGATTGGGATTTTCCTATCTTTCTTATTTTTTCTAATTACAAAAGATATTATGATTTGGTTTTGTAATGATGTACTATTGACTTTAGATGAATTTAGGGTAAAAGTATATTGACTATGATTTTGGAATAGAATCAACCTTATTCCAAATCACAAGATCATAGGTCCATCAAGGATTTATTTCCTTATTCATTATTGGCAATAATTAGTTTCCTTTTCTTGTTCTATGATCTACTGTATAAATAGTTGAATTGATCAATGAAAACATAAGCAAGGGATATAACGATCTCCCTTTTTTCATGGTATCAGAGCCTATCAATGGCTGACAAAATCACCACTCCATATGTATATCCCGTGTTGTTGCAGGGTCCCCGTACCCCTCACCCGATATGCATTTGTGGGCAATGTATTTGTGGCATAAACGACCGGCTCCAAACGGTGAGAGGCGAAGAACAGCTCGTACCAGAACCGGCTGTTCTCCGCGCTACAAACTCAACGCTCATCGGAGCCCAGCATGTACATGATGTCGGATCAAGGAGCGGCGGCGACCGAGCCTGCAGAACGCACCTCTCATCAGTCGGTGTCGTCGACAACCACCCCTCTACGACAGGATCCACCATGTCCCCTGTAAAAGCAGCGCACTTCGCTGGTGGAGAAGGCACCACCAGACGAGCATGTATTACGCATCCAGCAGCGGACTCCATCGTCAATATCCGCTCCTTCGTGCCGGCAACCTCCGCCGCCGTCAAAAGTCACACCACCGCGTACTCTAGTCGAAGTCGCACCATACACTCTGCAGATAGCAGCCTTGGAGAAGAAGCACGCACCCATCACGGGCCCAACTACTTGGGTGACAAAATGGGCTCAACCCATATTAAGCCTAATGATGTTCTATCAATTGAGAATCATCATAAGCAATATGTGAATGGGCCCCACGGTGCACAAAATCAAATGCTCTTGGACTCTTTTTTGGGTCTGTTAAGTGAGGATCAAAAGATTCATTTAAGGGACCTTTTCAATGTGCCACATGCTCCTACTCTATTTGCCGGTATATCGACAACTGGCTCCAATCCGGACATTAATTCTTCTCCCTGGATTATTGATTCTAGGGCTACCCATCATATCACATATGATGCCTCCTTATTGTTAAATGCTTCAAATGTGAATCGGTTATCGCCTGTGGAGATGCCTAATGGGGAAAGTGCTTCCGTCAGTGCCATAGGACAAGTGGCTCTTGATCCTTTGTTGACACTTGATCGCGTGCTTGTCGTACCCCAGTTTCGCTTTAATTTGCTCTCAGTTAGTCAGATCACTCGCGACCTTAATTGTATACTAATCTTTTATTCAGAATGTTGTGTGATACAGGATTTACTTTCGAGAAAGCTGATTGGAGCAGGTAGGGTGCGGGATGGGCTCTACCATTGGGAACCAACGACGGCAGGAAGGGCATTATTAACTAATGGGAATAACACTACACAACTTTGGCATCGCCGCTTGAGACACATGCCCACTTCACGTTTGTCTCTCATTTCAGGTTTACCCATGATCTTCGCTAAACATACATTGGGTGTGTGTGATGCATGTTGCAGAGCTAGACAAACTCGATTGCCTTTCCCAATGCACACGGATAAAACTGCTCGCGTGTTTGAATTGATTCATTGCGACATTTGGGGGGCATACCATACACCTTCACTTTCAGGATGTCATTTCTTCCTTTCAATCGTTGATGACTTTAGCAGAGCAACTTGAGTGTACTTAATGAAGCAAAAGTCAGAGGTCAAGATACATCTTCTTCATTTCTTTAATTGGGTGGCAGGTCAATTTGATACTCGCGTCAAGTGTCTTCGTACTGATGGAGGAAAGGAATTCCAACACCATGAACTATTAGCTTATTATCACAACACTGGTATGGACTTTCAAACTAGTTGTGTTGGTATTCCTCAGCAAAACGACGTTGTCGAAAGGAAACACCGACACATTCTCGAGGTTGCACGAGCCTTACGATTTCAAGCCAAACTCCCGATACGTTTCTGGGGAGAATGCGCTCTCACATCAGCGTATCTAATCAATCGGATGCCACTCACATCCATTGGGAACAAGACCCCATTTGAAATACTTTACGGGAAAAGACCTGGCTATGACCATCTTCGTAGTTTTGGTTGTCTCTGTTATGTACATCAACAGACACGCGACAAATTTGCCTCGCGATCTCGACCTGGCATATTTGTTGGATATCCAAGAGGGCAGAAAGGATATCACATTTATGATCTTGAAGACCGGAGGGTTGTCGTATCTCGAGATGTGCAGTTTTGGGAAAATATTTTCCCAGGTGATCAGTGTACAGAAGCAGAAGCAAACTATGATGTTTCACCAAACAATGACGTTTCACCCTCAGCATTGCCTGACTTCACATTCTATCCTAACACCATTGCTCCATCGGGTGAGTCGTCCTCTTCGCCTTCCGTCCCTGATCCGATTGGCGACACCGTTCACGAGATTGTGGAGGAACCAAATGTGGAAGAAACATCTCTTCCCACAAAGCATGCTCGAAAGGTCTCCACGCGTTTGAATGCATATGATTATACTCTGCCACCTTCTGTTATACCGTCTGGTTCCGCCCCGCCCCCAACTGCTCACTCAGCAAACTCGACGGTACACCCTCTCACTCAAACTATTTCCTATGACAAATTGTCATCCACTCATCGTGCTTTTCTAGGGGCCATCTCCTCTGTGGATGAGCCACAAACATTTCAGCAGACAATCAAACATGAGCACTGGCGAGATGCTATGGCACAGGAAATCGCAGCTCTTGAAGGGAATCACACTTGGACTTTGGCAGAGCTTCCCCCCGGGAAATGTGCTATTGACTCTAAATGGGTGTACAAAGTGAAATATCGCCCAGATGGGAGCATTGAGCGTTATAAGGCTCGCCTTGTTGCAAAGGGTTATACTCAGATAGAAGGCGTTGACTATACTGACACATTTGCCCCAGTTGTGAATATGGTCACTGTTCGATGCCTACTCGCCGTTGCAGCTACTCATCATTGGCCATTGTACCAACTCGATGTCAATAATGCATTTCTTCATGGAGATTTACATGAGGAGGTCTACATGAAAGTTCCGAAGGGTTTCTCCAAGCAGGGGGAGCATCGAGTTTGCCGCCTTCACAAATCGCTATATGGGCTGAAGCAGGCATCCCGCAACTGGTATCAAAAGTTCACAGATTCTATTATCTCACTTGGCTATAAACCATCTGCTGCAGATCACTCTCTCTTCACTTTTGTTGCTCCTGGCTCATTCGTCGCCGTTCTTATTTATGTGGATGATGTCGTCATTACCGGAACAGATGCACAGCGCATTCAACAACTTAAAGAACATTTGGACAAACAGTTCAAGATCAAGGATCTCGGAACATTAAAATGCTTCCTTGGGCTCGAAGTAGCTCGCTCGTCTTCAGGGATCGTCCTCTCGCCGCAGAGAAAGTACGCCCTCGACATCTTGGCTGATAGTGGCTTCACTGGCTATAAACCAGCACCCTTACCACTCGCTCAACAACATCGCCTCTCGGCGGATACCAGACCTCTCTGTAAAGACAGTGGACAATATCGTCGGTTGGTTGGACGCCTATTGTACCTAACCATCACTCGACCAGACATTAGCTATGCAGTCCACATCTTGAGCCAGTTTTTACATGCTCCTCGGCAACCTCATCTGGACGCTGCTTTCCATGTGCTTCGTTACCTCAAAAGTAGTCCAGGGCAAGGGTTGCTCTTCTCAGCCGACAACAATCTCACCTTACGAGCTTATTGTGATGCTGATTGGGCAGGCTGTCCAGATACTCGAAAATCCACCACCGGATATATAATGTTCCTTGGGTCATCTCCCGTGACTTGGCGATCTAAGAAGCAGACTGTCGTATCATGTTCATCAGCAGAGGCCGAGTACAGAGCCATGGCGGCGGCCAGTCGTGAGATAGTCTGGTTACGCCAACTCCTCACTGATCTCCAGGTACCCCAGCGGCTGTTCCACTTTTTTGCGATAATCATGCAGCCATACACATTGCTTCCAATCCAGTCTTCCATGAGCGGACAAAGCACATCGAGATTGACTGTCATTTCGTACGCCAACAACTCCAGGCAAGAGTTCCGCAGCCTCAACCAATCTCCAGTCGGCACCAACTTGTAGATATCTTTACCAAAGGCTTGGGTCGCGATCACTTTCATGAGCTTCTTTCCAAATTGGACATTGTCAACATTCATGCTCCAACTTGAGGGGGAGTATTGACGATGATTTTGGAATAGAATCAACCTTATTCCAAATCACAAGATCATAGGTCCATCAAGGATTTATTTCCTTATTCATTATTGGCAATATTTAGTTTCCTTTTCTTGTTCTATGATCTACTGTATAAATAGTTGAATTGATCAATGAAAACATAAGCAAGGGATAACAATATGCGGCAAAAGTTCGGTAAGTCAAAAATTGGCTCGTCGGTCACGTTTGTTATCATGTACAAACTTGGTATAAGGTATATAAATTATAGGGATATTATCATTCCCTACCCCCAACTTTACGTCAAATTCATATCCTAATCTATCTTCATCTTTCGTTTCAAATCCTAACCTCAATTTTCGTTTTTTTTCAAAACCTATCATTTACTATTCAAATTAACGGAACACTTAATTTGTCGGTCACATGCACAGCAAGTGACCCCATATATTTTGTGCTTGAAGGTGGGTTCTTTGCTTGAAAGTGGCAGCAGTACTTGTTGGAATAAAAAAGACAAGAGAAATCAATTTGCTTCTTGAGGTGTGTGGTGGAAAACACCGTGGGCAAGGTTTGCTTCTCTTGCTTTGATTACTTTATAAAGACCATTAATGCTTATCATATGGAGCATTAATTACTCATTTATATATTTCTGATTAGTGCCATAATTGATGTCTTGAGTGGGTGGCTGGATTTGGTCCTTTGAAGTGCTACTGGACACATGATTATTAGAGAAAGCTTGTGGAGTATGTTTGTGATGAAGAAGAGTTGGGTTCAGTGGGAGAACCAGTTTTTTCAGTGAGGGGGGCACCAATATTTTTATATGTTAGGACATAACATTAAGATAATATGAAGTAACATTTAAAAATATTAATATCATAAAAAAACCAATAAATAATAGTCTGAGACCCTAAAAATGACTTAGATATAAAAAATGACTTACATACTGATAAGTTCGTAAACTAATTGAAGTTAAGAAACTTATAACAATTAGAAATTTTTAAAAAGAAGAAACATAAAACAGTTCTGAAATTGAACGATGAGGGACATAATTAGATTATTTAAAAAATAAGGAGTGCAATTATAAATTTAAAAGAAACAAGTGATAAAAATAAAAATTAAAGAATATTTGAGGGGGGCACAACTTCAAAAAAATGAAAAAAATTATGGGGCATAAACCAAAATTCTCTAAAATTTAGGTAACAAAAGCAATTGAGGGGGGGCACGTGCCCCCTTGAGCCCTTAGTAGTTCCGCCCCTGGTTGGGTTGGACCTTATAAATTAAAGTAAGACTTGGATTAGTCTTGGGTTGTCACAAATTGTATATTGAGAGGAGATTTGCAATTGTAATTCTCGGATTATCTTTTAATATTATAAGGAGTTCGTCGTTGTCCCGTGGATGTAAGCACATTGTCAAACCATGTATATCGTTGTTACTGTTTATTTTCTTGCACTTTGATTATTGTTGTGTGCTATGCGATGCTATTTGGTATTTCTCCACATCAGGAAGTATAGTTGAATGTCAAATTAGGCTGGATTAGGATTTCCATGTCTTTTTTTATTAAAACAAAAATTACGGCTTGTTTTTGAGATACTGTACTATTGATCTCAAAACATATAGGACGGTAAGCGACAAAAGTTCAATGAGTCAAAAATTTACCTATTGTCGCATTTGTTACCACATACACACTTGATATAAGGTAAATAAGTCATATATCTATGTTTTGGGGACAAAAAACACTTCTCGAGTATCGTACGATCGGGTTTACGATTGGTACATATAAGATAATGGCTAAGATCTTGTCTGAGGCGCCTTCAAAGGGTGATTGACGACCTCATCGGTATTACCTAGTTAGCGTGCATATAGGGGAGGCAGTTTCCGGACAATGTTCTCATTGCTATGAAGGTTTTGGTTTTTGTGTGTTGTTCATGATGACCAGCCACAATGGTGAAGTAAGACGTCGAGAAGGTTTTCGACAAGGTCAATTTCTTTTACTGGACTCAGGTGATTCAGAGTATAAGGTTCGAGGACAAGTAGACTATGTGGGTCTCCTCTCGGTAATGGGGTTTCTCCCGTCCCGCTCAACAACTCACATTCTGAGCAGTTCAAGGTCCATTGTTATAATAACTTTAATAACTCGATTGGGCTTATGGTATAAACAACATTGTTGACACAGTTAAGCATTTTCGGCATAACCGTTGCGGAAGCTTGGGACACAGAAATATGTCCCGAAAGTGGCAAAAAGTCTCCTTTATTGCCTGTGAATGAGTGTAAACAATAACATTGTCCGGAGTAGTTGTCGTTCTGTTCTAATTTTGGTTGTATTTCGGGTTGTACGTGGTTCTTCTTCATTTCTGGTGTAAGCCTCTGACTTCTTGAGGTTCTAAGAGCATGTACAACGGGTCGCACCCGCGCCCCACTCCGCGCGCGCCCGGACCGTGGCACGCGGGCCGACCCGCTGTGGAGGCCGAAAAACCCGCGCCCGCTCCCCATTTTCGCGCTCCCGCCCCCCTCTGTGCGTGCCGCGTGCCCCGTCTGCTGTCCGCTGGCCGATCCCGCTCCCTGCGCGCCCTCGCTGCCGTGGCAGCCTGTGGCTGCGCCACGTGGCCCGACCGTTGGCAACGGTCGGGTTCTAACGGCTATATTTGTTTTTAATTCAAAAATCAACAAAAACTAACCCTATAAATACTCATCTTCACTCTCATTTTTTCCACACCACTCTCTACTTTCACTCTCCAATTTCACTCTCATCTTCCCAAATTCTCCTCTCTCGTTTCAATTATTCGCGTGAAAAATGTCGGGCGAAGCTGGGTCTCGTGTACATTCAGCTGGTGACGAAGTAGGATTCACCGAGGACGAACTGGCACGAGGTTTCGGAGACATTCTAATGGGCAATCGCTCCGTCTCCCCAAACTCGAACCCGGGGTCGAGTTCAGGTTAGTGCAAACTTATTATTTATGTAACGTAATTTTTGTACTTAATTTATTGTATTAATGCATTGCATTCATTTTTTTGATTAATTATTTGCACTTAATTTATTGTTTTAAATTTTTTTATCAGGGCAATACCGTCCCCAACAATATCAAATGGCGCCGGGGTTCCAAGTGCCATCACATTGGACCATGCCCCCACAAGGTTTCCAGATGCCACCGTTCCAACCACAATCACAATAGGGGATGGGAACCCAATTCTACAACTACGAGCGTCATCCACTACCCGACGTACAAACCCCCCAACCATCCTCTGCCGGACCTTCCCAACGACGAGCCCGAGCCCCTGCTGCCCGAGGCCAACCCCAAGAACCAGAACCGGATGGCCGGACATTCAGCAAGCAGGAGGACCACCACCTCATTACTTGCTGGTTGAGTTCTTTGAAAGACGCCATCAAGGGCAACTCCCAAACCGGCACCACATTCTGGTGCGAAGTTACAAAGAAATACAACTCGAAGGGAGGTTTCCCAGTGCGACGGTGGGAAGCTATCAAGAAACGTTGGGGCAGAGGTTCCTCTCAGACAAAGAGGTTCCTCGGCTATTTGAAGAAGTCCAAGGAGGAGAAACCGAGCGGCGCCAACCAGGCAGAGCACATGAAACGTGCGAAGGAACTGTGGGAGGGGGCAGGGAAAGTGATTAGGGACCACCCACTAAAGTTCGATCTGGATCATTGGGTGGAGAGGCTCGAGGGCGTCTCGAAGTTCACTGCCCACGAGGGCACAATGGGAAATGTCCGCCGTCAAGTACGCCAACAACGACAGCGGTTGGATGAGGCTAGGGCTTACAGCTCAATCCCACCCACAAGCACAAGGGAGGAGGGCACACATATCAGTGGTGAGTCCCAACAACCAGAATGGGGAGGAAGCGAGAACTACGAGGGGACTCAAGTCCCTCTCAGCGACACACCGCCATCCCCTGAGGCCGACCCAAGTCCCCCTCGCCGACCGCAAGGGAAGAAGGCAGCGAAGGCCGCAAAGAAGGGGACCGTCCTCACGGCCCAAATGTCTGCCTTCGTCGAGCTGGAACGTTCACGGGTGGATGCTGAACGTTCACGTGGCGAACAACATGTAGAAAAGCATCGCCTGATACAGACATTAACCCAACAGTGGGAATCAAACCTCGCCACCTACAAGTCCCTGTTGGGGGCGGATACATCTTCCTACGACGAAGAGGCTATGGCAAACCATAAGTTTTTCAAGTCCGAACTGCGACAACTCATAGCCACCCTTAAAGCCCAAATCGAAGAACTTCGACGACAACCCCCGCCATCAGATGTCGGCCCAACAGACGATGATTCTTAAACTTGTATTTTGTTTTGGGTTGTATTAAAAGGGGTTGAATAAAATTAGAAGTTCATTTATATTCGTGTTAAATTTATTTATTAATTATTGATTGTCCTTAATTATTTATTTCTAAAATTGTTTAAATTATAAACAATTTAAACGGTTTCTGATAATGAATTAAATAGAACAGGAAAATATCAAATAATAATCTAGTCAGCACTGTTTTGCACTCCCAGGGCCTCAGAGGTCCTTTCTGTTGTAGAACACCCACTTTTCTGCACTCCCACTCTCTGACTTTTGTCCAGTCAGCACAAGGGCCTCAGGGCCAGGGCCACACGCAGGGCCGTTCTGTTGTACATGCTCTAACGAGGAGTGCTTTTAGGTTGTATCCGTTTTTTCATCCCGAGTTTTTTACTTTAAAGAGCCGATTTTTAATATATGTTTTTCCGATAAAAAAAATACTTAGCATGTGACCTCCAAAATTCGGTCTTCATGTTGAAATAATATTGTGTACTTGGGTTGATTAGGTGGTCGATGAGCTTTCTCATCTTCTTGAGATCAAATGTTTGAATCTCGGAGTATATGTATTTTATTACGACGATTTTCAAAGCGTGAAGACTGTTTTTGTACGTTACACAATTAAACACAAGATATAATTTTTTTTGTTATCAATTGATAAAAGGTATAAAAAGTAATTAATACCAAAAAGATTACATTACGCCCATTGCAACTACAAGTCTTCAGTTGAAAAGGACATGTTATATGTCATTGTCATGACAAGGGCTGGAAACAGGAAATTTTTTAGGGTCGTCCGTCAATAATTTTTTTTGATATATGAAAGAAGTTATTTTTCACTTCACTCATAGATAATTGGATTATTTTGTATTGTTCGTTCAATAGTTCATGCATATAATTGATGCAAAAATAAAATATTTTTTACATATATTAATATTAATAAAATTACAAGAATTTGAAGATAATTTTTCGCTTATCAAAATTTTTTTTTTGCAGCTAATTAAGCGTTTTGGACTGAAAAAAAATGTAAAATACCCACTGGATCTTAAAAAATCCACTATTTTTTTCATACGAATTCTGATTTAGATTCGTAAGATATTAAATTAAATTTAACTGAAATGTAATTAGCAGTATAGTTATACATGTAGTCAAATTTGGAAAAATAGCTAGTCGTTAGTCGAACGGCGAGGATCCTTAGACGCCAAGCGGGAACTAGACGGGACTTAAGTGGATTTAATTATTTAATTATATTATGTATATTTATGTGTGTAATATTAGTATTTTGGACTTAAAAATTGTTGTATTCTAAAATTAATTTAGCCTAAAATAAATTAAATAAATTAACCCAATTAAAATTAACTTAATCCAATAATTACTAATCCTACCTCAATCTATAAGTCATTATCACTCACAAAGTCTCACATTTGTACAAGCTCACGGGCATAAATGTTATATTGTATTAATATTAACATCTAAAATATAGAAATAGTTCAGACCATTAAAGTATAATATTATGTATATTAAATATAAAAGTAGCTCATCTTATATTAAAGCCCATTAACTAATGCAAACCCAATCTCAGAACATAGTAAAAAAGGGGTGTTCCAGTGAGTTAAAATGAGGGTGTTCTAAGTGAGGTCCGAACTCAAGTTTAAAGCAAAATATACAAGAGCTTTTAACCATCAGGCTAAGTTTCTGTATGGTTAGGGTGTTCCATGGAACACCCTAAATCCTTATTGGTTCCGCCCCTAGTCATGACTATTGTCGACCATTTCCATCTCTTTTAAACTGTTTCAAAAATCGTTCGTAAATGGGGATTAATCGACATTTAAGCGGATATTTTTAGAATACCGGTCCGATTTTAATTAGTCGGGCGGCTCTAGGTAGAAGTGTAATTCAACTTTGAGTCGTCCGAGTGACGATATGGAATCGAGCTTGGAGAGTCCCGAAAGCCTTCTCAAAATACTTTCTTGCGACCTCTTGTTTCTGCGATTACAACACGTGCTTCAGAAATTGTGGTGTCGGGATGGACTTTCCAAAAACTACCAACGGGAGATACATTCCGTCAGTCAAGTAGTAAAGAGTGTTGTAATCGTGACCATTTACCTTAAACTTGATTTTTGGCTGCTCACCTCACTGTACATGAGCAAACAAAGACGATTGGTTTGAGACATTAATATCGTTGTTAGACTCCGACATACTAAAATATTTGTTCCAAAACCAAGTGTCGGGCTTCGCAGCGACTTCAAGTATAACCTTCTATCCAAGATAATCGCTCCGTTCGTAAATCCCTTGATGCGCTTTTAGATATTTTTCAAACAAATTGTATCTTCCTCGCACATGAACAGTACTTCCACATTAATTGCCTCACACCACATTAAATTACGTCCATTGCCCCTTCAAGTCCTCTGTCGGAGACGATTAATGATTAAATTACGCATTACGCTGTCCAAAAGGATTAAATTACGCCATTGCCACTACAAGTCTTTCGTCGGCAAGACAGATTATATGCCATCGTCACGACCATTTTGACCATTTTCATCTCCTATATAAGGGGTTTCTCTGTTCTAGAAGCAGTGACGGCAGTAAGGGGCACCAAAATTTATTTACCACAATACTCTTGGTTAACAAAATTTAAAGGGGTATAATCTAAAGAAGACGCAACTCGATGTTATAATACTGATCTTTCGTTTATTATCAAATTATAACCCGAACGAAGGTTGATTCTCATATCATAACATTGACCGTAATGTTTGTCATTTTTCGTCTTTGAGTTTGACGACTGTTTATTGAGTAGCAGAAAAAGTTGATAGGTCAGGATTATGATTTGAGAATAAACGAAATGTCTACGTTATGACATTAAGTTTTCTCATTGCATTTTAGGAATGTTTTAGAGACACGTGACAAACATGTGACTAGTATTTCACGGAGTCAATCACACTTAACAGATTTTGATACATTTTGAGAATTAATTTTTCAAACTTGTTACTGTGTAAGAAAGTTCATAGGTATGTGTAATGCTTTGAGAATTGATAAAAGTACAACGAGATTACATAAGGTTTTCCCTTTAAAATAGAGGGTAAATATCCGGTGAGGAGAATCTGGACAAGATCGAGATGCTGGAGGGGATAACATAAGGAGATGTCGGGAGGGAGGGTAGAGTTGATGGAGTTGTTGAAGAGGGAGAGGAATGTGAGGTTGGGGAGGCGGCAAAAGAGGGAGGGGAATTTACCGACGAGGCTAGCGCTGGAGAAGTCGAGGGAGACAATGGAGGAGGAGGCGGAGTAGGAGACGCCGAACCAGAGGCAGGGGGTGTCGTCGCGATCATTCTAGGAGGAGAGGTCGTTGAGGGAGAGCTTGACACGCTGGAGGTAGATACCTTCTTGGTTGAGAGCAGTGTTGCATGTGAGGAAGACGAGGAAGAATAAGATGAGCATGAAATTGAAATTAGAGTTGCAAAGAAAAGGAAGCATTTTCGTTTTAGACCCCTTCGAAAGACCCTCATCTTAAGGATTTGGGAGTGAGTGTGTATTTGTTTGCTCTCATCTTAAGGCTCAAACATATATATACATGCAAAATATAAAAAAAAAATAAGGGTTAGGCGTATTCTCAGATCTAATAGTAAATCGGAGGACCAACTCAACTAAAAGTTTAATCTAATAGTTGAAGACCCAATTATACATTCTAACACGCGTCCTCATAAACAAGCCCATTTCCGAGTTTGGAGGTAAATTATTTAGAAAAGAGAGATGAGTCCATTGAGATGAAAGAGAAGGGCTGACCCATTATGGCCAAATAAAATACTGAAGATAAATATCATTTTTTTTGTAGAGAGTTGGGTTTGAACCCATGTCAGTGAGATGTCGAGCTTTAATACTATAATAGAAGACCAACTCAACTAAAAGCTCAATCTGATAGTTGAAAGCCTAATTATAGTTTTATTCTACCACACGCTCTCACAGGAAATACCGTTTGTGGGTTTGGAGATGAATTGTTTATAAGAGGGGATGAGCCCATTAAAAAGAGTGATAAGGGCTGTCAAATTATGGGTGAATTTAATAAATAGAAAAGAAATTAGATTTTTTTCGTAGATAGTGGGGTTTGAACATGTGTCTTGAGTTACCAAGTTCTGATACCATATTAGAGGGTCAACTCAAATAAAGCTCAAGTTGTTAGTTGAAGGCCTAATTATTATTATATTCTAATACGCGTCCTCACGAATAAGCCTATTTACGGATTTAGATGTGGCTTATTTAGAAAAGGAGAAGAACTCGTTGAGAAGAAGGATAAGAGTTGCCCCATTAAGGGAAAATTAGATAAATAGAGAATAATATCATTTTTTTTGTAAATAGTGGGGTTCGAACCCCTGTCCGTGAGGTATCAAGCTCTGATACCATATTAGAGGACCAACTCAACTAAAAACTCAAGCTAACTGTTGAAGACCCAATTATAGTTATATTCTAACAGACCAGACCTCCCAAAAAGATTCAGGACAACACCGAGGGGCTACGCCCGAACTTCAGCGAGTTCTGGTTCTAACCTACGTTGTGGAACCATGGTGGAGAGCTAGATCCAGAAGATGGATCTAAGGCACACAAGTCATCTGTCGTTCCAAGTCGGCACGAAGCCGACGAAGAAGAAGACAACAGCGGAGAGGAGGGCCGAGGCTCGTAGTGTGAGGAGGGAGAAGCAAGGGCGGCAAGGATCTGGCGAGACCAACTCCAGCGAGATAATGATTTTCTTTGTTATGGTAAGACATCTCAAACCAAAATCTTATAGACGCTTATTATCTAGGCGGACTAGAGGAGAGGTCGGATCCTCGACAGATTTCTTACAACATTACTACCGGTATGACCCACTGAAATGTTTAAGTTGTTAGGGTTCACATATGAGTGCGACTCTCGCATAGGATAAATGTGAGATAAACCAATTGTTAATTTATTTCTTGACTTACGGCAGAGAATAAGAGGTAGTTTCATTAATACAAAAATACTCATTACAATTGCAATTAACTAGAACAAGAAATATAACTAAAACATGAATTGAAACCAAAACAATAACAAAAAATAAAGTCCAAAAGGTTCAAACTTTCAAGAGCCGCTCTAAGTAATACCTAAACATTGTTTGATCCCCGTTTTCTAAAGACTCTTTTCGTCGTAAGATACATTGAACTTGAACTTTACACTGATAAACTAGTCGGTTGGATAAAATGTGGTGTCTAATCTGTATATCATCGATTCCTTTATTGTAAGTTCGCGGAAAAAAACATGGCATTAATAGTCTCCCAGATATAACCAAATTCGTGTGGGTTGCAATTCATACTCAGACAAGTGGGTGAAAAACTCATGGCATTAATTGTGAACACTTTATGAGGATTTGTTCCAGAAGAGTCACCATCTCCACCTTATAAGGACTTCCTTTGTTAGCTTTTTTTTTAATGAGGGGCCCTGTTTTTTTTATATCATAACATCAAAATAATATAACCAATATTAAAATTAGGGAAAACTACCAATACCTACCCAAAACCATGTCCATTTAACCGATGTTTACTCTGAAGTTTAAAGTTAACTGATGCATACCCTGAAGTTACGACTTGTAACTAAAAACCTCTTTTGTCAGCTAAAATGACGAAAATACCCTCAGTGGTTTTTTTAAATAATTTTTTTAAATATAAATGAAGTGATTTTTTTAAATAAAAATGAAGTCATTTAATAAGTAAATATATATATATGTAACAAAAGTAATTTTTAAATAATTTTTTTAACATAATTATTGAAGTGTAGTTGAGGGTATTTTCGTCATTTTAGCTGACATAGGGGTTTTGAGTTACATTTTCGAAACTTCAGGGTATGCATCAGTTAAACTTTAAATTTTAGGTAAGCATTTGTTAAATGGGCATGGTTTTGGGTAGGTATCGATAGTTTTCCCTTAAAATTATTAACATTGCACAAACGTAATAAATAAATACATAATAGAAGACGTGATGTTGAGATTGCATATATTGAAAATATTTTAAATAATTTTGTTCTTAATACAATCAAAAATATAATTTTCGTTGTATACGACTGTACTATCATTTATTCAATGGTCTCATATTTATTTTTTTAACCAAGTTTTAATAATATTCAAAACAGAAAATACTTTTTCTTTAATAGCGATGATATTCGATCACACTATCTTTTGAATATATTATTTTGTGATTATAGTAATTTTTTAAAGAACTACTTCAAAACACAAATTAATGGTAATCTCAAAGCCTAAATAATGAGATAAATAAGAATAAATTTTATAGATTAATTGAAATTAGGAAAACATAGTTGAAATATGTTGTATATGATTAAATTAAAAGTTAAAATGATGTGTCTTTATCCCTAAATAATGTACTAAATAAAAATTTAAACTAACTAAGATTAGGAAATTAGAAATATTTTTTTTTGATCAGCAAATTATTTTTGTAGAAGAACCAAGTTTCCAAAATGGAAACAAGGTCAAGGGCGAACCCTCACTTACACCAAAGAGCATGCCAACTAGGCATCTCAAACCAATACACAAAACTCAAACCAATATAACCAGTACAAACCAACAAAGGGTCTAACCTATACCCAGAAATTACAGACTTTGAAGCAAACTGAAGAAGAGTCTAACATTCCTATACTCTCATTTTAAAATCTTGAAGCAAACTAAAAACAATACACTTGGTCTTAGTACCAGATATAACAAAAAAGAAGCAACTAGGCCAACCAGGGCAACAAAGAGCCAACAAAGGCAAAAGTCAACAAACCAACAACGTCCTACTAGGACAACCAGCCCAAATGAAGGCAACAGAACGAAACCGGACCAGACCACCAGGGGTCTGATACAACCAGGTTCAACCAACAAACAAGTAAAAACGAGAGGAACCAAAGAAAACGAAAAAGCCCTAATAGACAGAGCCTAATAGCCCGAGCAACCGAACCCCAACAACTCACCAACATGTCGCCACCACAAGCAGCTTCCAACCAGCAAGAAATGAAACAATCACCCCCAAAAGACACTCAACCCCAATCTCTACCACCAGATTTTCCATTGCCAATCTAGGCAAACAACCAAACTCGGGGGCCAACACCCAGAAACCGAGTGGCCCCGACCTCAATCAGGCCGGGAAATGAAATTCAGGCGAAGAAGAAAGGGAGAAGAGATTACCTTGGGGGAAAGCAGCAAATCCGACGAGTCGCACCTCTCAGATGACAAAGAGAACCCGTCACCGCGCCGGTGGCCAACACCATGAAACCGGACGACCACCGCAAGTAGAACCTCAGGAGTGGAGAGCAGACGCGAGGAAGCTGAGACCGATCCCCACAAACGCACCGGAACAGATCTGATGTGAGAACCCCTCCGATCCACCGCCCAAAGGAAGTAGAAACAGAACCCACTGAAGATCCACACCAGGAATAACCGGAAGAGAAGGAGAACCCGATCAGGAAGTAGAGAAAACAAAATGAAAGCGGAAGGGAGAACAAAAGCAAAGGCTAAAAGGGGAGAACGACGAAGACCAGGACACGAGTGAATCTGAAGCCATCAACTCCAAGGACGGAGATGAAGAGCTTCCCACGAACAGATCCACAAACGCAACCGGAAACCGACGTAGAAACACCCCGAGACCCCAACCCCCACCAGATCTAACCCCCGAACCCCAGATCTAGCCCAAGTCTTCTTCCCCGGTGTCAACAACGACACCAAACCACCGGTCACTGCCGGGACACGCTCCATCAACGGAGATAACAGGAGAAGAAGGGACCACCATCTGTGACACCGGAACTCAGATTTAGGACGACCAAGGTTACGAGATGCGAAAAGGGTGGAGAGCAGAGGAAGGAAAGGGCAAGAGGAGCGGAGGAGGAGAGGTGAGAGCCACCGGTGATTATCTGGCAACAAGATTTGCCAAGAGAATCACCGGCGGCCACAAGCGCACCAGATCTAGGGTTGAAGAAGAAGAGAGAAGGCAGAGGAAAAGTCTAGAGAGAGATAATGTATGAAAACTTACAATACGATACAATTTAGGAAATTAGAAATATAATGAAAAAAAACATACAACATTCACGGTCGTGTCCAGAAGATCTTTAATACTCACTTAGACTAATTATAATTAAGAAATAAGAATTATTAGAGGGGGAACTATTAATTATTTTAATTAAATATAGATAAGAAATGATGTTTTAAAGAAAGTTGAGGGAGGCACGTGCCTCCCGAGTATCACATAGATCCGCCATTGGACCCTTACCATCTTGGCAAACGCCTGGAGGAGGCGAGGTTGGATCCTTGGCGGGAATCCTAGCAGAGGCATCGAGGCTTCGAAAGAGGGACTTGACTTGTCGCCTCATCTAACAAACTCGGGCAACGTTCATGGAAGAAAATCAGGCACAACCAGTAGCTGCTCCGGCGGTAGATGGCGACCCCTAAAACCCAAAACCCTAAAGTCCAAATCTTTTGTTTGTTGCCCTTGCTTTATCATATTTTATCTGAGGGGTTGTTCCCGGAATCATTTTAGTGGTGTTAATTGTCGGTTATATTCCCTGCGATAGGTTCAAATTGCAATAGGTTTGACGATGGTGTTGCTCCTCTTGCCTTTTGACCGACGGTTTCGTTGGTGTTGACCATCAACAGATCTGCTCTGGCGGTAGATGGCGACCTTAACCCTCCCAGCCTGTTTGACCTCTTCCTTCTCTTTTTCGTGCTCCTTTTTTGAGTAGGTTTCTTATTTCCTTGTTTTTATTGGCTTTTCAGACATTTGTTCATTTGTTGGGTGTTGTTTGATTGGTGGTTTGTGGTTTCCTTTCCAGAATCCACCCCACTTTTTTAATGCATTCCTTATTTTCTGATTAAAAAAAAAGACCCTCACTCCCTACCGCTGACAGCTCCGACCGTGCAAATAGCAACCAACAACGAGGCCTCATTGCCGCCGCCACCACCGGAAGCAACTAACCAACACATAAAATGGACTGTGAGCATCTGTTTGTCCTTCGCATCTCAGTCAATTCAAACCGCAACCTCCGCCTCCAAGATGTACGCTGAGGTGGGTCTGGCACTAGTAATGTGTGCCTTTGCGCTCTTGTTCGTGGCCAAATGTAGATGTTTTGATCGCAAGACCAGTCGAGTGATGCAGCGCTTCAGAGTCTTCTTTGGCTTCACGGCCTTCTTTGTGAGGATCACTACTCAGAGCTCTGTGTCTCAAGTGTGCGGTGGGGACGATCTACTCTCTTTCCTGGCTTGCCGTCTTTGTATTCTCGGCCATCAAAGAACCCGTCGTGACCGCTCCCGGTCACATTTATACGACCGGATCACCTGTAAAGCAATGAATGGGTAAAATCCGCAATCAAGTTTAAGGCATGTATTTGAAGTATATTTGTATACCTTCCGGTTTTGGAAATGAATATCATGACCAAATAGAAATAAATAACATATCTCTAAGAGCATTCCCAATGGTATACTATGATTAATGGTATGAAACAATGGTAAGAGGTTTTTTTTGGTTTTTTTTCCTCCTTCATACCACTACCTCAACCATGATCTATCCAATGGCAACCCATGACTAGTAGTAGGGAGTCATTGTATGAACTTTCTACAGTTCTAAAACCGTCCCAAATAAAACTATTATTTTTATTTAAAGCCACAAAACAAAGTACACATTAACCTAATTAACCTATGATAATTACGCATACGATAATTAACATACGATGATTAAACATAATACAAACGATAATTAACCTAATTTCTAACGACTCCAATGTGTAGACGCCACTTCCCCTCATCTTTGAGCATCTCCCACGCAACACGTTTTGTCCATAACCCGTGTTCTTTTTCTTAATCACTCACGGTCGCAGCATAGATATTCTCGGTTGCTTCTTTCCTAGGTTCGTCGACACATTAATGGTAAATCTTATCAAAGCCTTGCACTTTTTGCTCATCTTTTGGAAATGATCCTTCATCCGCTTCTCCGACCGCTCCGGTCACGCTTCATCTCCGGTTTGAACGAAAGTGAGGTAGAGTTCATGTCAGTACTTTCCCCCGACCTCGACAAAGGTTAGCCAATTCACCACCAATCATAAGCTTTTGAGACCAACAACGGTAGTTGGTACCGTCGAGAGGTTCAACACAGGGATAAACATTTAAATTACGAGCACCAACAACATTCATGGAATTTAGATTGGCATGCAAATTCGAGTTCATGTTCGTCATTAAACAATTCACGAAATATTAAAGAAAAAAAGTAAGTTTGCTTTCAAATTGTTGGCTTTAATATGCGTAAACTGTTATAAAGAATTGCAGAACAAAACAGAGAACAGAATTAAGCAAGCAATCGGAAAAAACAATTGGAACTACCAACCGGTGTGACGTGCAAACGAAGAAAACAGCTGTAACTGGCACGGAGGTCCACTGACTTGAAAGCAAATTTCCGGCGTGACCGAGGTGGCGATCAGTAGCGGTTGCTCCCCAAGGATCACACAGCTCCATCCAACAGCGCACCCACTTGCTCTACTAGATGTGGAAGGAGCAGGACAGGATTCAATAAAAACGTAAAGAACATAGGAAACCAAAGCTGTATTTATAGCTAAAAAACAGTTGACTTTTGAAATCAAATATGTTCAACGTGAGTGAACCAAAATCAAAACCACTTTGACATCAAAAGTTCCAACTCTCCAACCCAACTAATATAAGCCTAGATGTCTTTGTTGAATAGTATTAGATGTCTTTGTTGAATAGTATAAGAAGGGGTGTGCCTACCGTGCCTTTACAAACTAAAAAAAGACGAAACTAGGCTGACGTCACGTTGTTAAGAGAGAGAAATTGTTAGTGGACCCAATAACTTTCACCCACACCCGCTCATACTCTAAATTGACATAAGAAGTAGGACATTTTTTTTGTCCTCGTTACTCGTGGATAAACGCGTGACTAAGTCGAAAAGCAGCCGCAAAAAAAACATATAAATAGTTCCTAAATCATAGGACCAACTACAACAACATTCGAGATCGAGACATGGGAGAGTTTCCGGCGGAATCAGCATCTCCGGCACCGGCAATCGACGTGGATTTACAACCATCACAGAAAGCAGCCGACCAAAACGTAGATTGGGCAGTGAACATCTGCTTGGCGTTCGCGGCGCAGCCTATTCAGGCGCCCAATGCGTACGCCGAGGCCGGTCTGGCGCTAGTAATGTGCGCCTTTGCGTCGTTGTTTCTCAGCAAATGTCGATGTTTTGGTTTCAAGACGAGTGGAGTGATGCAGCGGGTGGGAGTGTTCTTTGGCGTCACGGCCTTCTTTGTGAGAGTCACTACCGGAAGCTCCCTCTGGCTCAAGTGTGCCGGAGGGATAGTTTACTCTCTCACCTGACTTGCCATTATCATAATCACCGTCTTTAACAAGCGAGCGAAGATCTCTTTTGTAGAGGAATGGATGAGTAAAATTTGGGCTCGAGTTGAAGGTATGTTGACCTGATGGTGAAGATAGCTCACTCACCTTCTTGAGGTCACATGTTCGAGTCCAATGCATACACTTATTTAAGAGCGGGTGTGGGTACAAGTTAGAATAGCCTAAAATAGGATTTCCCCATCATTGTTACTTTTTATGAAAATAAAGTTAAGATTAAACTACACTTTCAAGAATACTATGGATCATATCTATTTCTAGAATACCTATAATATGGAGTCTATTATGGCGATAGTCGGCGAAAAAAGATAAGGAATGTTTTTTTTCCTCGGGGAGTGGTGATTCTTTCTTCTTGGGTTGATGATTTTATCATGCTAAATCTAGGTATGTAGAGGAAATTTCTTTTCTCTTTTCTCTATAGTGTCTCTCAAGAAGATACATGGCGATTTTGTTCCGAATACCCGTCAGAATCGAAATCCACGGTATGACTTATAAATTTGACCTTCTAGATTAGACCATATTCTATAGATTTTTTTAAGAGCATCTACAGTCTTTCGGTCTGGTTGAGGTTGAAAGGAGAAAAACACTTCCACTCTTCTCTTTTAGCTTGACTGGAACAATTTCATTTGCAGTTCATGAAATTTTTGTAGGTTGATAGGTGAAACTGATAGAATAAACATAAAAAAGAATGAAAATGACACTACACAAGTTGTTTATTATCGAAACAAAAATTAAACATAAATTTTAAGGTCCAGGAGTTTGTTAACATATTGGACCCAATCGGGATGGTCTAATATATTAACAAACTAGAGCCCAAGAGCTTCAGTGATCGTTTTTTGAAACTTCAGCATTCGCGGGTTAACCGAAACCCAGTGGTCCTTGCAATTCTTCCTGGATCAAAGCGGATTGTTTTTACCCCGCAATAGGGAAAAAAGGTTTTGGGCCGCAGCCAATGCTGCCACGTGTCGGCAACGTATAGATTACTAACGTTTGACGCGGCTTACAACGCGGTCAACGTTGGAGACCACTGACAAAAACATCGACTGTTCCAAGCGTTAGTAACGTTAACAACTCGTGAAAACCGTCAGCGCAAAACACCCCCATAACGTTGCCATCGAGTCGTTTTTGCCGGTAATTACAAAAAACCAGCCCCAAAAAGTCGTCATCCCACCGCCGATTACGAATGCTCTTAAGGCACTTTTTTTTTCTTTTTTTCACGATCAATTACAAAGAAGTAATACATATAGCTACATATTCAACATACTATGAAATGTTGAACTTCGAATGGTTTGAAGGCAGAAGTAATACCCAATTCTCAGTTCTCAATTCTGTCTTGCTAATTGCTCTACACAAAACTTAATAGTGAAAGAGTAACAAAACTACACATCAACCACAACATAAAATAACTACACATCTGTTTCAAGAGCTTGAAAGCAAGTAACACAGTTACTGAGAATCTCAGCAATGAACTTAACATCTCCATACACACATTCTTTATCACCATAACAGCAACAAATAGATAGCTATAACATAAAGAGGGATAAGATCAACACACACAAAACAGGATCAACATTCTAAATTTAAAAAAAAAACATAGTGCATATTAGAAGATCAAAGTATTAGTTTGTACAACAACTTAGAAATTAACAAGACGTTTCTCGAGTCTTTTTCTCCGTTCTAAATCCATTAATACACAGCAGAGCATCCAGGGGTTGAGGGTTAAAACTAGCAGTTAAAAGCAAGACGGTCTTAGTCACCTTTCCACCTGTTTTATTCTTTACAAATCAGTAAAGATACGGAGCCTGGTATTGGTAGCCATTCCCAAAGTAGTTGCCTTGAGGAGGAAGGTTGTACGTTGGAGTACCATAAACTGCGGGGCCATGGTTGTCAGCGGGTCCCGGGTAAACATACGACCTTTCGTACATATACTGTGGATACCTATCGGGAGCTCTTTGATAGACCGGCTTGTCAGCAGCAATGTTAGTAACTCGGGGTCCATATCCTACACCATTAGCACGGGGTCTCTTGGGCTGGGGTTTTGTGGCTTCGGTCACTCTTTTCTTGTCGGCTTTGGCCTTCTCCAGCTGGAGAACCTTCTTTTGGAGCGGTTCTGTGGGATAGTGTTCCTCAAGCTTGTGCTCTTCGATGCACTTGATCACAGCCTTGAGCGCAGTCAGCTCTCGCTCATTAACTTCATTCTGAACACAATGATATTTGTCAAGTGTAACCCAAGAATAATCTAATAACAGGCAAGGCTTACTAGAAATGGGCATAAGCTGATCTTCCTTGCCTAAATTGAAAATTAGAAAAGAAGTAATAAATGAATTGACTGTTTCCTGAATCTTCCCTTTTCATTGACTAAAAGGATAATGTCACATTACGACAGTCAAGTTTAGAAGTTTTTTACCCACTCACCCAAGTTTTGTTTATTTCTCACTATTACTAACTCCGCTAGCTTTCAAATTAGTTTGGCATGAAATGACAAATATGCCCCTTTTATATATAAGAAACACAAATAATTGTTTCAGCAAACAACTTCAAAAAAATTCTCTTTCTTTTTTTAAATAATGTATACAGGTATTTTTCGTCATTTCATGTCAACATAATTTGAAAACTAACAGACCTCACCACCTTGAAAAAGATGCTGACTTCTCCCAAAACGCGTTGAAGACGATCCTGCCTTCTTTATAAATAAGGGGCCCATTTTCAAAGCTAGGCAGACTTGTCTATAACTCTACAATCTTCCATGCCGCGACCATCTCCGGCAGAAGAGTCCGACATGAAGTCATCATCGCCGCCGCCATCTCAGGACACAGAAGCGGAAATAAGCAACGAATCGGCTGACCAACGCGTAGATTGGGCAGTGAATATCTGCTTGACCTTCGCGGCGCAGCCCGTTCAGGCCGCAAATTCGGCCTCCAATGCGTACGCGGAGGCCGGTCTGGCGCTGGTAATGTGCGCCTTTTCGTCTTTGTTCCTCGGCAAATATGGGTGTTTTGGTTGCAAGACGAGTGGAGTGATGCAGCGGGTGGGAGTGTTCTTTGGCGTCACGGCCTTCTTTGTGAGAGTCACTACCGGAAGCTCCATCTGGCTCAAGTGTGCCGGAGGGATAGTTTACTCTCTCACCTGGCTTGCCATTATCATAATCACCGTCTTTAACAAGCGAGCGAAGATCTCTTTTGTAGAGGAATGGATGAGTAAAATATGTGCTCAGGTTTAACGTATGTTTACATGGGTTGACCTGATGGTGAAGATAGCTCACTCAGATCCTTGAGGTCACGTGTTCGAGTCCAATGCATACTCTTATTTAAGAGCGGGTTTCTGATCAAAATAAAGTTAAGACTAAACAACACTTTCAACCATACTATGGATCACATCTATTTCTAGGACACCTATATGGATTCTATTATGACGTTAATAGGCAAAAAAAGATGTTTTTTCCTAGGAAGTGGTGATTCTTTCTCTTTGTGATGATTTTATCATGCCGGATCTGGGTCTGTTCTCTTATGTTTTCTTCTCTCTTTCTTCTGTCAGCGTCTCTCAAGAAGATACTGGGCGATTTTGTTCCGAATAACCCGTCAGAATCGGCAATCCATTGTGTGACTTAAAAATTCGACCTTCTAGAAAAGACCCTCTACTATAGATTCTCTAAGAGCACCCACAGTCCTTCAGTCTGGTTGAGGTTAAAAGGAGAAAAACACTTTTACTTTCTTTTTTCAGTCTAGCGAAAACAGTTTTATTCGTACTATTTTGGTGGGTAAAATTTGGGCTCAAGTTGAAGGTATGTTTTTGAGATAGACCGTACTATTTTGTAAAATCTGGGGATAACTCTGGTTCCTAACCTTGTTGAACGTTTCGTTTTCATGTCCTAACCCAGACCAACGTTTCGTTACAGTTCCATACACAAAAGGTTGGAACTTTTACAAAACCTGATATGAACTGTTTAAATTAACGATTTCGTTAACATGGGAAGTGAAAAGTCGAAACTGCAACTCCATTCACGTTAACCTTTCATCTCCTATTTCCCAAAATAATGCATTATTTTGAAATTCAGTGTTGAAAAATTGTTGGATATGTATACTAAGTGGTCTAATTGCCTGTTAAACGGGCATGGGGAGCTGAAAGGTTAACGTGAATAGAGTTGTAGTTTCAAATTTTCACTTCCTATGTTAACGAAATCGTTAATTTAAACGGTTCATATCAGGTTTTGTAAAAGTTTCAACCTTTCGTGTATGAAACTATAATGAAACGTTGGTCTGGGTTAGGACGTAAAAACGAAACTTTCAAGAAGGTTAGGAACCAGAGTTATCCCTAAAATCTGGGATAGACTTAAAGGTATGTTTTTGAGATGTTGTACTATTTCTTTTGTATCATAACTTTTGATTCTTAGATATTCAATAGTTGTATTATGAACTTCAAGGGAACTCTAATATTGTCACAAGACCTCGCACCTTGAAAAAGATGCTGAACAAGAGTTGGTGGAGATAGATTGTACTGTTGATTTCAGAAATGAAAATCAACAGAAGATAAATAAATAATACAGTTTTAATTAGTATATGCTTGTGATATTATATATAGTTGTTTGCCCAAAAAGGAAAGCTCAGTCCACATAATGATCACATTCACAACTAGTTATCATCCAAGCAGATCACAACTAATATCCCTGGAAAGTGCAGTAACAACGAAGGCCGAATTCACAGGTAAAAACGGAAAGTATAATTTGTTAGAATATAATTATAATTATGGAGCCTTCAACTATCAGTTTGAGTATTAAAAACGTTTTCCTTGGGAGCTGGCTTCAAAAAGCTTCGAGCTCTTTCAACCATGGCTTCCATGGATCAATCCTGTAGGGTTTTGCATCGTACCCTTCAAGGGTTGACCTCTCGCCGTCGCCGATCACCCCTCCGGTCGACGTGTGCCACCGTGGGCCTGCTTCAGGTTTCGCAACCTTCCCGTCCACCTTCTACCTTCCCTTCGCGCCGCGCCCCACCTGGGTCTTTTACACTGCCGCCCTTCCATCCGCGGTTGCCGAAGATTTGCCGGCCATCCATGGCGTCCGGTCATCGTCTTCAATGCTTCCTGTCCGGGCTCACGACACCTGCTGCCTTGTCTTTGGAAGATCTCCTCCCGGACAAGGTTGGAAACCCCCCTTTGAACGCCGATCACCACCTCCATTGCATCACGAAGATACCCCCGCCAAACAACGCCCCGAGCACGATCTGCAACCCCGTCGTGGACTCCGGCCAGGCTAACAACGGCACCATGGTCGTGATCTCAGCAGCCTCCCGCTCTTCGGTGGCTGTATTTTTTCTGCTAACCAACGCAGACCCGAAGTTTCTGTCGGAACTGCCTCGCTGCGCCTACAAGCTCTGTCGGATGAACATGGGATTTCGATGGAAATTACCCGGCAGCTGAGAGCCGAGGAGGACATCCAGGATCCACAGACGGAGGTGGTTCAGCCTCCTTCGGAAAAATGAGAAGACCCGGTCGGGGTGGGAGGGTCCGTCTACGGACTATACCCACAGACTTGGGACTACGGGTGTTGGGGAGTCTCGGGAAAGCCGTAATCAGATCACTATTTCCTATTTTCTTTAATGTTGCTTATTACCTGTCTTTAGTTCGCTTAGGTCTTTGGTTTTGTCTGTTTAGATATGTCTTTTCCTGTATTTTTGAAATGTCGGTAAGGGGAACTCTTGAGTTTCAGATCTGCGGGCAAAATCAGACTTTTTTACGGATCCATGAGCGCATGGTGGACTACGGTCGACTGGGACAAATATCTGAAATCCTGGACAGTTATGCCCTAACCTGTACTCATATTATTTCAATATGATATTAGAGTTTGTTACCTCACGGACACGGGTTTAAACCCCACTCTGTACTCAAAAATACTAATTTCTTATCAATTTATCAAATATTGCCCTAAATGGGGCAACCCTTATCCCTTTTTTCATGGACTTATCTCCTCTTACAAATAATTCACCTTCAAACCCGTAAACAGACCTGTCTGAGATATCGCGTGTTAAAATATAACTGTAGTTAAGCCTTCAACTATCAGCCATCTATCAACTTGAGCTTTTAGTTAAGTTGGTATTATAATACAATTAGCATAATGATCACAAGTTGTTAACATCCAAACAATTTCTAGAAAGACACTATCAATTACTATTTAACAGTCTTGATGTTTTGCTTCAAACATTTATTTATATAGCAAAAAGGGAAACTAGTGTTAATATATTGATTAAAGCTGAATCAGTATCTTCGGGGATATCATCAATTACTAGCTCACAACGTTTACATATATATATGTATTATAAGCTATTTATCGCTTGTCTATTAATATTGCAGAAAAAAAATACGAAGTGGACATACATACTGTACAAAGAAGGTGATTCTAGAAGAGATTTTAATGTGTTGTGTTGATCCTTTGGCCTGAAGAAGAAAATTTAGTTATGTCATTGTTTCCAGTTTGTTCAATAACTCCATTTATCTCGAGTTTTTGTGAATCTTTACCTTTCTACTTGTTCCAGATGTGTATTGAAGGTGGTGAAAGGGCCTCTTGTATTGACTGCAAATGAGTGTAAAAACAATAACAAATGCTTAACTTGTGCAAAATATCTGTCTACATGTTGAAATAATATTGTCCATTGAGGTTAATCCGGTGGTCTGTGAGTTATTTTCGTCTTCTTGAAATCAGAGGTTCGAACTCTAACGCATATGCATAAAAAAAAGTTAACTGACAAACATGCTTACTAATCTTTCACCAAAAATCCTAGTTACCAAATGCGAAATTCATGAACTTGTTTTCCTAATCAGGAGTTAAATCCAATACTTTGCATCAACCTCCATAAAAAAAAATAGGGATAATTACTTTTAGTACTTCTTATATATTGGTAACACTCATTTAGCACCTCTTATGTATGGTAATGCAATGGACCAAATTTTGGTCAAGTTTATACCATTTTGATGATATGTGACCAATTCAGAAGGCATGTTATTGTTCTGCTACCACCAGTACACGAGGGGTATTAAATGATATATAACCAATTCATAAGGGGTATTAAAGGCGTGTTATCAAAACGTAAAGACTCTTATTAAAGGCTATAAAACTTTAGGTTATTAAAGATGAATTACCAATTCAAAATGGTACAAAAGATAATTAACCCAACAAAATATGGGGTTTCTTTACATGACTATGAGATTTTCCATTGGGGAAAACTGCCAATACCTACCCAAAACCATGCCCATTTAACTGATGTTTACCCTAAACTTTAAAGTTAACTGATGCATACCCTTAAGTTTCGAAATGTAACTCAAAACCCCTCTGTCAGCTAAAATGACGAAAATACCCTCAACTACACTTCAATAATTATGTTAAAAAAATTATTTAAAAATTACTTTTGTTATATATATATATATATATATATATTTACTTATTAAATTACTTCATTTTTATTTAAAAAATCACTTCATTTATATTTTTAAAAATTATTTTAAAAAAATCACTGAGGGTATTTTCGTCATTTTAGCTGACAAAAGGGGTTTTTAGTTACAAGTCGTAACTTCAGGGTATGCATCAGTTAACTTTAAATTTCGGGGTAAAAATCAGTTAAATGAACATGGTTTTGGGTAGGCATTGGTAGTTTTCCCTTTCCATTATACTTGCCACTGTTCTCTAGCTAAAGACTAAAGGCATATTGAGGATACTCCATTGGAAGTAACACCCAATTCTCTGTTCTCAATTCTGTTTTGCCAATTGCTCTACACAACTTAATAGTGAAAGAGTAACACACACATATACATATCAATCACAACATAAAAGAACTATACTTGTATTTCAACAACTTGAAAGCAAGTGTAACACTTACTGAGAAGTTTATGCTGTCTGACACTTTCTCATGTGGTGACGGATTTTCAGAGGCAGAGCTGGGGAGTGATGCAATGAGCTCAAGAACAGGAAAAGAAAACTGGGATTTTAGAGAAAAATGAAGAGTTTTGAGAGACTCAATCATGGATGGACGACCAATGAGTGGAGAAGAAGATAAGTGCAATTAATGGTCAATAGTGGATCAGTAGCAAATGCTTGGGCTGGACTGGTTTTGGGTTGGGCCTTCATCTACAAGCTTTTTTATGGAAGCCCATGAAGGAAAGGCAAGCTATTTAGATTTCTTGTTCTGATCTCCACCCAATCTTAAAGTAGTATGTAATAGTTATAGTCAGTCTCCTAAATGCTCTCCATGTTTCATCAACTTTAGAGCAGGTATAGCCTAAGTGAATAGCGAAGTGTGAGTTGTATGTTGTAACGTACGATTCATTTGGTTCTGATTTATTAAATCGTAAATCAAAGCCATGAACTGCAACTCACAGTTTCACATATGAAAACCGCGATTCATGAATCGCATCCAGCCCACCATGGTGTGACACATGACGATGGCGTGGAGGAAAAAAAAGTTATTGGGTCCACTAACAATTTCTCTTTATTTTACCATTTTCTCTTTCAAATTCCACTTCCCATAAAACTTGTTTTCGGATCAAAAAAATGTCTGACGATGAGACTCAGATGCCTACTCTACCGGAGGAAGAGGAGTACATACCGGAGCAACCCGAGTTCAACGTAGACCAACCCGACAGCATTCAACAGATGTTGCACATCAACTCATCCAACAAATTGTTCATGTAGGGTATTCCAAGATCAAAAATCGGAAAACAAAGGAGGGTATGGCCATGAGGTTGACGTCAGTTTCGTTCCTGTTTTACCCACGGTAGGGACAAATCATTCAAAGCTTGGCAGTATAGGACCCTTAACAACGTGGATAAGTCCACTATATAAAGAAACTCGTGGGAGAGGTAAGAAGTAGGAGCAAATCGTTCAAAGCTCGGCAGCATATCTAACTCCGAGACAACCTTCCGGGGAGTCATGGAAGAGTCTCCGGCAGAATCAGCATCTCCGGCCGTAGCAATCAACATAGAGTCCTCATTGCCGCAAGCTCAGGACGCAGAAATGGCAATACTTAACGGAGCAGCCGACCAACGCATAGAATGGGGAATGAACATCTGCTTGACCTTCGCGGCGCAGCCCGTTCAGACCACAAATTCGGCCTCCAATGCGTACGCGGAGGCCGGTCTGGCACTGGTAATGTGCGCATTTTCGTCTTTGTTCCTCGGCAAATATGGGTGTTTTGGTTGCAAGACGAGTGGAGTGATGCAGCGGGTGGGAGTGTTCTTTGGCGTCACGGCCTTCTTTGTGAGAGTCACTACCGGAAGCTCCCTCTGGCTCAAGTGTGCCGGAGGGATAGTTTACTCTCTCACCTGGCTTGTTATCATTGTAATCACCGTCGTTAACAAACCAACGAAGATCTCTCCTGTTAAGCAATTGGTGGGTAAAATTTGGGCTCAAGTTGAAGGTATGTTGACCTGATGGTGAAGATAGCTCACTCACCTTCTTGAGGTCACATGTTCGAGTCCAATGCATACACTTATTTAAGAGCGGGTGTGGGTACAAGTTAGAATAGCCTAAAATAGGATTTCCCTATCATTGTTACTTTTTATGAAAATAAAGTTAAGATTAAACTACACTTTCAAGAATACTATGGATCATATCTATTTCTAGAATACCTATAATATGGAGTCTATTATAGCGATAGTCGGCGGAAAAAAGATAAGGAATGTTTTTTTTCCTCGGGGAGTGGTGATTCTTTCTTCTTGGGTTGATGATTTTATCATGCTAAATCTAGGTATGTAGAGGAAATTTCTTTTCTCTTTTCTCTATAGTGTCTCTCAAGAAGATACATGGCGATTTTGTTCCGAATACCCGTCAGAATCGAAATCCACGGTATGACTTATAAATTTGACCTTCTAGATTAGACCATATTCTATAGATTTTTTTAAGAGCATCTACAGTCTTTCGGTCTGGTTGAGGTTGAAAGGAGAAAAACACTTCCACTCTTCTCTTTTAGCTTGACTGGAACAATTTCATTTGCAGTTCATGAATTTTATGTAGGTTGATAGGTGAAACTGATAGAATAAACATAAAAAAGAATGAAAATCGTATTTATAAAACCGAAAATGACACTACACAAGTTGTTTATTATCGAAACAAAAATTAAACATAAATTTTAAGGTCCAGGAGTTTGTTAACATATTGGACCCAATCGGGATGGTCTAATATATTAACAAACTAGAGCCCAAGAGCTTCAGTGATCGTTTTTTGAAACTTCAGCATTCGCGGGTTAACCGAAACCCAGTGGTCCTTGCAATTCTTCCTGGATCAAAGCGGATTGTTTTTACCCCGCAATAGGGAAAAAAGGTTGCCCCAAAACTTCTTGCCGTTGACAAGCATGGTGGTGCCATTTGGGGACCAGCCAAATCTCAAGGTAGGGACAAATCATTCAAAGCTTGGCAGTATAGGACCCTTAACAACGTGGATAAGTTTGTCCACTATATAAAGAAACTCGTGGGAGAGGTAAGAAGTAGGAGCAAATCGTTCAAAGCTCGGCAGCATATCTAACTCCGAGACAACCTTCCGGGGAGTCATGGAAGAGTCTCCGGCAGAATCAGCATCTCCGGCCGTAGCAATCAACATAGAGTCCTCATTGCCGCAAGCTCAGGACGCAGAAATGGCAATACTTAACGGAGCAGCCGACCAACGCATAGAATGGGGAATGAACATCTGCTTGACCTTCGCGGCGCAGCCCGTTCAGACCACAAATTCGGCCTCCAATGCGTACGCGGAGGCCGGTCTGGCACTGGTAATGTGCGCATTTTCGTCTTTGTTCCTCGGCAAATATGGGTGTTTTGGTTGCAAGACGAGTGGAGTGATGCAGCGGGTGGGAGTGTTCTTTGGCGTCACGGCCTTCTTTGTGAGAGTCACTACCGGAAGCTCCCTCTGGCTCAAGTGTGCCGGAGGGATAGTTTACTCTCTCACCTGGCTTGTTATCATTGTAATCACAGCGAAGATCTCTCCTGTTAAGCAATTGGTGGGTAAAATTTGGGCTCAAGTTGAAGGTATGTTTTTGAGATAGACCGTACTATTTTGTAAAATCTGGGGATAACTCTGGTTCCTAACCTTGTTGAATGTTTCGTTTTCATGTCCTAACCCAGACCAACGTTTCGTTACAGTTCCATACACAAAAGGTTGGAACTTTTACAAAACCTGATATGAACTGTTTAAATTAACGATTTCGTTAACATGGGAAGTGAAAAGTCGAAACTGCAACTCCATTCACGTTAACCTTTCATCTCCTATTTTCCAAAATAATGCATTATTTTGAAATTCAGTGTTGAAAAATTGTTGGATATGTATACTAAGTGGTCTAATTGCCTGTTAAACGGGCATGGGGAGCTGAAAGGTTAACGTGAATGGAGTTGTAGTTTCAAATTTTCACTTCCTATGTTAACGAAATCGTTAATTTAAACGGTTCATATCAGGTTTTGTAAAAGTTTCAACCTTTCGTGTATGAAACTATAACGAAACGTTGGTCTGAGTTAGGACGTAAAAACGAAACTTTCAAGAAGGTTAGGAACCAGAGTTATCCCTAAAATCTGGGATAGACTTAAAGGTATGTTTTTGAGATGTTGTACTATTTCTTTTGTATCATAACTTTTGATTCTTAGATATTCAATAGTTGTATTATGAACTTCAAGGGAACTCTAATATTGTCACAAGACCTCGCACCTTGAAAAAGATGCTGAACAAGAGTTGGTGGAGATAGACTGTACTGTTGATTTCAGAAATGAAAATCAACAGAAGATAAATAAATAATACAGTTTTAATTAGTATATGCTTGTGATATTATATATAGTTGTTTGCCCAAAAAGGAAAGCTCAGTTCACATAATGATCACATTCACAACTAGTTATCATCCAAGCAGATCACAACTAATATCCCTGGAAAGTGCAGTAACAACGAAGGCCGAATTCACAGCTAAAAACGGGAAGTATAATTTGTTAGAATATAATTATAATTATTGAGCCTTCAACTATCAGTTTGAGTATTAAAAACGTTTTCCTTGGGAGCTGGTTTCAAAAAGCTTCGAGCTCTTTCAACCATGGCTTCCATGGATCAATCCTGTAGGGTTTTGCATCGTACCCTTCAAGGGTTGACCTCTCGCCGTCGCCGATCACCCCTCCGGTCGACGTGTGCCACCGTGGGCCTGCTTCAGGTTTCGCAACCTTCCCGTCCACCTTCTACCTTCCCTTCGCGCCGCGCCCCACCTGGGTCTTTTACACTGCCGCCCTTCCATCCGCGGTTGCCGAAGATTTGCCGGCCATCCATGGCGTCCGGTCATCGTCTTCAATGCTTCCTGTCCGGGCTCACGACACCTGCTGCCTTGTCTTTGGAAGATCTCCTCCCGGACAAGGTTGGAAACCCCCCTTTGAACGCCGATCACCACCTCCATTGCATCACGAAGATACCCCCGCCAAACAACGCCCCGAGCACGATCTGCAACCCCGTCGTGGACTCCGGCCAGGCTAACAACGGCACCATGGTCGTGATCTCAGCAGCCTCCCGCTCTTCGGTGGCTGTATTTTTTCTGCTAACCAACGCAGACCCGAAGTTTCTGTCGGAACTGCCTCGCTGCGCCTACAAGCTCTGTCGGATGAACATGGGATTTCGATGGAAATTACCCGGCAGCTGAGAGCCGAGGAGGACATCCAGGATCCACAGACGGAGGTGGTTCAGCCTCCTTCGGAAAAATGAGAAGACCCGGTCGGGGTGGGAGGGTCCGTCTACGGACTATACCCACAGACTTGGGACTACGGGTGTTGGGGAGTCTCGGGAAAGCCGTAATCAGATCACTATTTCCTATTTTCTTTAATGTTGCTTATTACCTGTCTTTAGTTCGCTTAGGTCTTTGGTTTTGTCTGTTTAGATATGTCTTTTCCTGTATTTTTGAAATGTCGGTAAGGGGAACTCTTGAGTTTCAGATCTGCGGGCAAAATCAGACTTTTTTACGGATCCATGAGCGCATGGTGGACTACGGTCGACTGGGACAAATATCTGAAATCCTGGACAGTTATGCCCTAACCTGTACTCATATTATTTCAATATGATATTAGAGTTTGTTACCTCACGGACACGGGTTTAAACCCCACTCTGTACTCAAAAATACTAATTTCTTATCAATTTATCAAATATTGCCCTAAATGGGGCAACCCTTATCCCTTTTTTCATGGACTTATCTCCTCTTACAAATAATTCACCTTCAAACCCGTAAACAGACCTGTCTGAGATATCGCGTGTTAAAATATAACTGTAGTTAAGCCTTCAACTATCAGCCATCTATCAACTTGAGCTTTTAGTTAAGTTGGTATTATAATACAATTAGCATAATGATCACAAGTTGTTAACATCCAAACAATTTCTAGAAAGACACTATCAATTACTATTTAACAGTCTTGATGTTTTGCTTCAAACATTTATTTATATAGCAAAAAGGGAAACTAGTGTTAATATATTGATTAAAGCTGAATCAGTATCTTCGGGGATATCATCAATTACTAGCTCACAACGTTTACATATATATATGTATTATAAGCTATTTATCGCTTGTCTATTAATATTGCAGAAAAAAAATACGAAGTGGACATACATACTGTACAAAGAAGGTGATTCTAGAAGAGATTTTAATGTGTTGTGTTGATCCTTTGGCCTGAAGAAGAAAATTTAGTTATGTCATTGTTTCCAGTTTGTTCAATAACTCCATTTATCTCGAGTTTTTGTGAATCTTTACCTTTCTACTTGTTCCAGATGTGTATTGAAGGTGGTGAAAGGGCCTCTTGTATTGACTGCAAATGAGTGTAAAAACAATAACAAATGCTTAACTTGTGCAAAATATCTGTCTACATGTTGAAATAATATTGTCCATTGAGGTTAATCCGGTGGTCTGTGAGTTATTTTCGTCTTCTTGAAATCAGAGGTTCGAACTCTAACGCATATGCATAAAAAAAAGTTAACTGACAAACATGCTTACTAATCTTTCACCAAAAATCCTAGTTACCAAATGCGAAATTCATGAACTTGTTTTCCTAATCAGGAGTTAAATCCAATACTTTGCATCAACCTCCATAAAAAAAAATAGGGATAATTACTTTTAGTACTTCTTATATATTGGTAACACTCATTTAGCACCTCTTATGTATGGTAATGCAATGGACCAAATTTTGGTCAAGTTTATACCATTTTGATGATATGTGACCAATTCAGAAGGCATGTTATTGTTCTGCTACCACCAGTACACGAGGGGTATTAAATGATATATAACCAATTCATAAGGGGTATTAAAGGCGTGTTATCAAAACGTAAAGACTCTTATTAAAGGCTATAAAACTTTAGGTTATTAAAGATGAATTACCAATTCAAAATGGTACAAAAGATAATTAACCCAACAAAATATGGGGTTTCTTTACATGACTATGAGATTTTCCATTGGGGAAAACTGCCAATACCTACCCAAAACCATGCCCATTTAACTGATGTTTACCCTAAACTTTAAAGTTAACTGATGCATACCCTTAAGTTTCGAAATGTAACTCAAAACCCCTCTGTCAGCTAAAATGACGAAAATACCCTCAACTACACTTCAATAATTATGTTAAAAAAATTATTTAAAAATTACTTTTGTTATATATATATATATATATATATATTTACTTATTAAATTACTTCATTTTTATTTAAAAAATCACTTCATTTATATTTTTAAAAATTATTTTAAAAAAATCACTGAGGGTATTTTCGTCATTTTAGCTGACAAAAGGGGTTTTTAGTTACAAGTCGTAACTTCAGGGTATGCATCAGTTAACTTTAAATTTCGGGGTAAAAATCAGTTAAATGAACATGGTTTTGGGTAGGCATTGGTAGTTTTCCCTTTCCATTATACTTGCCACTGTTCTCTAGCTAAAGACTAAAGGCATATTGAGGATACTCCATTGGAAGTAACACCCAATTCTCTGTTCTCAATTCTGTTTTGCCAATTGCTCTACACAACTTAATAGTGAAAGAGTAACACACACATATACATATCAATCACAACATAAAAGAACTATACTTGTATTTCAACAACTTGAAAGCAAGTGTAACACTTACTGAGAAGTTTATGCTGTCTGACACTTTCTCATGTGGTGACGGATTTTCAGAGGCAGAGCTGGGGAGTGATGCAATGAGCTCAAGAACAGGAAAAGAAAACTGGGATTTTAGAGAAAAATGAAGAGTTTTGAGAGACTCAATCATGGATGGACGACCAATGAGTGGAGAAGAAGATAAGTGCAATTAATGGTCAATAGTGGATCAGTAGCAAATGCTTGGGCTGGACTGGTTTTGGGTTGGGCCTTCATCTACAAGCTTTTTTATGGAAGCCCATGAAGGAAAGGCAAGCTATTTAGATTTCTTGTTCTGATCTCCACCCAATCTTAAAGTAGTATGTAATAGTTATAGTCAGTCTCCTAAATGCTCTCCATGTTTCATTAACTTTAGAGCAGGTATAGCCTAAGTGAATAGCGAAGTGTGAGTTGTATGTTGTAACGTACGATTCATTTGGTTCTGATTTATTAAATCGTAAATCAAAGCCATGAACTGCAACTCACAGTTTCACATATGAAAACCGCGATTCATGAATCGCATCCAGCCCACCATGGTGTGACACATGACGATGGCGTGGAGGAAAAAAAAGTTATTGGGTCCACTAACAATTTCTCTTTATTTTACCATTTTCTCTTTCAAATTCCACTTCCCATAAAACTTGTTTTCGGATCAAAAAAATGTATGACGATGAGACTCAGATGCCTACTCTACCGGAGGAAGAGGAGTACATACCGGAGCAACCCGAGTTCAACGTAGACCAACCCGACAGCATTCAACAGATGTTGCACATCAACTCATCCAACAAATTGTTCATGTAGTCAGTTTTTTTTTTTCCGAATCCAACATCAACAGGTGTGTGGTTCAGGTTGTATGTTTCAAGTTTTTTGTTTTGGGTTGTATTATTCGAAAATGAATAAAATTCGAAATTTCAATTCATATAGTTATTTTAATTAATAATTTATTTTGATCAAATAATTTTAATTTTTTCAGTATTTACTATTTTAAATTGATATTTAATAAATTCAACAAAACAATATAAATATACAATCAGTAAACACGAATCTATAATGAACCTCAACTGTGAATCCCACGTTGTGAAACACAGGTCCTACAAAGGGTTTAGATTCACCAAACCACTTCACCATTGTACATGTTTTTACCCTGATTTTTTTTTTCGACTAATCCCAAACAATTTTTTAATAATGGATTTATATTGATTTCTCATCCTAGGGAGGAGAATATAGAAAAACCTTTTTTTTCCTTGTGGAGTCTTATGAGCTCTATTAGCATTTTCCTCTCTGGTAGTGTTTTCTTCTTTGTTAGGGCTCCCTTTAATCTGTCTCTAGCCACCGTAATGTTGGTTTGCTCCCGTCGATAACGATGTGCCTCCCGATCTTGTTCGGGTCCCATTCTACAACTCTAATAGTTACCATCTGGCCCACCTCGGCATCAATCGAACTCCCTGCCTCGGAGCCCCTCGACCTCCATGTATCAGATCATCTCCCCTGATCAACCCCCGCCATCTCTGAAGCCTCTACCGGCGCGTAATTTTCCTTGGCCTCTACCGATGCACCTTCCTCGATCCCTCTCTCTATTCTTGATCAGGCTAATCGATTGGTTCGTTTTTATTTTATCTGTTTTCTTCTTGTTAGGGTCACTGACTAGTGAGTAGAGATTTAGGGATTTTTCTTGGGAGGAAACCTGATGAATGTATATCCTCCCAGTGAAATTATCGAGGTCAGGTTCGGTCGCTCTCCACACGACGAAAAAAGTCATCTCCATGGTATCAAGCACCGTTTAGGCACTGCCTTCAGTAGTCCTCAGTAGTTTCGTCAATTCCTCGACCCCGAACCTCTCTTAACCGAAACTTCCGCCATGCCCTCCACCACTACAACCATCGGTAGTGGCCCCGTCCCGTCCATCCATCTCCGATTGAGCACCTCCTCCTTCTCCTCCGACGATCAATAGACCGCCACTTATTTCGTCGCCTCCTTCACCGCGAACCCGGCTCCCTACCTGCAGTGGATCTGTTGAGGTCACACATCTCCTCCATCACCCTGCAATCAACCAAATTCATCGGAGGCATGACCCAGGTTCCGAAAAAGAGTTCGTGGCGCACTCGGTCACTTGGAGCCTCCATGCAGGGCCGCTCCAACCCCTCCTCCCCCCGTTGGATCGGGACCCTGACACCCCGATCAGGTTCAGGGAGAGTGGAATCAACGGGTGATCATGCCAGTAACAACCAGTGAAAACTCAACGACGACAAGGTACCGACGTGGACCAATGATAAGATTTCTTGTTGGCCCAAACAATCAGACAAGTTCTGTTACCCAACCTCGCCGAGTCCAATGAATATGAGGAGGAGCAACGGGGTGTGTTTAGGACGCACACCCCACCCTGCCAAAGTCAGAGTCATCTTGACCCCAAACCTCCCTTTCTCCTGGTGTTTTTCCTGTATGTCCGTTATTCTCCCAGTTGTCTCAGAAAGGTCTCCGCTGAGAGACAAATACGTTCCTCAGACATAGAAATGTATTTTCAGATCGAGTCAGAAAAAGAATGAAATAAGCTGCAACTATGCACCTATTGTCAACAAAATCAACCCTTAATAGCCGGTCATGTTAGTCACAGAATGTCAGGGGCGGAACCAGAAATATAATCTGGGGTATTCCGTCGATAATTATTAAATATATTATAAAAAATTAAAATTATATTAATAATATAATTATTTTTGTTCATTCAATAATTCTTATGTATATCTTGATGATTGATATGTAATTTACACGACATTTATTATATAAAAAAATAATTGTTATAATGTGAATTGATTTTCACATAACTTTATGTCTATTGTTGTCTCGATTATTTCTCTCCTTCAAATATATTTATTCATATAGTAAATCAAAATTACTTATTCGAGGGTATTAAATTAAATAAAAAAAATTACAATGCCTAATTATTGATATAATATATGATATTAGGGGAGAGCTTAAAACCAAACAAATAAATATTCTTTTTTGAGAAAAAAGATGCAATTGTATTAATTTAGATTTCTGCTACATCTGAGTGCATCAGGGATAAATCCCTGACCACGAAGAACAGACAAAGAACACAAGTGTTCGATATTCTCTTCATAATAGAACGTCTAAGACGGTCTTTAATAAGTAATTGAACCCAATACAGTTTATGAATCTTAATCTACAGATTATTTGGCGAGACTGATTGCGAAATTGATGAAGATTGCTCAAGGTTAGGCCAAATCGCCGCTTAGTCCCCTAAACCTATAGAGGACCCATATAGTCTGGTTGAAAACCGAGCATGACTTCATCAAGGATTTCTCTCGGTAAAAGTCCCAGACTCTTTGGAGAAAATCCCTGAATCATCTCTCATTGATCATTAACCTCGCAAAAAAGAACATAACACATAAAGTAAACGAGAACCAATCGATAAAAGACCGAGGAGGAGGTCTCGACGAAGGCCAAGGGGGCGGAGATACTGACGCCGGCTTCAGAGGCGACATGTGTTAAGTAGGGGGGCGACAATCCTAGTGGCTTCCCCTTAGGACCTAGGAAGGGGATCGGGACAGTAGGGGCGATGATCGAGGTTAGGGGGTGATGACGAAGGAATCGATGCGGTGGATGTGGGCGTAGGAAAAGGGAGTAAGGGTTGGGGGTAGAGCAGCGTCACTACGGCAGAGAAAGACCAGAGTTGGGCTGGGAGAGACAGAGACGCGACGCCTATGCTATGGGTTCAGAAACCCTAGCAGAGAGAGTAATAACGGGGTTTGTTGTTTTTATTTATTTAATAAAAACTTCTTCATTATTAGTACTCATAATTTTTTTTAAGGTTTTGTTATTTATTCAATAACGTTTACGATTAAAAAATGATTATTTATATATATTTTTTTAAATATATTTACGATACAATGTTTAAGATTTTGATTATTAACTTGATTTTAGTAATGTATGTAATTTCATACTTGTATTTGATAATTTTATGGGGCATAATATAATTATATTTATGTTATAAAAGATGAGTAATTTAGTAATATAAAATTTAATTGATATACGAACACAAACAAAATGAGACTGTGCACTTTAGTATGTAAATGGGGTAGTACTTAAAATAAATGGTTATATTAAAAAGAACTCTGACTTATTGTCAGTTTTACTCTTTTGATAGGACCATTTAATTATAATAATTTACACATATACGGACAGGAGACACCTCCAAAAACAGGAGACACATATACAAGTTGTGTCTTAGTCCAACATAACAACTGGGCTTTGCCTTTACCCATATGAAGTATAAGTTGCGGAAAAAGAAGGGTATTCCAAGATCAAAAATGGAAAACAAAGGAGGATATGGCCATGAGGTTGACGTTAGTTTCGTTCCTTTTATTCTTCCATCATTTTCATCAACGTTACCCCTACCCAATGAGGCCATAAGTGACGTCAGCATAGTTTCGTCGTTTTTAGTTTGTAAAGGCACGGTAGGGACAAATCATTCAAAGCTTGGCAGTATAGGACCCTTAACAACGTGGATAAGTTTGTCCACTATATAAAGAAACTCGTGGGAGAGGTAAGAAGTAGGAGCAAATCGTTCAAAGCTCGGCAGCATATCTAACTCCGAGACAACCTTCCGGGGAGTCATGGAAGAGTCTCCGGCAGAATCAGCATCTCCGGCCGTAGCAATCAACATAGAGTCCTCATTGCCGCAAGCTCAGGACGCAGAAATGGCAATACTTAACGGAGCAGCCGACCAACGCATAGAATGGGGAATGAACATCTGCTTGACCTTCGCGGCGCAGCCCGTTCAGACCACAAATTCGGCCTCCAATGCGTACGCGGAGGCCGGTCTGGCACTGGTAATGTGCGCATTTTCGTCTTTGTTCCTCGGCAAATATGGGTGTTTTGGTTGCAAGACGAGTGGAGTGATGCAGCGGGTGGGAGTGTTCTTTGGCGTCACGGCCTTCTTTGTGAGAGTCACTACCGGAAGCTCCCTCTGGCTCAAGTGTGCCGGAGGGATAGTTTACTCTCTCACCTGGCTTGTTATCATTGTAATCACCGTCGTTAACAAACCAACGAAGATCTCTCCTGTTAAGCAATTGGTGGGTAAAATTTGGGCTCAAGTTGAAGGTATGTTGACCTGATGGTGAAGATAGCTCACTCACCTTCTTGAGGTCACATGTTCGAGTCCAATGCATACACTTATTTAAGAGCGGGTGTGGGTACAAGTTAGAATAGCCTAAAATAGGATTTCCCTATCATTGTTACTTTTTATGAAAATAAAGTTAAGATTAAACTACACTTTCAAGAATACTATGGATCATATCTATTTCTAGAATACCTATAATATGGAGTCTATTATAGCGATAGTCGGCGGAAAAAAGATAAGGAATGTTTTTTTTCCTCGGGGAGTGGTGATTCTTTCTTCTTGGGTTGATGATTTTATCATGCTAAATCTAGGTATGTAGAGGAAATTTCTTTTCTCTTTTCTCTATAGTGTCTCTCAAGAAGATACATGGCGATTTTGTTCCGAATACCCGTCAGAATCGAAATCCACGGTATGACTTATAAATTTGACCTTCTAGATTAGACCATATTCTATAGATTTTTTTAAGAGCATCTACAGTCTTTCGGTCTGGTTGAGGTTGAAAGGAGAAAAACACTTCCACTCTTCTCTTTTAGCTTGACTGGAACAATTTCATTTGCAGTTCATGAATTTTATGTAGGTTGATAGGTGAAACTGATAGAATAAACATAAAAAAGAATGAAAATCGTATTTATAAAACCGAAAATGACACTACACAAGTTGTTTATTATCGAAACAAAAATTAAACATAAATTTTAAGGTCCAGGAGTTTGTTAACATATTGGACCCAATCGGGATGGTCTAATATATTAACAAACTAGAGCCCAAGAGCTTCAGTGATCGTTTTTTGAAACTTCAGCATTCGCGGGTTAACCGAAACCCAGTGGTCCTTGCAATTCTTCCTGGATCAAAGCGGATTGTTTTTACCCCGCAATAGGGAAAAAAGGTTGCCCCAAAACTTCTTGCCGTTGACAAGCATGGTGGTGCCATTTGGGGACCAGCCAAATCTCAAGGTAGGGACAAATCATTCAAAGCTTGGCAGTATAGGACCCTTAACAACGTGGATAAGTTTGTCCACTATATAAAGAAACTCGTGGGAGAGGTAAGAAGTAGGAGCAAATCGTTCAAAGCTCGGCAGCATATCTAACTCCGAGACAACCTTCCGGGGAGTCATGGAAGAGTCTCCGGCAGAATCAGCATCTCCGGCCGTAGCAATCAACATAGAGTCCTCATTGCCGCAAGCTCAGGACGCAGAAATGGCAATACTTAACGGAGCAGCCGACCAACGCATAGAATGGGGAATGAACATCTGCTTGACCTTCGCGGCGCAGCCCGTTCAGACCACAAATTCGGCCTCCAATGCGTACGCGGAGGCCGGTCTGGCACTGGTAATGTGCGCATTTTCGTCTTTGTTCCTCGGCAAATATGGGTGTTTTGGTTGCAAGACGAGTGGAGTGATGCAGCGGGTGGGAGTGTTCTTTGGCGTCACGGCCTTCTTTGTGAGAGTCACTACCGGAAGCTCCCTCTGGCTCAAGTGTGCCGGAGGGATAGTTTACTCTCTCACCTGGCTTGTTATCATTGTAATCACCGTCGTTAACAAACCAACGAAGATCTCTCCTGTTAAGCAATTGGTGGGTAAAATTTGGGCTCAAGTTGAAGGTATGTTGACCTGATGGTGAAGATAGCTCACTCACCTTCTTGAGGTCACATGTTCGAGTCCAATGCATACACTTATTTAAGAGCGGGTGTGGGTACAAGTTAGAATAGCCTAAAATAGGATTTCCCTATCATTGTTACTTTTTATGAAAATAAAGTTAAGATTAAACTACACTTTCAAGAATACTATGGATCATATCTATTTCTAGAATACCTATAATATGGAGTCTATTATAGCGATAGTCGGCGGAAAAAAGATAAGGAATGTTTTTTTTCCTCGGGGAGTGGTGATTCTTTCTTCTTGGGTTGATGATTTTATCATGCTAAATCTAGGTATGTAGAGGAAATTTCTTTTCTCTTTTCTCTATAGTGTCTCTCAAGAAGATACATGGCGATTTTGTTCCGAATACCCGTCAGAATCGAAATCCACGGTATGACTTATAAATTTGACCTTCTAGATTAGACCATATTCTATAGATTTTTTTAAGAGCATCTACAGTCTTTCGGTCTGGTTGAGGTTGAAAGGAGAAAAACACTTCCACTCTTCTCTTTTAGCTTGACTGGAACAATTTCATTTGCAGTTCATGAAATTTTTGTAGGTTGATAGGTGAAACTGATAGAATAAACATAAAAAAGAATGAAAATGACACTACACAAGTTGTTTATTATCGAAACAAAAATTAAACATAAATTTTAAGGTCCAGGAGTTTGTTAACATATTGGACCCAATCGGGATGGTCTAATATATTAACAAACTAGAGCCCAAGAGCTTCAGTGATCGTTTTTTGAAACTTCAGCATTCGCGAGTTAACCGAAACCCAGTGGTCCTTGCAATTCTTCCTGGATCAAAGCGGATTGTTTTTACCCCGCAATAGGGAAAAAAGGTTTTGGGCCGTCAGCGCAAAACACCCCCATAACGTTGCCATCGAGTCGTTTTTGCCGGTAATTACAAAAAACCAGCCCCAAAAAGTCGTCATCCCACCGCCGATTACGAATGCTCTTAAGGCACTTTTTTTTTCTTTTTTTCACGATCAATTACAAAGAAGTAATACATATAGCTACATATTCAACATACTATGAAATGTTGAACTTCGAATGGTTTGAAGGCAGAAGTAATACCCAATTCTCAGTTCTCAATTCTGTCTTGCTAATTGCTCTACACAAAACTTAATAGTGAAAGAGTAACAAAACTACACATCAACCACAACATAAAATAACTACACATCTGTTTCAAGAGCTTGAAAGCAAGTAACACAGTTACTGAGAATCTCAGCAATGAACTTAACATCTCCATACACACATTCTTTATCACCATAACAGCAACAAATAGATAGCTATAACATAAAGAGGGATAAGATCAACACACACAAAACAGGATCAACATTCTAAATTTAAAAAAAAAACATAGTGCATATTAGAAGATCAAAGTATTAGTTTGTACAACAACTTAGAAATTAACAAGACGTTTCTCGAGTCTTTTTCTCCGTTCTAAATCCATTAATACACAGCAGAGCATCCAGGGGTTGAGGGTTAAAACTAGCAGTTAAAAGCAAGACGGTCTTAGTCACCTTTCCACCTGTTTTATTCTTTACAAATCAGTAAAGATACGGAGCCTGGTATTGGTAGCCATTCCCAAAGTAGTTGCCTTGAGGAGGAAGGTTGTACGTTGGAGTACCATAAACTGCGGGGCCATGGTTGTCAGCGGGTCCCGGGTAAACATACGACCTTTCGTACATATACTGTGGATACCTATCGGGAGCTCTTTGATAGACCGGCTTGTCAGCAGCAATGTTAGTAACTCGGGGTCCATATCCTACACCATTAGCACGGGGTCTCTTGGGCTGGGGTTTTGTGGCTTCGGTCACTCTTTTCTTGTCGGCTTTGGCCTTCTCCAGCTGGAGAACCTTCTTTTGGAGCGGTTCTGTGGGATAGTGTTCCTCAAGCTTGTGCTCTTCGATGCACTTGATCACAGCCTTGAGCGCAGTCAGCTCTCGCTCATTAACTTCATTCTGAACACAATGATATTTGTCAAGTGTAACCCAAGAATAATCTAATAACAGGCAAGGCTTACTAGAAATGGGCATAAGCTGATCTTCCTTGCCTAAATTGAAAATTAGAAAAGAAGTAATAAATGAATTGACTGTTTCCTGAATCTTCCCTTTTCATTGACTAAAAGGATAATGTCACATTACGACAGTCAAGTTTAGAAGTTTTTTACCCACTCACCCAAGTTTTGTTTATTTCTCACTATTACTAACTCCGCTAGCTTTCAAATTAGTTTGGCATGAAATGACAAATATGCCCCTTTTATATATAAGAAACACAAATAATTGTTTCAGCAAACAACTTCAAAAAAATTCTCTTTCTTTTTTTAAATAATGTATACAGGTATTTTTCGTCATTTCATGTCAACATAATTTGAAAACTAACAGAATTTAACACTGTTAGGGTAAAGTGAAAAGAAAAAAAAACTTGGGTGGGTGGGGAAAAAAGTTTTGAAATTGGGTGTAATCATGTGACATTATCCCTTGACCAATGGAGGCCCAGTCACCCATTTCTAGGTCACAATAAAATAAGAAAACTAACCTTTTTCCTATTTGGATATTGCTACAGTCGAGGAAAGAAAAGTAGTTCAAGTTTCAGGGAACCAATACTTGGTATATGAATTGATAACATGTGTGTCCTAAAATTATCTTCTAGATCTAGGCCGTGTTTGCCATTAGACATTTATGATTTGTCAATTTCAAATGGCATGTGATTATTTGAAAGCAAAAGTACAGCAGTGACTATATAACGTACATGTGCAGAGGGAGATGTGCTTCCAGCTTTTGTTGGTGAGGAAACTTTTCTTGCTTCCTTCAAGTATGACTTCAGTAAAGGCACGGGTGAAAATTGCGATGTAAGCTCAAAGGCAAAGGCCAAGTTAACAGCATCGATCTGCCTCCCACTATTTACCAGCACTTCAATTACACCTGAAAACCAATGAAAAAAATACTTCACAAGGCTATCAAATTGGCATGACAACAAACAGTTGATTTCATCAATTCTATTTTCTTCATATTGGAAACTATCCCTTTCCTTTTTGAAGTGAGAAATGCATTAGTGCTACACAAAATTTAGACTATTTCAAGTTGTTATCTTCGCTTTGCATTGTATGAGATTTCTTTATCCTAATGGAAGACAAACCTGGCATTTTATCTGACAACCCAAGGGAACGACACAAGTCAGCTGCTTGGCGACGACGAGACACCATTGGTATAAGCCGGGACAGTTCTTGTTCATTGAAATCAGAAGCAACCCCAAAAGTGGCTACTAGTTGCAAAAATGCATGTGCCTCCAAAGAGTTCCCATTGCTAGCATCCATGTCCAGAACATCCAACTTTGGCCTCCATTCTTCGGCAATTAGCTTAGCCTGCTTCTTAACATCCTCTGAAATCACATCACAGACAGTGACATCTGGATCTGTAAGCAAAATGCTAAGGCACTCCATCAACATGATACAGGTTCGGCGAAGACCCAACAGATAAGCATCCTTCTTTCCATCCACAGCCGGCACTTCGGTACAGTAAAAGTTTTCCAGAGAGTCCAGCACAAGATGTGCCGGGTTAGCGACAGATTTCAGTACAAGTGGAATTTCCTCCCTTATGGCGGCAAGGTTCTTGCGGTTGTCTGATATAAACTTGTGGAGCCCCTCAGCATCCATCTCTTCACATAGTTTGACTAATTGGGGATAAGGCACATCCGAGTTTACATACTCAGGACTTTTCGGGTTCCCTATATTACATTCAGTTTCAGCAGCCATGGCATCAGGTGGCTTCTCCTCCACAATGGAGGCCCCACCTTGGCCATCTGTGGAAACAACAGCCGGCTCCACTGGCGAAACCTTCTCATGCATCTCCAGAGCATTGGTTATGGCGAAAACCGCATCATCCCTCTTCACTTGGAGTCTCTCCAATTGAGCTTGTTCCTTGGCCATAACAGCTTCTTCCTGTTTCACTAGCAACTCTTGGGCTTTCAGGGTTCTGGTTTTGTATTCCTTTTCTTGGTCCTCCAGCTCATGAAAACGCCTCTTCAAGGACTTCTCAAGCCCATGAAAATGTTCCTCAAGTTCTTTCCATTTTAGGTTAAGGGTTACAGCTCGGTGGCTTTCAAGTTCAGCAAATGCTTTCTGAAGCTGTTGTATCTTAGAGGTGGTAGAGTCTATCAACGTAGCAACCGAATATGTATCCTCCATTGCTCAAAAGCTGGCGAGAAGAAGAAGAAAGGATAAGGCATAAAGATATAAACGCTTAAATGAGAGACATCTAGATTAGGGTGTAGGAATTATAATGCTAAGGTCAACAAAGTTGAAAATTATTACTAGCTGCCAAAATTTGGCTACATAATACAGGAGAGGGCAAGTCATCTAAAACTCTCATCACCGATATAACAAATCACAATGATCTAAGTTAAATACCCAACATCACTATCCTACGGCATCCCAACTATCATAATCCAAAAACACATAATAGACTAAATTCCATCTAAATGCCATTAATTCAACAACATTAGAACTCCATTCTCAACACCTTACCATTATTAGTATACGCACATACAGATCATGTCAAGTATATCTTTCAAAACCAAACCCATCATTGAAATCATGCGTATACCCACATATTAAACCCCTTTAACTCTTTCAAGCTCTAGAATTTTCAAATTTCTTCATTGATCACATCAAAATACACAATTATAATTGCAGTGACCTTCTTATATCAACAAAATAAAACTAAAACCATCCAAAATACAGTAAAATATAGTAACAAAAATTTTGAAATGTCAGTTACACAAAGAGCTTACCAGATTATTCCCAGCTTAAACAATAAATCTTGGGTACTAAGGTAGCAGAAACAGTGAACCCCTGGTAACAAAACATTAAAAAAAATCCAAATAAATTACTAAACAAAACATTTCCCACAATTAACTTAACTGTAATAAACATTTCAGCTACAAATCGATTTCGACCAGAAATGAGGAACTTTTGGATGATCCAAACGGACCCGATCTGCGAATTAGCAACGAGCAGAGACAAAGAGAGTGAATTGAGCAAATTAGCATCGTTTTGAACGAGAAATTACCCGATCGACGCGACGGAAAATCCTCAGCGAAGCTACGAGAGAATCGACCGGAGACGAAGATCAATCCATCTTCTTCGGATAGGGTTTGGTGCGAAGCTGCGACTCTGCAACCCCTAGATTGAGAGTGGTGGAGGAGAAAGAGGAAAGTGAAGAGCAGCAAAAGCAAAGTGTTTTATTGTTCTTTTGCTTTGTTTTTTTTTATCGGGGCACTCCCGTGGGGACGATACGGTGCCGTTTTGTCTCTGTGCTCTGGTCTATGATTCTTTGTGACTTTTGTCGGTCAGAGAAGCGGAGTGTCTGTAACAAATTGGGGGTTGCGCTTATTGATTGTGCCATGTGGATATGGCAGAGTTACAGTGTGTCCTCTATCATGGTAACATTTCTCATTATCTTTTTTTATTTTCATGTAGGCCCTTCCTTTTCAGGTCAATTGCATTTATTGACACATACATTATTTTTTCTTGCAAAACAAAATTTTGATGGGTTTTTTCTTGCATAATTGACTTTAAAACCTGTTGCTCAATGACATAAATGTGTCAAGTGACATCTACTTTAAATGGGATGATTTTACAAAAATACTTTAAATTTTTTATTTTATTTTTATGATTTTAAAGTTTTTCACAAATATTATATTGAGTTTAAATTTTTTCTCATTCCATTTTCTTTAGATAATAATTTGGTAAAAATATACATATTATAATATTGGTCCAATTTTCCACTCTATATATATATCATGAGGTTTCCATTTAGAAAAGTATTTGTAATAATTTACTTATCATAATAAATAAAATTAATTAATTATACACCATAGTATTGTTCTCGGGTCCTGATTGTTGTCCAGATATTTTTATCATTTATCATAAATTAAAATAGTTGGATGAAAATTTTCAAATAATCATAATTTTCTTTTGGCCTAAGCAAAAGATATTATCAATAACCTATCGAAAATTTAAAAATGGAATACAATGAGTGGAAATACATGAAAAAGGGTAAGACATTGTTTCAATGACATTCCAAACGTTGACCTTATAAGAAAATTTACGGTTATTCCAAGCGACAGTTTTGAGGAGTTTCTTATTCGAGCGATAATTGGCACGAGAGATCCATATAACTTTCATCGCCTCGACTCGGTCAGGTTTGTATCGCCTCAACAAACTGCCAAAAAGTTTCCTAAGAAAAGGAGGAGGCTGAAGATCGAGTAGATTCTAATCCCGATGGGCGTGGTAAGGCTCCTTTGTGACATCCCGTAATGCACTAGTTGTCTCATTTAGACCAATGAGACTGCTTGACGGATCAGCCATCACGGATTCGACCATTCATCATCTTGACGGCGACAATGGCGTGTTAAGCCTGGTTGTTGGGGGACGATGACGGAGGCAAGAGGTCTCATGCAGTCGTTCTCAATCAGGAGGAGGAAGGGTGACGACGGATTTAAACGGGGGTGGCCGTTGCTCGATTGATTAACACACGGGTCTCATCGCATCGGACAAACCGTGGTGCAACAGCGTATAGAGTGACAAACGAAGAAGATGATCGACAAAAAGAGAGGTGGTGACGCCATGAAAACGGTTCACTATAAAAATGATTAAATATAAGAAATTTTTCAACAAAAACCTTTAAAAAAATCAAATGACTGTTTATAATTTCCTAAAATAAACTAAAAAAATAGTGAAAAAGTACCAAATCATGAACTTGAATTGAGAGTATAAACAAAACAATAATAGTAAAAATAATGGAAGGAACCCATGAGAATGTGCAGCCCAATTATAGAAACACGCGTGAAACGGCCAAATAAATTAGTGATCGATAAATCAAAAGACAAGTCAAGCACTCTCTGTAGTCTGCAAGTCTTCGTCGTCGCTGAGCTTGGAAAAAAATGGTCTATCCCTTTCCTGACGATACCGATTTCTCCTCCAATTAAATAAAAAACATCTCCCAACCCTCACAATACGCAGTTCATCTTTCTCAGTGCTTTCTCATTCAATATCCTCCAATTTCTCAAAAATTCGAGTGTTGTTTATATCTCCGCATTTTATGCTCCAAAATTAATGTTGTGGACTCGGTCTCTGCTTGAGCTCGGGGTCTTTGTTTTGTCTGGAGAAGAAGATTTTTTTATTCCCTAATTGTTTTGAGCGAGAACGCTTCTGAAATCTCAGGTGGGTGTTCTATTTCAAGCATAAAGTTGTGATTTTTTTCATGGGTTTTGCTGATTGTGTATGTGTTCTTTGATCATTTTCTGGGAAAAATCTGAACTGGGTCATTGTTCTTACTTTGTTTCTGAGCTAGTGTTGGTCTATTAGTTCTATTGAGTTTTTGCTGGGTGTGAATTTGCATAGCTTTGAGTAATGAATTGTGTGTGTCAAGGTTTGGACTTAGAACCAGGTTCTTTGTCACTTAGACTGTTTAATGCATATCTGTGAGTAGTTACATGCTGTTTTGTGTTAATTTGCTAAATTGGGTCTTCTATTTCTAGCTTGAAGTTGTGATAATGAATTGTGTGTGTCAAGGTTTGAACTTAGAACCTTGCTTATATAGAAGCATGTTCTTTGTCACTTGGACTTTTTGATGCATAGTTGAGTAGTTACATGCTGTTTTGCGCTGATTTGCTAAATTGGGTCTTCAATATCTAGCTTGAAGTTTGTGATAATGAATTGCGCGTGTCAAGTTTTGAACTTAGAACCTTGCTTATATAGAAGCGTGTTCTTTGTCACTTACTTTTTGATGCATATCTGTGAGTAGTTACATGCTGTTTTATGGTGATTTGCTAAAGTGGGTCTTCCATTTATAGCGTAAAGTTGTGATCTTTATCATGGTTTTTGCTGATTATGTGATTATGTATGTGCTAAATTCGATCGTTAGTTTAGAAAATCTCAACTGGGTCATAGTTCTTACTTTGTTTCTAAGTTGGTGTTAGTCTCTTAGTTATACTAAGTTTTGATGGGTTTGGATTTGCATATCTATATGAGTTTCTATATCAGCAATCTGGGCATGGATAATGAATTGGGTATGTCAATGTTTGAACTTAGAACCTTAATGCATATCTATTAGAGGATCAACTCAACTGAAAGCCAATTATTGTTTTACATACTAACACACGCCCTACAGACAGCCTGTTTATGAGTTTGGATGTGGATTATTTAAAAGGAGAGAGGGTTTTTGAAGATAAAGCCCATTAGAGAAAATGCGATAAATAGAGAAATGATGATAATATTTTGAAGATAATGGGATTTGAACCAGACTCTGGTACCATATTGGGTGTGTCAAGGTTTGAACTTGAACCTCATATAATGCATATCTGAGAGTTACATGTCTTTTATATGTTAATTTGCTGAGTTGGAGCTCTTTTATTGACACTAAGATGATCCAAACATGTTTCAGGGTTTGATGCTAGAAAGGCCAAGCAATTCCCGAGTTCAGAGTTTTGAGCTCTTTTGAGATTAGACTATTCTTCTTCAATAACATGGTGATGTGTAGCCAGGCTCGAGCTTTTCTTAGTAATGTTATCATATGGACATTGCTTAGTTTCAGTTTGAGCTATGCTACTGAAACTGATATTCGCTGCTTAAGGGCTATAAAAGATTCTCTTCAAGACCCTTTGAAGTACTTGAACACTTCATGGGACTTCAACAACAAAACAGAAGGCTATATCTGTAGGTTCATGGGCATCGAGTGTTGGCACCCTGATGAGAACCGGGTCCTGAACATCAAGCTTTCGGATATGGAACTCAAAGGCCAGTTTCCTATCGGTGTCGAGTACTGCACGAGTCTCACGGGCTTAGACCTTTCAAATAACAAGCTTAGTGGAAACATTCCTTCCAATGTCTCAACCATTCTGAAATACGCGACGTCCCTTGATCTGTCGTCCAATAATTTCTCTGGAGAGATCCCTGTAGGTCTGGCCAATTGTAGCTATCTGAATGTTCTCAAACTCGATAACAACCGGTTCTCTGGTCAAATTCCTTTAGAACTTGGCCTTCTTGACCGACTCAAAACATTTAGTGTGGCCAATAATCTCTTGACAGGGTCTGTTCCAATCTTCAAGAATGCTTCAATTGGAGCTGAAAGTTATGCTAATAATCTAGGACTTTGTGGGGGTCCTTTAGATCATTGTGTAGCATCTCATGGAGGGTCACGTATTGGAGTTACTGTTGGAGCAGCCATGGGTGGAATCACCTTTGCTGCCATAGCTGTGGCTATATTTATGTTCTTCTATTTACGCTCAGTTGCTAAGAGGAGGAAGAAGACTGAGGACCCTCTGGGAAACAGATGGGCAAAGAGTTTAAAGGGCACAAAAGGTGTTAAGGTAAGCTAATTCGAATCATGTATAGGGTTAATTGCAGATAGTTACTGCACATGATATTCCTTTTGAACATGATTATCCCAACTTTAAACTTTTATATCTAACCGCCTAAACTTTCAAATAATCACACAACGCTTTTGTTTTTGCCAAAATGACGAAAATGCCCTTGACCATGATCTCGAAATACATCATTTTTTCGTCTTTTTAATAGTTTTATCTTTTAATTCTTGTATGGGATAAGTGCAAAAAAGTACCATGAGTTATTCATTTTTCGCAACTTGTAGCCCTTTCCTTTAATATTCACAAAAAAAGTGTAGTGAACTTGTCTTTTGTAGCACTTCGTATAAATTTGTTTCAAAATGGCGATTTTATTTTGGAAATTTAAATTTAAAATATAATAATTAAAGAGCAAAAAATCCAAAATTTCATATCCCATAAATTTCTTTTCATTTGTAGGTACAAAGAGGAAGAAAATTAAGGGATACAAAAAAATGATTTTTTTTGTTTTTTACTTATTATTTTTTAAATCTAAATTGTAAGGTTAAATCGTCATTGTTATACAAATTATAACAAAAAGATAAGTTCAAGGTACTTTTTTGCAATCATCAAGAAAGGGAGCTACAAGTTGCAAAAAAATAATACACCGGGGTACTTTTTTGCAATTATCTCTTCTTTTTACATCTATTCAACCGTAATCTACATCTAACCAAATTGCTTTTGGTGGTTACGAAGTCGTTTTCAAGATCCGGGTTGATTTTTTGAAAGTTTAGGTAGCTGAATGTAAAAAATTAAAGTTAGGGACGTATTATATGCAAAAGACGTATAGTACGCAATAGCTATCTACACCTGACCCTCATATACACATCACATTTGCTCAATATTTCAATTGAATCTCTGTGAATAATGTCAAGAGGTTTATCCTATTGATAAGAAGCATTGCACTTCAGGTTTCATTGTTCGAGAACACGGTTTCGAAAATGAGATTAGGCGACCTCATGAAGGCTACAGACAGCTTCAGCAAAGAAAACATCATTGGGACGGGAAGAACAGGAACCGTCTACAAGGCAGTTTTCGATGATGGCTCTTCCCTAATGGTCAAGAGGCTGCAAGAGTCTCAACACACCGAGAAAGAGTTTGCTTCTGAAATGGCCACTCTGGGTAGAGTTAAGCACCGCAACTTGGTTCCTCTGTTAGGCTTCTGTGTCGCCAAAAAGGAGCGGTTTCTCGTGTACAGGTACATGTCCAAGGGCACGCTATATCAACAGCTACATTGTTTGGGTGAAGATGTTGAGGCTGAGGTTGAGGCCATGGATTGGCCCTCCAGGCTCAAGATCGCCATAGGAGCAGCCAGAGGGTTATCTTGGCTTCACCATAACTGTAACCCCCGAATCATCCACCGAAACATAAGCTCCAAATCCATCTTACTGGATGCTGATTTCGAGCCCAAGATCTCAGACTTTGGCCTCGCTAGGCTCATGAACCCGATCGATACCCATCTGAGTACTTTTGTGAACGGTGAATTTGGAGACCTGGGTTATGTTGCTCCCGAGTATGCAAGAACACTAGTAGCTACTCCAAAAGGAGATGTATACAGCTTTGGGATTGTCCTTCTAGAATTAGTAACAGGAGAAAGACCTACTTTTGTGAAGAAAGCCCCTGAGTCCTTTAAGGGAAACCTCGTGGAATGGGTTACACAGATGTCTAGCACTTCACAGCTCGAAGAAACTATAGACGAGTCTCTGGTTGGCAATGGTGTTGATGCGGAGATTTTTCAGGTTCTCAAGGTTGCTTGCAACTGCGTGACACCGGAGGTTCCCAAAGAGAGGCCTACCATGTTCGAAGTGTACCAGCTTCTGAGAGCTATCGGGGAGCTGTACAATTTCACCGTGGAAGATGAGATCTTGATGCCTTCGGAGTCTGGTGAAACAGGTCAGCTCGAGGAACTCATCGTTGCACAAGACGTGAGGGAATAATTGACGAGGTGACGAAAATGGATTGTATGTAATTAGTGATTACACGTTATTTATGTGCCGATTAAGTAAGTTTTAGTGTTGCATAGTATCTTAATGGATTGAGGTTTCTGTATTGAGTTCATGTAATGGATTGTATAGGTCAATTACTTATATATATATACTTCCTTACATGATGATCTTTCTGATCTTTTTATGATTTTGTCTGTGTTGAGTTACATGATTTTTGTAGGAGTTGATGTTGAGTTTGGAAGTGAGTTCAGTTCAAGAGAAGTGTTGATCTTCTTACATAGTCACTGTCTTGCTTCTCCTGAATTGGATATGCTCATAGCTAATGTGAGAAAAAAGATGTAGTTAAGATGGTTTGGTCAATGAGAGGGGCGAATTTATAGATGGAATTTTGGTTGTTTTAGGTTAAAATCTGATATTTTGAATTAAAAAATATACATATATACACGTTACTGATCGTTACCCAAGGGTCGGATTTTTTTTCAACCCAAGTAGCCACGTGGCGAGCGCTGGTTGGTTGGTGTGCGACTTGCGATGCGCAAACCAATGATCCGTTATAACGGACCGCGACTCGTAACACCGAACCGCTAAATAGCGGTTCGTGTTTCACGGGTCGTAATACGGACCGGTGCGCTGAGTGCTCTTAAGGAGCATGTCAAATTAATTTTTAGGTTGTGAATTTAATTAAAATTTAATAGAATCTATTTGGCGTTTAGGTCGTTTAATGTACATGTCTTTATATCCGGGTATCCTAACAAGACAAATCACTAGACAAAAAAATTGTCCCGTGATAGTGCAGATGGTTTATTGTCTTACGAATTTGTTCATATCATGCTGATTATCATACGATATATTTGTCTTCTCCATGAGTTGGACGAATACCATTTTTGAAGGTTGGATTGCATCTGTCTTGGGCTAATCCCCCGACAATACATTACCAACCATTGAAAAAGTTGATTTTTGACCGTTTAGACGATTCTTGTCCTCGTGGACGAAAAACACATCGCCCTGCGAATTCACCCGCATCGTGCCACCATACATTGGATTTCATCCCAAATCAAATGGATTCGTCTGCACTAGCCATCCCATACAAATTATACCTCTTAGAAATCACAACAATTATTACAAAACCAAAACATCTAAATTCAAAAACCAAACTCCCAAAACCCTAAAGACCAGCCACAAACTCATCAAAAAAGTTGATTTTTGGCAATTTGGACGATTCTCGTTCTTCCTGGAAGAAGAACTCATTGCCCCACGAATTCACCCACATCGTTCCACCACACGTTGGTTTTCATCCCAAATCAAATGGATTCGTCTGGACTATCCGTCCCATACAAATTACACACTCTTACAAATCACATCAATTGTTACCAAACCAAAACATCTAAATTCAAAAATCCAAACTCCCGAACCCTAAAGACCAGCCACAAACTCATCGATATTCTTGTCCGAACTCCCGCCATCACCAACACTCTCTCTAGCCAAACCCCTAAACCTCCTCACATTCCTCCTCACCACCTCCCCCTTCTCCCCCTCCATCACCTCCCTAATCCTCCCCTCCAACTCCCCCCTCCTCACCACCCCGTCGCCGTCCGGCCAAGCCCTAACCCCGATCCCCCAAACATCCTCAACGAACTTCGCATTCGTGCACTGATCCGTCCACTGCGCCACCGCCACCATCGGCACCCCCAAGCACATCGCCTCGTACACCGAATTCAACCCGCAATGCGTCACGAAGCACCCGACGGCCTCCGCCGCCAGCACCTCCAGCTGGCGGCACCAGGGCACCACCAGGCCCTGCTCCGCCGTCTCGGAGATGAAATTCTCCGGCAGCTTGCTCTGCTCTTCTTCTCTTACTACCCATAGGAAGTTGTAGCCGCTTTGTTGCAATGCGCGGCCGAGCTCTGTGGTCTTCTCGGCGCTCGGCGCGGCGAGGCTGCCGAAGGAGACGTAGACGACGGAGCTCGGTGGTTTTGAGGCTAGCCAGTCGTGGTAAGGGGTTGTGTTCGGGTTGAAGAAGCTGAGGCCGTATTGTGTGTCGTTCGTTAGGCGGTTGTCGAGGTACGAGGATGGGACCAAGGGGCCGATCGTCCCCAGCCGCCAGAGCTTTGATGCCCAATCAATAACCTGTGAATTTCAGACATGGGTCAGTTCAAGATTCGATTTTTATGGTACTGGACTTGAAATTTACTTGTGGGTTGATTCAAGTTTCAATTTTTATGGTGCTCTGGATTAGAACTTCACATATGGGTCGATTCAAGGTTCAATTTTTATGGCACTGAACAATGAATCAGTGTTAGACCTTCTACGGTGGAGGCTTCTGCGTATCGAGTATCGAATATGTCGATTCAAGTGCGAAGAAAATCGATGAATTCGTCGACCATCTATTCGGGTCTAAGCCACAATTCTCCTACAGAGAACCGTTACGTGACTCAAATAATTTAAATATATTTTCGGCCCAAATTTTCTACTAATCGGGCTCACCTTTTTTTTATTTTTCGTCCAAATTAGACTAGGATTAGACCTAATCAGTCTCGGCCCACGGACAGCCTTATTGATCTTTAACTCAACTAAATGTTCAAAAATAGTGTTTTTCGTGATGAACAAAATTGAGGAATCCTATCTTATCCAGGTTTAGTCTCCTTTAACCAATACTATGTCTCTACTCACATATGTTCTTAAACAAATGTATCAACAAAAAATCGGACCTTTGGTCTAAAAATAATTTACGATCTAATTATAGTTTTGAATTATAGCATCAAGATTCGTTTACGATTTTGGATGCGAATTATTTAACGATAAAAATGAAAAGTGTTTAAGAGAGAGATATATATCATACGAGATGGTAAATAAAAAAGTACGTTGTAATTGAACATGATCGTAAGGAACCGAAGTTTGTACGTGTTTTACCTTTACCGGTTATAACGAATGTCAGAAACTATGAATAATTGAAAGTTGAAACACAAGTAAGAACGGGCATTTTGCAAAATAACCTTGAAATGAAAACTCTTTCCAAACCAACATTCAAGTTGAAAACCTTTTACAAAAAGGAACGTTCTTTCCATGAGTCCTCGATTTTACTCTTAGCGAAAATACCTGATCGGATAAGTCTTACCCGAACAGATATGCTCATCAAGGGTAAAAACGTCATTTTACACACAAAAGAAAGAAATGAAGGACTGCTGCTGCAAAAATGTTTCAAATGATTTTTTTTTTTTGCAAATTAACCCGAAAACACATATCCATGAGGTTTATTAACAGTTAAACATATTCAAGCCATAATCAAACAGTTATGTTAGTTACCTCGGGTTCCAATTCGTAGAAGGTGTTCTGCAGCACCCAATCAGCTTCATCGATGTTATCGAACTGACCCACAACCAGATCCAAATAATCCGACCCGGATCCATAATCATTAAGAAACGACGGAACCTCGGACCGACGAAGCGGAGGCAACCCAGGAAGCGACACGACATCGCCGGAAAGCGGTAACCGAAGCAAGCCCCTATTAACATGATAATACACGTTTCCGACAGCACAAGATTGGGTAAAAAAAGCAACCTTAACAAGCCCGAACCGGTTCGCCACGTCGACGGCCCAAGGCAGGTGCGGGTCGTAGACGAGCGACCCGACCGGGTCGCCGAGACCGGCGAGCCTGGTGATCAGATCGGAAAGCGATCGGGAACCCACTTCTTTGAAGGTCGTGAAATAGGCCGTGTTCGACTCCGCCGCCGCGTAGCCGCCGTGGTCGAAGCCGTCGGAGATGGGTTCGATCCGGATGAGGTCGGTGCGGGTCGGGTCGGATCGGGTTGAGGATTTGGCGATGTGGGTCGTGATGGCTATGGTTGATTTGACTCCTTTGGAGGCTAGGCGTTTTGCGAATTGGAGCATCGGGTTGATGTGGCCTTGACCCGGAACCGGGAGGAGGAGCGCGTGGGCTTTGTAGCCTCTGGTTTGGTCCTTCTTCTTCTCCATTTGTGTTGGTTTTGTGAGGTTGAGTTGTGATTGATTGGGTTTATAACTTTATATAAGAAATAGATCCGTTGAGGTGTGGGGTTGTAGCTTGAGGAGCAAGTATTGGAACATGGGAGTGAGTGACTGGTGAGAGAGAGATGGGGTTGAGGAGCAAGTAGTGAGCAACTTTGACTGAGTCATGGTCATGTTCAGTGTCTCTGACTAATATTATATCTATTTTGGAGAAGACAATTCCAAGCTTCCAGCTTCTAGGAAGTCGCGCCCACGTGACTTACCGTCAGAACAACGTTGTCCTTTATTTTTATATGTTGCATAGATAATGATGAAAATGAAATCTTGTTGGTGGGTGTGGGAGTGAGATAAAATAACAGGAATCGGGGAAGTCGGCATTGGGATTGCACGGGGAAAATGCGAACGAGTGTTATTGACGGCTTATCTACGAGTAAAACGCATAATCGATTGTTTTTTTGTTGATTATCTGTTCTAGACTTACCAAACTGTAGGTTTAGTGACTAGAACCGACATTGGTATTGTTAGGTGTGTCCACATGTGAGTTAAGAGTCTCACATCGGATATTTAAGGGGTAAAGAAAGACTTAATATACACCTTGCACCCATGACCTAATAGGTTAGTCTTTTGGGTCTAACGTGTATGTTATGGACTTCTTGTTGTGTGTTCCATCTTAATAGGCCCAATTCTCCCCAACAGGTATTATATATACTCGTTAGTAGTGGAATCCCTTTTTTCAGTAAGGGGGACACCATTTTTTAAAAATAATATATAACGTTAGAATAATATATATTAATATTAAAAATATTAGTATCGTATAAAAATAGTAAATTAAAACTCTAAACAATGACTTAAATAAGAATATGTTTGTGTAAACTAAGTAGAATTAAGAAATCTGAAAAATAAAAACTTGTGGCATGTGGCATGCCATACTCGCGGCACACCCTAAGTCTAGGTTAGAGTTCTAGGTGGACGGGAGAGGAAAACTTTTATTTGGAAACGCGGATTGTCAACGTGGGTTGATCTCATCCGACCATACTGTCAGTAGTGGAATCAGTTTTTTCAGTAAGGGGGACACCATTTATTTTAAATAATATATAACGTTAGAATAATATATATTAATATTAAAAATATTAGTATCATATAAAAATAGTAAATTAAAACTCTAAACAATGACTTAAATAAGAATACGTTTGTGTAAACTAAATAGAATTAAGAAATCTGAAAAATAAAAACTTGTGGCATGGCAGCACCTGCGTCGAGTGCCTTGCAATGTCTCTACAACGATCCACTGGAGTTGCTCCAATAGAATTATGGAGCTATTCTGTCTTCGTGCGGTCACACTCAAACTCTAGACTTGTGCTTTCATTTTACCTATGTATGTTTTCTATTATGTATTTCTTTTTCTTATGTATGTTTTCTATTATGAATTTCTTTTTCTTATTTGCGCTCGTTGTTGTTGAAGGTTCTTACTCTCTCGTATTTTCTTGGGTCTCCTCTTCTTCCGGTGGTTTAATATTCATGTATACTTTATGTTCTATTTTCGTCGAGCTGACATCAAATCTCGTTGTGTTTTCCCTATTTCGTATCCCCCTCTTCTGTGGTCACCAGATTTCATCTTGATGAATTCGTGTAGCAGAGGCTCAAATTTGTGCTTGTCGGTTTTCATGGTTATTTTTCCATCCTCGCTTCCGCCCAACCCGAGGTCTCCTTCTTCCCTTCTGCGACCCTCTCATCACCGTCCATGGTGTTTGGATCCGATCAACTGGTGGATGGTTTAACCGAGAAACAAGGAAAAAAAGTCACAGTGTAAATCCATTAACAACAACCGTGTCGTTAGAGCGAAACAGAAAATTGGAATCACCAATACGATTGACAGAAATCTCCCAACAATCAATAAAAAGTTAACATAACTTCAAAATACTAAATTTGATGTCGTCGTTCGAATACAAACAAACACACTACATCAATAAATTTCGGTGTATGTATTTGGAATGAATTAAAGAGCTAAAAATGATAGTAAGACTTTCATCGGTATGGATTTAGTAGATCGTTTTATTACATCGAAAAGAAACCCAAACAAACTTCAATAAACGGAAACCAAATCCGAACAATTACATCGGATCAAAACACCAATAAAAATCAAACCAAACCCGCCACAAACTCGTCCATGTTCTTGTCGGAACTCCCACCTTCATCCACGGTTTCTCGAGCCAAATTCATCCACTTAATCGCATTCTCCTTAACCACCTTCCCTTTCTCTCCCTCCATCACTTCTCTAATCTTCGTCTCCAACTCAACTCTCCTCAGCACACCCTCCTCGTCCGGCCAAGCTCTGATCCCGTTCCCCCAAACATCTTCCACGAACTTCGCGTTCGTGCATTGGTCCGTCCACTGCGGCACGGCCACCACCGGCACGCCTAGGCTCAGGACCTCCAACGTCGAATTGAACCCGCAATGGGTTACGAAGCACCCGACAGATTGGTGCGCCAGCACCTCTAGTTGTGAGCACCACGACACCACCAGACCTGTAACATGAAAATTGAATTAATTACATTCATCTATCTCGAACTATATACGTTTAACGGATACCTACCCCAAATAATGTATATATATATACTGCGAACTAGTAGTTTGTAACAACATCCCTCATTCCATCCATTTTTTTGTTTATTTACTGTTCATTTTTTTGAAACATCCTGTAGTGTTACAATCCTAAAACCAACTCCAACCCTAAATCTAACCTTAAAAATGGATGGAAGAAAGGATGGAAGGGGATGTTGTTACAAACTGTTAGTTCGGGGTATGTATTCGTTACGAAATAGGTTTGAGGTATTTATCCGTTGAACGTGTATAGTACGGGGTAGGTGAGCGTAATTAACCCAATATTTATAACATATTGTTTTAATTAACTGTCGTAATCAAATCAAATTAATTATATTTATTCTGATTTGATTATAGTCAATACCTTTCTCTGACGTCCGGTCGGTGAAATTCTCTGGTAGCTTGTTCTGCTCCGCTTCTCTGACCACCCATAAGAAGTTATACCCGCTTTGTATTAAAGTGCATGCCATTTCTTTGGTTTGTTCCGGGCTTAGTGCTGCGAGGCTCCCGAAGGCGACGTACACGACCGAGGAAGTGGGTTTTCCGTCGAGCCAGTCTTTGCAATTGGTCGTGCTAGGCTTGAATAGGTCGATGCCGTGTTGTGTAGCGTCTTCGATTCGTTTGTCTAAGTACATGGATGGAACCATGGGGCCTATTGTCCTTAATCGAAAGAACTTACCCATCAAATCTACAACCTGATTATCGATATCGAAAAATCAGCTTAAATAACAAGTTAAATTCATAGTCAATTTTATGTAGAGTGTCGGATTCAAATCATTTAAAGATACTTTTAAAAACCCATTGTGAACCTGACATGTTGTGTAATCACCATCAATGAATTGCTTTTTTTGCAACACATCTCAAACCATTTTCCAAAATCAGAAGTAGTCAGGTAAAAATATAATCATAAGATTTTAAATCACAAAACAACTATATTTGAGGATTACAAGTTACGAAACAATATTGAACTACGACAAGAACGATATCTTACCACGTATATTTTAGACGTGAAACTCTAAAAATGTAAATTAATGAGACGAAATACACATACCTCTTGTTCTAATTCATAGAAGGTGTTGAAGAGCACCCAATCAGCTTCATCAATGTTATCAAATTGACTCACGCACGAGTCAAAAATCGCCGGGTAGGACCCGACGGCGGCAAGAAACGACGGTACGTCGCTCCGACCGAGCTCCGGCAATCCCGGCAGCGAAACCACCGGGTCCGACAGCGGTAGCCGGAGAAGACCCTTATTGACATGATAGTACACATTATTAACCGCACAAGATTGAGTGAAAAAAGGGACCTTGACGAGCCCAAATCGCTTAGCCACATCGAGGGCCCAAATCACCACCGAGTCGTAGACCAGCCCGTGGACCGGGTGGCCCAAGTGGGCCAACTTATCGATGAGTTGGGCCAGAGTCCGAGAGCCCACTTCCCGGAGGCCCGTGAGGTAGGCCTCGTCGGACTCGGCCGCCGGGTAGCCGCCGTGGTCGTAGCCGTCGGAGAAGGTTTGGATCTGGAAGAGATCGTCAGACGGGTTCGGGACTGGGAGGCCCGACGAATCAGCGGTGTGGACGGTGACGGCTAGAGTGGCCTTGACGTTTTTGGAGGCTAAGCGTTTTGAGAATTGGAGCATTGGGTTGATGTGTCCTTGTAGAGGGAAGGGGAGGACCAGCACGTGAGCTTTGTAGGACCCTTTCATGGTCTCGTGACCTTGGTTTGGGCCATTTCTGGTTTGGTCGATTTATAGGCGATTCATGATTGTAACGGACAAAAAAACATACTTGCGTCGCAAGTTAGAATAACACAATAAAAAAATCGAAACAAAGACTGGTCAGCATGTGCTTGCCTGTGGTTGATTTTCAGTATATCGGCTCGTGTGTCTGATTGTGAAGACAACTCTGAGCACGACAATTAATTTAGTGTTTAGAAATGGTAGAAAAATGTGGCCCTTGTCTATATCTTTTGGAGCACTAGTTTGGTGTAAAAATGTCCAGTTTTTTCACATGGATGTACTCAAATCTATCATTGTCGTGTGAGCGGTGAGTGATTCAGTGGACGAATTCGGTTTTTGTCGTGATTCGTTTAGATAAATCTTCTGTCTATAAATGAATAGGTGGGTAAAAAGGTTCGGTTTTATCGGTTGGACGAACTAAGGCGTTAAAAAATATTTGGTGATCAGCTTCACCTGCTATCCATCTGATCTGATAATCATCTGCATATAAGTGGATAGATAGTGGATCGAATTTTATTAATCTATAAGAATGTGGATGGATCGTGGATTATGATAGATAGATTTGTGAATGATTCACCCACCTATACGTGATACCAAACTTAATTTAATACATAGTCCAACCAACCATATCACTCGACCCAACTACATGTGTAAAATCAATATTTTTGTAATAAAATCAGGTGTGGTATTTTTGTAATGTAACCAGCTGTCTAAAAATTGATCGAACTAAAGAATGACATCATGTGTTTTAAGGTGGACGGTCGTTTCCAATGTTCGTATTAATCAGAGATGGGACGTGGAAGTGTTAAAATTCGATGAATTTAAAATTTTGTTACGTAGACGGATCAAACTTAATGTTAGATTTTTAGTCTTTTGATTCAAATATTTTCGATACGGGACCTTGACATTTACATACACAGACCAAATTGAACATCAGAAACTAGACATGATATGTGAGAACAGGTGTAGGCACTTTTCGGTTAACCGGACCGAACCCAAAATTTTGTAACCGAATCTAATGAAAATCGGTATCAAATCATTTCCATCTTGTAGGGATTTGATCCGTTGTGGGCTAAGAATCAAACCGAACCGAATAAAACGCAAGACAACAAATTACACCTCGATTCGGGTAGGGGGAATAATCACCGGTTCGGTGAACCGGACCGGATCTAATAAAACTCAAGACCAAAAAAAAGAATAATAAAAAAATCATTCCCCAAATCAATTCGGGGAAATAATCTTCAATTCGATTACCCGGTCTGACTTTGATACCATGTTAAAGCCCCCGTCTTTCTGGAAGTCAGAAAATTCATATAAAAATCACCTACGGTAACTCAGTATGTACTTATATCTATATAGTGAAACAATTTCAAAATCTTGTACACTGATTTATACAGCTGACTGATAAAACAAATTAACTTACATATATGTGAAAGAAAATTGAAAAAAGATACAAACTTCAGAACCTAAACAGCTAACCTCAGTCAAAACCCCATATATCCTAAGACACACTCTCATCGTCCGATGAAGAACCGTTCTGTCTCCTCCCCGGAAAATCAAGACCCGCCTGCGCCATCATCGGATTCACGGGAACGGGAAACCTCCGAGCAGAGCTCACCGTCGTCCTCTCATTGATCATCCCAACTTCCCTACAAACCCGATCGAGAACATTAAGAAAGTCTCTCACAACCATAAAGATCCTGAAGGGATGAGCCTCTTCCTTAGCGGAGTTTCCATGGAAATACTCTGTAATCTCCTTCACCAGAGACAGAGCTACACTTTTCTGAGCCTGAACCCTGATGATCTCCTCCTCTGCAGCTCTCAAAAACTCTAAAAACCTCTGCTTGCTTTCTAATTCTACCGACCCATCTGTCCCGATCAATCTCAGGACCTCCTCGATGTCCCCGAGGCCTCTGGAGAGCTTGAACACATCGCTACCGAGCACCTCTGAGTCCATTGCTGCAGCTTTCTTCACATTGGCGAGCTCTGAGCTGAGACTGGACACAATCTCGAGACCACGCTTTGGTTCTTGAGCTCGCATGCCTTCGGTTCTTATGATTTCTTGCACAACGAAGTGGAGGAGCGTGGTCTTACCGTCTGCTCCTTTTACGTCTGCTAGTTTGAGTAGTGTATCGAGTTTGAAGGCGTGTGCATCGCCGCGATTTGTTCCCACGTTCATCCGGTTCCCAGTTTTGAGGACGGCTTCTAGAAGCTTCAAGAACATTCTGCTGGTTCTTAGCTCTTCACAGGCAGACTATGGAACAGGACAAAGAAACAAAAGTGTTAGAATATGAAAGTATAATTCTACCTTAGAACTATCCGTTGAGTTGGTTCTCTAATAAAAAAGCATGAGATGTTTTGCAGTTACTCGTGTTTGTATTGAGTTTGGTACCTCGAGTGTTTGGAACGAGTTTTTGAGGTACTCGACTTCAGTTTCGAAATTGGTCATGTAGAGCATTGTGTGTATCCTTTTGAATGCAAAGGGTACGTCGAGAACTGCCTTGAGGAACTTCTCGGCAGGGCCTAGCTTGATTGGCGAGTCGTCTTTGAAGCCTTTGAGCTTACGCTCTTCTTCTTTGGTTGGAGCCATCTTTAGTAAGCTTTCCAGAACTTCAGTTCCAAGAGACTCTGCATTACCTGTGGACAAGTTGGAGCCATTTAACCTGACAAGCTTCATGAACAAAGACCTCACGATATTTATACAAGTGATAATTGCAAAAAAGTGCCTTCATGTATTCACTTTATGCAAATTGTAGCCTCTTCTGTGATAATTGTAAAAAAAAAAACTTGTCTTTCTGTTGCACTTTGTATCAATTTGTTTCAAAATGATGATTTTACCCTTGTAAATTTTAATTTAAAAAAAAAATCAAATTTTCATACCCTTACATTTCTTACTCTTTTTACAGTACAAAGAGGAAGGAAATTAAGGGATATGAAAAATTGAATTTTCTTACTTACTATATTTTAAACTAAATTTCCAAGGGTAAAACTGTTATTTTATATTAATTGGAGCAACAAGACAAGTTCAGAGAACTTTTGCGATCATCAAAGAAAATGACTGAGTTGCAAAAAAAATGAACACCTCATAGTACTTTTTTGCAATTATCAACGAAAATGGCTACATGTTGCAAAAAAATGAATACCTCATGGTACTTTTTTGCAATTATCAAAAAAAATGACTACGAGTTGCATAAAATGAATATCTCATGATACTTTTTTTGCAATCATCAAAGAAAATGACTATGAGTTGCACAAAATGAATACCTCATGATACTTTCTTGCAATTATCCCTATATGTAACAACCGACGGGTGTGTCAAAAAGAAACACCTTAAACTAACTATCCATAAACTAATTACATCATTAACGCTAATGAGTTGGTTTAGGTTGAGTTGTTTATGATAACCTATGAATCTAAGTCAACTTACTCATCTGATAAGATCAATCGATGAACACATAACAAGATCAATCCAACATGTGGGTAACACATCACATGGATTAAAGCAATTTTACAACAACAAAAAACCTCTCAACATCAAAGAATTGCCAAAGAAATTAAAGCAGAGCTCAAACAAAGTATGTAATCATGTCTCCATGGCAAAAATGGAAGTCATGATCTTAATTAAGTATTTAATTACCTTCTAATAGAGCATCACAAACTTCATCCACAGTCACATCGAGAGCCCTCAGTGAAATCGCAATGTTCTGAGACCTCTTAGGATCAAGAACTCTATCGTCTTGGTTCGGTAATGGAAGAACAGATCGTGGAGTTGTGTCCTTCGGTTTTGGTTGCGGGGTATTCACGATGAACAAAGACTCGATCATTTCTTCATTCAGCCTACAGAGATTGCATTCACATTAGCTATACATAATTTCGAAATGGTATGAAACAGAACGGTAGTAGAGTTCAGTGACTCACTTAAACGAGCTTGATCTGAGATGATCCCACACCATCTCCCGATCAGAGCTTGCTCTCACTTTGTCCCAATGTAACGGTTTCAGCTTTGGCTTGGGAGTCTCCTCTTCGATCTTCTCCATGGTTTCGATTGAAGGTGATTCTGTTGTGGTTAGGAACATGAAAGGTGTTGATGGAGGTGTGAGTGGAGGTGGTTTGGAGGTGAGTTGTGGTGTTGATGTTGATGGGTTCTTCGTTTCCCAGTACTTCTGTGGCGGCAATGGCGGTGGTGGAGGAGGAGCCGGAGCTGAGGAGGGGATGAATCTCGCCGGAGATTCCACATTAGATACTCTTGGAGATGAATCTGGGGTTTCCTCTGGTGATGAAGGTAATGGAGATGAGGCATTGGACATTGATGCATCTGGGTTTTGGTCCAATTCTCTGACCGGAGCTGAGAAGGGGTTCTGTGAAGTACTGATAAACCTCGCCGGAGATTCCACATTAGATACTCTTGGAGATGAAATTGGACTTTTCTCTGGAGATGAAGCTAATGGAGATGAGGCATTGGACATTGATGCATCTGGGTTTTGGTCCAATCCTCTGACCGGAGCTGACAAGGGGCTCTGTGAAGTACTGATAAATCTCGCCGGAGATTGCACATTTTGAACCATAGCATTAGATACTCTTGGAGATGAATCTGGGCTTTTCTCTGGAGATGAGTCATCTGGGTTTGGGTCAAATCCTCTGATCGGAGAAGAAGCGTTTGAGATGCTCGGTGGCGTTTCTGGGTTTTGCTCCGAGCTCCGGTCCGGCGAGGAAGACGCCGGAGAAAGCCATGGAGAGTGGGGATTTCTTCCCGGAGAGATCCAGAGGCTTAGGGATGCATCTGGGTTTGGTGTTGTGGATAGAATCGCCGGAGAGAGATTTGGGGACGGGAGGTATTTTCTAGAAACATCTGACCTCGCCGGAGATACATCAGGGCTCGTCTCCGATTGCCGGGACGATGACGACGAGTATGTCTTCTCGACGACATACGCCGTCCAGAAACGCTGCCGTTGAGGCGGAAGCGGAGGCGGAGGCGGATCGTGAAGTGTCGCTGATTCTAATTCTACAGATTTGGCATGTGATTTTCTAGGACTCGAGCTCACCGGCGGCGAGAGGCTTATGGAGTGTGATCGGACCGGCGAGGCTGAGGTGGAAGACGAAGACGAACAAGAGCTCGAATTGGCTTCGAAATTCTCAGCTGCGACGGCGTGAATTGCTCTCCTCGGCTCGGATCCGGCGCTGCTCTCGCTCTCGCTTTCTCGGCCGTCGAGAGAGACTCTCGGCGAGTAGAACTCCTCTTCCTCGTCGGCCGTCGAGCTCAAATCCCCATTTCTGCTGTTTTGCCGGGAACTCCTGGTACTCTGCCGGGAGAGCGGCGGAAGCGGGCGGAGCTCCGGCGAATCGAACTTCCCAGGACCCGGGACAGCCTCGCCGTCGTTGTGATCATCGTCAATCCGGCGAGAATTCGCCGGATTGCCCACGTAGAGGAACTCAGAGCTAGTAGAACTGGTTCTGATTCTGAACTTCTGGGCTCTACTAGTGGTCTCAATAATCACAGGGCCAGCTTGTCTTGTACTGTTCTCCGATCTGAAAGTCTTGTCGTCCTGGAACTCCCGGTTCCGGGTCCGCCTCCGGCGGAAGTAGAAGAACACGGCAATGCCCGCCACCAAGACGACGGCGACCACGGCGGAGACGGTGGCGGATACTACCTTGGAGGAGGATTTCGCACTGGGGGCGTGGGGGAGCTCGAGGGAGGAGACGTTGGCCGGAAACGAGGCGAGGGCGACCGGAGGCGGCGGTGGAGGAGGAGGGGCGGGGTCGGTCGGGAAAAACGGGGACGGGTTAGGGGTAGAACTGGAATCGGAAAACGGGTACTTGGGCTTTGGCGCCGGAGGCGACGGCGACGGAGGTGCAGATTCCTCCGGGAACAAGGGCTCGTGGAGGACCCGACGGCCGGGACCGGCGATGGGTGCGCAGGATAAGCGGTGGGTGGCGCAGGATAAGAGGATGAATAATATGAAGCGTGAGGACGATGGCATTTTGGGTTTCAGCTCCCGATTGTGATTGTGGCGGTGGGGTGGGATTTTCTGTTTGTTTCTCAGGAAAATAACAGGTGGGAAAGGAAAAGAAAAGAAAAGAAAAGAAAGGAAAGGAAAAAGAACCGGTGGTGAGTCCAGCTTAAAGGTTCTACTTGGGGACAGTGTGAGTGTGAAGTGCTGTAGAACGAAACGGGGTTCCTTTGGTCGGTGGGCCCGGGTCATAGTTTCGGGCCCACATATGTCAGGCCACGTCATCAAACCAATTATTCGAATTATCAGAACGACAATTATTGAATTATAGATGCTTGCAGTTATTATTTAATGATGTCATTATTAATCTCCTAATCATAAAAATAATTACGAACCGTATCTCGAAAAGTGACGTGGCGGTGCGAGTGCGTGGAAATCGCGCGAATTAACCCCGATAATTACGGCACCGACATAGTTTTTACCGCCGTACAAAATGTGGGGGTAAATGGAATAGAGCAACGAGGGTGAAAATATGACCGTTGTTGCGAGTCCGTGGCACCGACACTTTTCTTGGTTAGGAAGAAATGTAACGAGAAAAACGAGAAACAAGTACAGGAGTACTTTTGAAGAGCGTTTAAGGATCTTTAGCACAAACCTAAGAAACCATGGACTGGTTATATGTATATATATACCTCCTAATATGTGTAATAAGAATGTGTCGTACGATACCTAAATTATACTTCAGAACGATATTGATTTAAGTATTGCTCGAAACTTGTGTTCGCCTGGATCGTGGCTCGTGTGTTGGGTACTTGTAAAAATTGTTGGAATCGGAATAATCCATGTACAACCGATTTGTTGTTGGTAATAGTTGGAATTGTCGGAGTGAAAATGAATGAACCGATCATTTCTCGATTAAGGGGTTAACCTAGTAAAACGAGGAGTTTTTGGAGGGTCTGAGAGTACCGATTCCAACCGGATGATGATTTTGTGCCTCCTGTGGAGTTGTCTTTAAGGATTGCGGACATTTGATTCTTTGATGTGAGTTCTCATGAAAAGTGTGGTCGGAGGTGTTGAATTAGTAGGATTTTGTTTGGGTTATTCCGGGTGATGTTCGGATGTTATTGGATGGATCGGTGGCTATTATTACTCGTTATGCCAAATCTATATGGGCTCGGTCAGGGCTCTGGGCATGGGAAAATTGGTTAGCTCGTTATCGTTGTGTTTTTCAAGAGGTGTGATAGGAAATCACTCAACTCTTCGACGAGAACCGTTCGGATTCGGTGGCTTCTGACTACAGAAAAGATGCAGGTACACATGAGGCTGTAACTGCACACGGAGACCCTCATCTTTGGTTGGGGACACGTACAAAGGAAATCCTAGAGTCGTTTCTCTCTAGGATGAAGAAGATGGTTGGTTCCATGACTTGTGCCACAATTGTTCTTCTCGTTCTCGTAGTAACGACACCTTGTGCAGATGCATGGTCAAGGGGAGAAGAAGCAGCGGCGATGAGGGGTGGGTTTTATGACGACCTCGTCGTCCACGGTGCCATCGCCCCAATGGTCGTCGGGCGGAGGGACATGAGGTTCTACCGTGTGATCCAAGGTTGTCGTTGGAGGCGTTTGGATTTGTAGGGAGCCTGGTCATGTAGATGATCTCGGCGATTATAGGTTGTTGGCCCGAGGTGGCATGGGGAATCAGTTGCTGGCTCTCGGTGGCGCGGGGTATAGTGGAGGCGGTAGGCGAAGCGGTGGCGCGGATCCGATCTCAGGCTCAGGGGCGGGGCGCCGGTGGATGTGTTCCCGTCATTACCCAGCGGGCAAGGGGTTGACGATAGCAGTGGCGGGGTACAGAGTGGAGGCAACGGGAATAATTGGACGGTAGTTCGTTTTACAACTGTTGTTCGTTTGGATGCAAAGTGGACAGGTATAGTAAGGACCTGGTTCTCAGTTAGCAATAGGAGGTACCTGTCTACTGTTAGTGCTCGGACAATCTTTGATCCGATGCGAATTTTGAGTAGTGACATCGGGGCTTGTGGGGTTTAATGGATTGACATTCCAATCAGCGAGCGGCGGAACTCACCCTGCCTCAATCAATGAGAACTTCGTGGTTCAGTGGGGGGCTGTCGGTAACACCACCTCACTGGACATAGGGTGGCATCGGTTCCACCAAGTACCGGCGCGACATTCTTCTACCATATCGGGAACCAGCAACTTTACATTTTTAAAGGCCCTCATTATCATCATAGGGGGGGCGACGTCAATTGTTTCCTCGGGAGGATGTTTAGTCCAATTGAACCATGTCAGTCCCTGGTTACATGACTATCCAGATCGTCACTCTCGGGATTCAATATTCTACTGGAACACAGTCCAGAGTCGATTTATGCCTTTTCGGAGCATAAGGCTCACTCGGCCCTAGTACACAGTCTTCAGTCGTTATAAGGGTTGCCTCGGTCGTTATCGCAACATTCTTCTGCCAACACCCTTAAAACGGTTCAGTGAAAGAGTATTTTTCAATTTAATAGTCATTCCACGATGTATGGATCTTTTATTTTGTTTTTTTACCGTTAGTTGTCTCTCTTGAGTGTCCATTTTAAAATTGTACCTTTAGTTTTTTTTTATTAATATATTATTTCTCGTTATCAGTTAAATAAACACTTAATAAGAAAAGTAATTAGGGATCTACATTAGGGTTATAATGTCTCCATCTTCAAAAGACTTTTCTCATCATTTTTATGATATATTAAACATGAAAAGACATTGAGAGTGAGATCTCTCCAACAACAACAACAAAAAAGTATTTGAACAAGTTAATTAGTTGACAATAGAAGTGGTTAGTGAAAGCAAAGTGCTTGATGGCAAAAGAATCTTTCTCAATCTATCTTTCCATATCTTTTGTCATCATTTTAGCAAAGACAAAAATTGTTGCATTAAAGCTAAGCCATCACCAAAATTACAATCATCACCCACAAATTTAACAAATTAGTCTTAAATCACACAAATAAAATTTCAACAAATAAAAATCAATTTTTGATACTGTATTAGTGAATCAAACTTAGCTAAAAGCTGAAACCAACAAATGGGTACCTAAAAACACTTGTTTATTTTGAGTTTTTGACAAGTATAGTAAATGGGAGGGTAGGTGGTGTTTGTTTCCTGAGAAAAAGGACTGAGAAAATAAATATTCCTGATTTCGGACAGGACCCATCACATGTATTGGGGACCATTTTGATACCCAAATGGGGAGATCCACAACATTATTAAATATACACTCCAAAACCAACTCTCTAATTATGCTATTTGTGGTGTCTCTGGTTACAGCTCGTGCGATCTATGATGGGTTCTTAATTAGAGTAATTAGAGTTAATTAAGGTTTTTGAGATCTATAAATGCAGCCTTTTGGAGGGTAGGGCTTTTTATAGGATACCTACTAAAGAATAATGAAAGTAAAAGGAGCAAAAACATGGTCTTTAAAGGAAAATAAGAAAAGAGAAAGGTAGGGTTTTGCAGAGCCAAATGGCATTATTGGGATCTCTCTTTTTGCATGTAGTGGTGAACTCCACTTCATTTGCATGGAGTTTCTCTTTTGATAGTGTTGATGATTTATAGGGGGGTAATTTGCAAAATAGTTTTGTTTTGAAGACTTCTTGTAGCACTTAATCTTTATTTCTATTTTTGTGAAATTACGATTTTATCCTTAATAAGCTTTCTGATAGGTAAGCATGAACACCTCAATCGGGAGCGGATCACACCTGGTCGGGTATTTTCGTGAAGGATAAAATCAGGAATCCGTTAAAACTGAAGACTATTTTTCAAAGATTTCAAGTTGGAATTTGCCTATGTAGAAAAACAACTGAATTTTTAAGGAGAGAACTGAAAAGATTAGATAATAGAAATACACTCAAGTGTGAATGGTCCAGGTTGTGTTGATAAGTTGGGTGAATAAGGGTTTTATTACGAAATTAGGACACATGGCGCAACGAGATTCATCAAGCAAAAGTAGTCGTTGGGCTTTCGCCCAGGCTACACCGGTGATTCACCAAGGCGATTTCAGCCAAAAACCGGATTCTCCAACCCTTAGGCTCGATGAATAGAGGTTTTATTTTGAAATTAGAACAAGTGAATCAATAGGATTCGCCTACCGATTCACAGACACCCAACTATTCGTCCAGTTTCGACAAAAAAACCGGGTTCACCCACACCTCTGGGTAATTTTGATTACCTTTCTAGGATACAATGAGTCCAAGGGAAAGTAATATTCTCCACAATTGTGCATGATGACCTTTATGAATTACAATTACACCAACAGGTAAATCATGAAACCTTTGATTATTTGACATTGTTGTTGGTTCACATAGGAATCCAAAGCCACATGAAGTGTACACCAGCCAAAGCATATGCTGTTTGTCATGACATGTTCAAGTGTTCTTGTTGGGTCAATTATGCATCCCCCACAGCAAGCACTTGCCAAATAAACACACCTTTGTTTACACAATGACCTTCACCCTTCAAAGCACCCATACAACAAAAATGACAGAAAAACTTCCGAAAAGCGTCGATAGAAACCCGTATTTTAGTCATAACAACGAAATTCCTAGAATCGATTCTTCTCATACAAAAATTACATATTACCGAACCTTAACAACCTCATAAGACAAATCGGACATGTCAGAGGTTGTAAGGACAAGACACGGGGAGAAAATAACAAATGTACACATCCCCTCTCTGAACTTAAAATTTTCCTATAACTCGATAGCTTAAAACTCTAGATCAGACTGGATAATATAACTCTGGACTTCTCAAGAATGAAACATATTACAATAACTCTGGTCCAATGCTTACACAAAAAACTAGGAAATAATCAGTCCAATTATAGCATACCTCACGCTATGATACAAAATTCATTCAGTAATTTTTTTACTTGGCCTCTAAAATAGGTGCTTCGGCTTGGATATGTTTAATCAGTTCAGAGGCAACTCTGCAATAGAAAAAACAAGTGTAATCAACAAGCAGATATGAAGATTGCCATAATAATAATCATCTGAATTGCAGTTAATAAAACCAGTTTACGTCTTAAGAGAGTTCCATCTGTAAGCACTTCGATAATCTGATTTGGACAATGAACAATAATCATAAACCTAAGTTCTTTTTTCCAAATAAAACGTTCCAAGTCTTTTACCAGTCCTAGACACTAATAACTAAACTTAATCTTACATCACATGATGAGCAAAAATCCATTATGTTGCCTAAACAAAACTAGGGATAATCTCACAAAACTACACTGATCTTCTCACCCTTCTCACTTAACTATACTGACTTTTAAATTTTCTCACGACTCTGTTTTGGTAATAAGTGACATACATTCATTTGCAGTAGTTTAAGTTTTGCAAAGCTCATTGTACTGGTAGCATATATCTTTTTTTAAAATTAAATTAATGAAGGGTATTTTTTCATTTACTACCAAAATAGAAATAGAGGTGGAGGTCAAATGTAGTTCAGTGCAGAAATTTAAAGGTCGGTGTAGTTAAGTGAGAAAGGTGACAAGTTTAGTGCATTATTATCCCTTTTTACAATTATCTATAAATCACTTATTCCTTGTTTGACTGTTAATGTAGAATGCAAGATTGTATCAAATTAAATTGGAACGATAAAGATGTACCTCAAGTAGTTTGACGACAGAAGTGCAAAATCCTTCATATTCTCAGATGACAACCAACTGAAGATAATAATAAAAAACACTATACATGCCAGCGTTTCAGCCTGCTACCCTTATTGCACCCATCTCATCAATTTTTGAGCTCTTGTGCTGAAATAAAATTTTTACAGAACAGAAAACTCCGTTACGGGGAAAAATAAGAGCATATATAGCAGCTAAATTCAATACATTTATAAAACTGAGCACTATAACTTGAGTCTTGTCTCCCTATATTACCTTACTTTTCTTGTGTCTTTGTATATCATTCACATCCTCATCCCCGTCATGCTTCCTTTTCTGAAATCACGAAAAGATACGGATTATTCATGCATGGCAATCATTGAAACATTTGAAAAATATCATCAAAGAAGAAAGATATTCCAAGGAAAGAATTATGAAAACTGGACCAAGAGGCAAAAAGTATGGTGATAGAAACCAGTTCCTTGCATATTCCATGATGCATATACCATCCAAAAAAATATATACAGTCCGAAGTTACAAAAAAAATGGACTATGCTACTCATGCATAATGAACCAAGTCAACAACAAAAGGAAGTAATGGTGAAAATGAGGAATATAATTTTATTCCCTCTTAACGAAGGTTAATAAGAGCTGAAGTCCCCAACCTTATCATGCCCACTTTTATCCCTTTTCTTCTCCTTGTCCCTTTCTTTGTCTTTGTCTTTACTTCTATCTTTATGCCGGTGCTTATGCTTCTTATGCTCCCTGTCCTTATCCTTATCTCTATCCTTGTGCTTCTTATGCTTCCTCTCCTTGTCCTTGGACTCACTTTTTGATTTACCCGGAAACGTAGGAACCCCCTTTTCTGCCTGAGAAAGATGCCGAATATGTTCATTATACATGGAAGGGTAAAGCAACATTACATAATGATATTAACTTTGCAACTAAATTTCAAAGCAGTAAAAAATCCTTACGGCAGGCAAGTCAACAGGAGATGTGTCCCTAAATTGAAATGCCTCTCTTAGAGTATCTAAGTCAAAAGGCTGTATGCGCGCAGTGGTATCTTTTGAATATGAAGTATTCTGAATGAGTTGGTCCAGTTGCATCCCTTCACCTTTTCTAATTTCCGTGTCTCCCACCACATTGTGAAGATAGTGTGAGTCTGAAATTGACAAAGGAAGTGATTTCTTGCAGAAAAACTCGTGATGGGGCACCAACTTGTAATGACTTATAAGATCTACAGCACCAGTCAATTCCCTAGGTCCTGAAGGAAGGTTCAGAGATGGTAATAACTCATCAGTACGATAGAAACTACAAACAGATACCCAGAAGAAGAAATGTGCCACAGGTCACAAATAACGTCTCCCCAGCCTACAAGGAATACAGTATGCTAAATAAAAGATACCCATTACTTAATGAATATAATAAATATAATTGAATCATCTAAGCATTTTGCACATACAGTTTCAGGCAGTACTAGGTGAGTGTATATTTCCAATATTTTTCACGTACAATCCAAGTTTAAGCAACATCCAAACAGAGAGAGTTTGAATAAGTATTCTCTAATGAAAAGCAGAGGGCATAGCGACACTATATTCGTATGCTATTGACAAGCAACTTTTCATGCCTGAGAAATTTGAGAACCAATATTTTAGTTCCAAACAGAATCAGATATGGGATGATGATAACAACATGCAAACAAAAGACGAGTTCTTAGATTCTCTGCTTTTTTGGTAGCTAGTAAGGTATTGAAGGTGAATTTCCCGTGAGAAAAGAGATATGTCTTGTAATTTAAAAGCGATTTGTGAAATATAGGTATATATGTAGAGTAACAATCAAACAAAACCATGAAAACTGAAAACCATCCATAGCCATTGGATTACGATTTTTAATGGATCAGATCTTCCCGGGGAGTTGTTTCCATACTTTTAGTTTCCTAACATTGAACAGTGGGAACTCAAGTGCGGAGACAACTACACGGTAAGATATGCGCTATTGAAAACTATAATCCAATGGCCACAAATGGTTTTCAGTTTTTATACTTTGGTTTTCAGAGGAGTGTTTCCATGTATACGTACATATAGTATTGAATCATAGAAGAATCCAAAGTTAGGAATCTATGTCTGTCAAGAGAATTTTGAAACTCTTAGCCCCAATAATTGTTACTTTGATAAGCTCACTAATATATAATTGGTTTTCTTAATAAATGGGGTGAACCTACCCCCCACCCCACCTCTGCTAATATAAAAGATCATAATGAAAACCAAGATATATTGAAAATTCTAAGCTTTTTATTAAGCGAGTAATTATGAACACAGCAACGCACAGTTCCAGAGAGGAAATGCCACCATAAAGCAACGCACATGTCCAGATTGAAGCTCATGGTAAAGCATGATACAGTTAGGTACTCAAGAGAATCTGTGTACCATGGTTTTTACAGTGCACAAACACACATTACATAATTAAATAGTACCATATATAAAAGCTTGACTGTAAGAAATCTAATTCCCTTAAATTTTTCGAGGGCAGTGTCTACTTTATACATACAAGGTACCACAAAACTACTCTATTAATAAAAGATATACACATGCATGTAGGAAGACTAAATATGTATCACCTTAAAAAGATAACCAACCGGAGTTTACTATGGACACAAAAGAGAATATTTTTGGGGGGGAAGAGTGAAAATAGTACCTCTTCCAAACTTCTTCTCTTCAGGATCCATCAATCAATGCTTCTTATAACAAGAGTCCGTAATCAGCTACACAGGACAGAATAAAAGCAAAATGATTCACAGCCATCAATAAACTTCAATTCCTTCAAAAAAAACATATAATAGAGACACTTATACTTAGATGTCAATACTCAATCATGAATAGCAGTAATCATTTACGTATTTTGTCTCCTTTTCCCAGTAACTCCAAGTTTGTATTAGAAGTTATAATGAATGTGTCATATCAATGCACCAATGGGATTCTACACTCACTAATTTATTGACAAGTATTCTATAAAAGAAAACTCATGTATTGTATGGGTAAACACACAGCCAAAGAGACAAAGGAAACTATTAAATCATAAACATATCAAGAAATTAGCCTCAATGAGACTAACTACAAAAAATGCTTCACAAACTAACACGGAAAATGATCAGTCGCACATGTCAGCTAAAATAGAGTTTCATGTTAAAAAAAGGTTTTAGGGTTCCAAGTTGCATACCGAAAAGTTCGACCTAATGATAACTACCTGCGTATATTTACGATTCTATAGTTAAAGAGGCTTCATATCAAATGTGGGGCAGTAATGATGATGGAAAATGATAACAAAAGGTCCAACACTTTATCTAAGGATCGTGACATCCGGTTTGAGTTTGGCTCACTGGAGGGATATATGTAGGCATGGTGAACTTATGATTGCTGACCACACAATAACATATAAGGCAGTCTGGGAAATGAAACAGACACCGCATATTGGAAGAAGAAGAAAATCCGGGTTCCCTGTTTTTCTTACTATTTCGATTATTAGCTTGAAAGCTTGACATGTACAAGCCACCCTAATCACCATACCTACATCTCATGGATTCACAGTACACTAAAAGGCAAACCTAGCTCTCTCTCACCAAAACATAGAACTTTAACCAGACTCGGCTACCAGGCATAGGCTTCCCAAACAATCCCCTACCCTTCTCTACCCTTGCAAATACGACACAATGTATCATAACCTAGCCTCTTAAATCTTCCAGATGCTAGTCTCCAAAATTTACTCCTAATCCCTTCCCGGGGTGCACACAACCTTGTTTATAAGCTTGACAGAAGTAGAAACACCAACTCCATCAGATAACTTGAAAACAGCACATACTACAGCCTTGAGGAGAGACATTCAAACATGCTATTTAAGTACTGTAAGTCAGTAACAAAAATCACAAACACACTATGGCATTGACATTAAATACACATACAGCTCCTATGAACCTTCAAATCAGGAACACCATACCCAAAAACAAAATTGCAATCTGATTATAACATACCCTGGACATGGATTAGAAACAAAACGGAAAATTCGAACTAAGAACTCAAAACTCCGTCCACAAGCAACTCCTCCAGCTCAACCGGCGCAGAAGAAGAAGAAAAAAAAAATCCCAAACCTCAATCTCTGCAAACACGAACAAAAACAGAAACTTGAATCAATCCCATTGCTCCGCGACGACAAAACCACAGCTTAACGGAGAAATCGACCTGCGATCTGCGAAGCTGCGGAGGAGCCTGCGCCGCGCTCCGGGGGGAGGGGGGGGATTTGGGGGCGGAATTGGGGGGAGAAGGAGCGGTGGGGGAGGAATTGGAGAGGAATCGAGGGATCGGAGAGAGGGGAATGGGGGTGGTGGTGGAGCAGAGGAGTGGTCTAGGGTTTGGGTTTTTTGGGAGGAAGATGGTGAAAAGTGTTTTATTTTGGTTTCCAAGTTTCAGGCTTTTTGGGTCTGGGCTCGGTTTTGAGAGAGATGATCCCACGCATACGGAGCTCTTTTGAGTCACGTGCTGTGTGATGAAGTGTTTGTTTCTCAGGATAGGGTTGATTTGTGGGGCCCGACGAACTAGCTCCAATGCTGTAGTAACCGACGCGCCGTCGTTTTGAGCTCGGTAACTAACTAGTAACTACCATCAGCAGTTAAGTTAAGAGTCCCCAAAATAACAAAGGGTTACTCAGTGTCAGCATTCATATTTTTCCGTTTATTACTAAATCTTAACTCAAATGTATACATTTTTGTATATGATAACGTTGACCGTAACCTATTACATTTTCCGTTCTCAAGTTTAACGATCGTTATGTGAGTAACAAGAAAAGTTGATAGATCAGGGTTATGATTTGAAAATAAACGAAATGTCTACGTTATGACGTCAAGTTTTCGCATGTCATTTTAGGAAAGTTTTAGAGCACGTGACAAGCATGTGACTGGTATTTCCAGAGTTAGTCACACTTAACAGGTTTTGATACATTTTGAAAACTAAATGGTACTAATTGGTGAAACCTGTTACTATGTGATAATTTTCATACTATGGGTTGTGATTTGGTAATTAACCTTAGTACAGTGCGGTGACATGACATTTCCCCAATATCAAATAACACTTATTTGTGCTTTCTACGGGGGTAATTTTGTATTATGGCTTGTCAATATGCTTAATTGTGTTTGATTTTTTTTTTTGAAAATTTTTAACGGTGATTTTTCAAAAAAGATTATGTCATTTTCTAGCTCTCACATTTATCTTATTTGCACATCTTAATTTTGCATAAACTACAAAAACACGTATGTATTTACAAGTGCAATTTAGAGGTTGGATACTAAATCAAACACATCTATAAAGTTAGGCCGTTTTTTTACACTTTTACACTAGGTTCTACAAAATATTGAAAAGTCAAAATTAAGAGTTGTCATCAAAGGTCAAGCGCATTTAGGATTTGAAAACGGGTCATAATAAAAGGTTGGGTTTCAGGGTTTCTCCTAATACATTAGTCGAGTTGGTATTGTCGATTTATCTCGAGAATACAAACTAAAACTCAAATTTGTGATCCATGAAGCCCTCGCATGTTGGTGCGGCTGACACCAGCCAGAGGCCCTAGGCGACGGCAGGCACGGGGCAGGGGAAAGTTGCTCGTCTCGACACGTTTTGCCAACACAGATAACAAGAGCATGGTCGCCCTCTCCGGGTCTGATCATGCATGGTAGTGAGGACGTCCGGACGAATTCGCTCGACTGTAGGTGGGTTCTTTTGACAGACGAAGACAACACGAAAGTAAGGGACAGAGTTGTGCGTGGTGGTGATGTAACCATGAAACCAAAGGGTTGTTCGGAGCTCGATAGGGCACCAGGAGTACCAGTGAGGGGCGGCACACACCTCGCCTTTCCCAATGTGTAAAGAAATGGATTATATCATAGTTAAAAATGTCCAATCCAAAATCTTACGACCTCCCCCCTCCATTGACAATAGGGTGGCATCGGTTCCACCAAGTACCGACGCGATATTATCTAATCAGATCAGGAACAAATATTTTTACGTTTTTAAAGGCCTTTATTATCATCGATGGGGGGACGACGTCAGCTGATTACTCATGAGGATGCAGAGTCTAATTGAGTCATGTCTATCTCGTTACAAGACTGTCTAGGCATCAACTCTTGAGATTCAGCAATTGTTTCAGTGGTCTCGACCGCTAATGCAATATTATCCAAGAGCATATTTCAGAGTCGATTGGTGCTTATTCTGATCATAGGACTCGTTCGACCCTATCCCACAGTCTTCAAAAACTGTATATCACAATATCCCTTATCGATACTTTTGGAAAACTTCGGTAAAAAGAGCATATTTTTCAATTTTGATATGTCTCACCACGATATGTGGATTTTTTAATTTTTCTCTTTATAATTTTTTCAGTTGAATTTTCTCTTTTTAGGATGACCCATTTTTTCTTTATATTGATTAGGTTTGGGTTTACCACTAAAAATATGTTATTATTCTCCAATGGGCCGTTAGTAGGCCAGGCACATGGGCCCAATAGGCCCACCACAATCCTTCAGACAGGCGTCATCATCAACAAAGCGTATGGAACTCAGCTACCACAGTTGCGTAATGACAGGCATATCCTTCCCGAATCTCCATATACCCAACAATCCATAGAAGCATCTCCACACCTCCTCTTCTTCGATTCGACCCATCACCACAAATCTCATCCAAGAACGATCTCTGGAAGAGCAGAGGGCAATGTCTCCTCCATCGGCGCAGCCGATTCTCAGAGCTCGCTCCATCGTTGTTTTCGCGACCTTAATCGCGATGGCTTCGCTCTTCTGCAACATCGAGGCCCATAGCCATAGAAGCCGAGAGCTGAGTGGGCAGAGAGAGTTCGATTACTTCGCCTTGGCGCTTCAATGGCCTGGCACTTACTGCCAGCGCACCCGCCATTGCTGCTCCAACAACGCTTGCTGCCGAGGGTAAAATCGTCACATTCTTTTATAGTTTGCTCCGTTGACTTTATTCTGTGTTTGGCTTAATTGAAGAGTTTTTAGCGTTTGGGTGTTTATGGAAATCAAATTAGGTTCAGTTACTTATTGAGTCTTAAACTCTTAATTACTTATTGGAGCTGTGTTGTGGCCTTGTGAGTATGACCCAGTTGATGATTGTTGTAGATTTGTGTTTGGAGAGTACAAAGATTATATATTATAGGGATGATTGCAAAAAAAATTGCTGTGAACTATGCTCATGTTGCAAATATTATCGATGACATCCCCCAACTATTTTCCGTCTGCAAATCAAATCCACTAGCGGGGCTATTTGTTTGCAAAAAGTCGTAAGTAATCGTGCAAAAGTGTATGCATACGGGTTCAAAATAGCAAAACATGTGTACACCAGGGTTACAAATTGTAAAACATGTATAATGTAAAGGGCAAAACCATCCTTTCCAAAAAAAATCGAAGTCACGTGACTAATTTCAGTTAAATATCGGATTTGCAGACGAAAATTAGTTGGGGGATTTCATTTGCAAAAAAAAAGGTTCGGCGATAGTATTTGCAAAATGCGCATAGTTCACCGCAAGTTTTTGCAATTATTCCTATGTTATAATACCATTTTGAAGTAGGCTCGGTGCTTGAGTTTGTGTTGAATTTTAGTTACTTATTGGAGCTTTGTTGCCTTTTCAGCTGATTTAGATTATGGCCCAGTTAATGATTGTTGTAGCTTACATTTTAATACCCTTTTAATTTCAAATGGAAAAAATGACTTATTTTCTTGTAACTAGTTCACTGTTACGATAATCTCATTGTTTTCATCGTGAGTTGTATTGTAACATCACAGATAGTAGTTGCATATGGTAGTTACTTAGAACTGCCCGAGATTGTTCATGTTTGATTTCTTCATCAATATGCTATAAATGAGATATTTTGGCATTGGACCTTGACTTCAGTTTTGTTGCTTTGTACTGGACTTTGGACTTGTTAAGTACCATTTACAGCCCTCAAGTGATGTGTTTGATGCTGCAGTTTATATATTATACTAATCTTATTTTGTTTTATCCTTTTCAGCTCCAATGCCCCAACACAGTTTACAATTCGTAAGTTGAAGTCTGTAAATATAGTCGTTTTATCATTGTATATATGAGCCTAATTTTCTTTCTCTCCCGGGAAAAAAATTATAAGGGTACTTAGTTTCTGCCTCAAACTGTTGTTTTCAGTGGTTAGTTGTCATTGGTTATGAATTTTGATCGAAGTGTTGAGTGAAACGTGTTAAATTGGTTTCTATATTTGTGTAATAGATGGACTTTGGCCTGACTATAACGATGGAACCTGGCCTGCTTGTTGTACCACATCTAGATTCAATCCAAAAGAGGTATTTTTTGTATTCTCTAGATTTAATCCCAAAACTAATACATCCGCTATTGGTTCTTTATGACCCTAATTTCTTCATTTAACTGTAGATTTCATCTTTACATGACATTATGGACAAGTATTGGCCTTCTCTAAGCTGTGGTTCACCGGGATCCTGCCATGGTGGGAAAGGGTCATTTTGGGGCCATGAGGTGCTTTTGAATCGATAATCTTAGATTGAGTTTTTTGCTATAACTTTCCTTAAAATAATTAAGTACTAACTTTTCTAATTTCTCACACTTCCCTGATGGGTGAATCTGGTGATCTACATTGTCAGTGGGGTAAGCTTCTTCGCCTTTCGCGCTGTCACTTGCTACTATTGACATAGATATCATTGAACTGATTAAAGATTATAAATTTTTATAAATAATTAAAGTTGGCATGTGATGATCTATTTAGAATGGTATAGATCCGTATGGCTAGAAGCCTAGACATGATTAAATATAGTGAAGTACTAAATAACAAATCAGCCTTCACGTCAACATCACGTGTTTCCATGATTGGACCTATTGATGGAATTTTAACATAGGAGATGAGTTTTTCAGTTGGTGTGTTCACAAGGCATGCAAATATAGGGAAAATTGCATAAAACAACCCTTATGAATGCGTTTTTGGCAACTTGTGTCCCTGAAGAAAGAACTTTTGCAACTTTTACACCTGAGATTTCATTTTTGTGCAACTTTTATAACGGAATTTAAAAACACATACATGAGATTGTTTTTTCCCAATTTTCCTTAGGTTTTATATTAGTTCAGGCCACAAATTGTCATAATGTCATACTTGAGGGACATTTTTTTTTTGCAAACATTTCCTTAAGTATAAGGGTATACGTGGTATTTTTAAAAACTTTGGAGCTCACGTGCATGCCACTGACCTATTTTGGATGAAATCAGTTACTTTTCTTTAACAGTGCAAGAAAATAAAAGTTCGGGGGTACAAGTTGCAAGGGTTTTTTCTTCAGGGTCACAAGTTGCCAAAACACATACATGAGGGTTGTTTTTTGCAAATTTCCCCATAATATATTTTGGAAGAAGTTCACACAAAATTGATTTTTTTTCTCTCTCTCACACACTACAATTCTCTCATTTTTTGTATTTTACTTGCAGAGAAGCATGGGACTTGTTCATCTCCAGTAGCCCAAGATGAATACAATTACTTTTTGACTGCCTTGAATGTCTATTTTAAATATAATGTCACGGTGAGTTTTCAATAATCATATCTTGCAATCGGCCCAAAGCCTTATTTGCATTTGAAATAAATGTAGATTTAAATTTCGGTAAACTGTGATCTCTTCGATTTTTTCTATGATTACATGCATGTGAGAGGCTTCATCGATATGGATGTGGACTATTTAGGAGAAGAAATGAGTCCATTGAGAAGAGAGATAAGGGCTTTTAAGATAGGACATAATAAGAGGCTCATAAAGAGCATTTAGGATAATAGAGAACAAATTCATATTTTGGGAGATAGTGGGATTGAAACTCGTGACCATGAAGAACTATCATGTTAGAGAACCAACTCAGCTAAAAGCTCAGGCTGATAGTTTAAGACCCTATTATAGTTCTATATTCTGATTTTCAATTTCTTTGTCTCGTCTGAACTGGTTAATTTATTCTGCAAACTATACAACATTTTTTTTTTGCAGAAAGTACTAAGACCCTATTATAGTTCAATATTCTGATTTTCAATTTCTTTGTCTCGTCTGAACTGGTTAATTTATTCTGCAAACTATACAACATTTTTTTTTGCAGAAAGTACTGAACGAAGCTGGTTATGTACCTTCTAATACCGAAAAATACCCTCTTGGAGGCATTGTGACTGCCATTCAGAACGCTTTCCATGCGACCCCACAATTGATTTGCTCAAAAGGCGCGATTGAGGAACTCCGCTTATGCTTCTATAAGGACTTCAAGGTCTGGCAACCTTCTATTTTGTTAACACCTTGCCTTACTATGTTGAAAAATGACAAATATATTATGTATGCTTCATCTTATTCCAGCCCCGGGACTGTGTAATTGGATCTAGCAATCAATATGACATAGATTCTTCTAAAGGCTCATGCCCAGGTTATGTGAGCCTGCCTAATGTCTCATCAGGCAAGTTCCTTTTATCGAATTTGTCATCATCATTCTTACTGATACTACTACATCAAATATGGATACGTAGGTGAATTTATAGTATTGATAATTGCAAAAAAGTACCCTGAGGTATTTACTTTTTGCAAGTTGTAGCCTTGTTCTTTGATAACTGCAAAAAGTGCCATGAATTAACTTTTTTGTTACACTGTATAAATTTGTTTTAAATGGCGATTTTACCCTTTAAAAAATAATAAGTAAAAAAACAAAATCTTCAACTCTCTTATTTTTCTTCCTCTTGGTACGTCCAAAGAGGAAGAAAATTAACTTTACCTCTGTATACATTTATGCCTTTATAGTATTGATAATATTAATAATGAACACACCTTGTAATATTGAAACGGGCTCTCAAAGAAGTTATGAAGCAGTTGTTATGGTTCTGAGTTTGATAGTATTGATTTTCTTTAACATGGCAAGCGACTTAACATTTTTGAAACATCCCGAAAGCGATGACAAAGCGTTGTTACCTGTTTATGCATTGAACTGATATTTTCTGTTCCTCTCTTCTACAGGGCGGCTTGAAAATGTGGAATGGGCAGATTCGGAGATGGAGGGGAAGGAAGCTATGTGAGATCTTCGGTAGCGAATTGTTATAATCATAACAAATGTGTAAAAATGTTGTTGTAAAGTTCTCTTTAGGAGAGCATGTTTTAGACTATCGGATTTAAATCCTGGCGATCAGAGCAAAGATCAAAACGTTTAGCTTAATAAAACTATCATTGCTTAGTGACAATGCTTGCCAGAATTTTCTTTTAAGATATAGTTGCAAAAAAGCACCTCATGTTTTCATTTTCTTTTTGCAATTTGTGGTCAATCTTTTTTTTTAATATAATTATTAAAAAAATACTCTCAACTCGTTTTTTCTGTACAATTTGTATGAAAAATGACGGTTTTATTCGTGTATTTTAGATTTGAAAAAGGGGTAACTTCATTTCCGTGTTGTGGACAAAGGTGAAAGTTGTAAGTCCATACTGTGGCGACCTTTATGTTCAAGTCCTGTCACAAAACGACTTTTAATTTTCCAAAAATGACGAAATTTGTTAAAAGTGATGCTGACATTTACAAAAAAGGCTATGTATTTTTTGAAAATAACTAAAAGTCATTGATAAGACTTGAAAATGAAAAAAAAAAGATCATTGGTAGGACTTGCATACAAAGGTGGTTACAGTACTTACATGCGAAAAAAAAGTCATTCTATAGTATGAGAATGGGGTTTACCCTTTGAAAAATAATAATTTAAGAACATAAAATTTTAAATTGGAATATAAAATCATCATATATTTTTTAGATTAAATATAAAATTCTACCTTTATGTATTTGTCACGAACAGTGAACTATCTTAAAGTTAAAGTATTGGTTTTGTGACTGATTGATAAAACATGAAAAGTAAACTACCTTAAAATTAAACTATTGGTCATTAAAGACATGTAAATAATTTGTGACTAATTGATAAAACATATAAAAAATATATGATCAATACTTAAATATATGTAAATGATCAGTGATTAATTTTTTTTTGAAACGGGGAAAAAGAAGCGTACATCACTGCCAATCAAAAATTACAAAGTAGGGGCGATGACCTCGGGCACCAAAATATTGTCTGAGCCTTCCGTAGACGACCCAGCTCTCTTGGACCTGTAGAATTAGTATATATTTTTTTTATCGTAGACACAAACTGAGGGCAACATCTTACCACACTTTCAACATTATTAAAACTAAAACTAGAAAGGCAATCGAAGTAATCCAAACAAAAAACAGACTCGCAATAAAACAGGGAAATATGTTGCGATGCTCTTCTTTCTTTCCCGAGGTGTCCCAGTACCGGGTCTCGGAGGATAGGCCCCCGTCGGACCTTCCCCCTCCTCCGGACCTCTCATGAGTCCTGGCGAGTATGCTGCTGAGCCCTCGCTTGTTGGTCATCACTATCCTTCTCATCTCTCAGTTGATGGGTAGGTGGGACGGTCCCCGATACCTTGCAGCGCCTTCTTCATCTGGTTGGTCTGAGCATATTGTTGCCCCGCCTTCCCCTTGCCCTTCGTTTTCAAAGTTTTAGGTTCGTATGGAACCCAATCCTCTTGTCTGGTCCTGAGGTTCCTTCTGCTTCTCCCTTCTGGTAATTATCCCAACTGTAGGTACATCAGAATAAAAGGGGCCCTCACCCTCAGTTATGTTAGCCAAGTCACGGGGTTTTATAATTCCCAAGGTATCGATTAATAAATCGGGGTACGCCCTTAGAAATGCCCATTTTAGGCATTCCTTAACCAAGTCGTCGGGTTTCGAACAGAGATTCTCATGTCCCTTAGGGATCGGGAAACCGGGGGGGGGGGGGGGGGGGGGGGGTGGTAGCAGGGTATCCCTACCCTTCCTCACTATTGTGCCTCCCACATAATCCCCGATTGGGTCTAGGGAAAGAGAGGTAAGGAGATCATCTACAAAGGCCACCCTTTCTATCAAGGGGTCTGCCACTCCGTTTTAAGGAGTCGGTCATCGGACCCTAATAGAGTCATCATATCAGATTTCCTCTTGTCCGACCCCCTGTAAATGAGTCTGACATGCCTTAATACGGTGGCTGAGTCTACCACATCGAATACAACCCCGGGAGTCTCTCGTACTACAACCCCACCAGAGAGGGATTTAAGTACCCTGAAAATCGGAGACGAATATGTCTTCTCAAAGGCTTGTCCACATCAATACTAACACGCAACCATATGAAGTTATCCAATCGACGAGGTTTTGGAGTAGGAGCGGAAATTACTTCAGTACCGAGGGCGTTGGTAAGAAGGGCTATGACCGACGCATTTCGTGCATCCCCCGGAACGTTTGTTGCCCGTACCCCGATTTCCATGAACCAGAATGGTATGGAGCTAGGTTGCATGCACGATTGGAGAGGGACCAACAACATTGGGTACCCGCTGAAACCCCACAGACCCTAATGTCGGATAGACTCTATGACCGTGCTCGAGGGTAGATAAAATGTCACCACCTCCTTATTGAGGCACTCCACTTCTAGGCCGTGTACCCGCCAATTACGGATCATGACCTTATAGAGGGCCTTAATGTTACAAGTTCCCTCTCCTGCTACCTTGCTAGCCAAAGAGTAGCGATACCGGCCATTAGGAGTTGCAGGTCAGCCTCGACCGGGACTTCAAGGATCTCATCCTCATCTTCCCAATCTGGTATAGGGGTCCGGGATCCCGATGACGATCCGGCTAGAGATCGGGATACCAGTCTAGGTCCCTCGGTGAGAGCGAGAGAAGTGACCGGCCCCGGGACAGAGAACTCCCGTGAGTGTTCCCTTGGTTTAGAAATGGTTCCCCCCGCCTCTGTATATAGTAGGCAAAGGCGAGGCCACGTCGACGCTTATGTTTATAGAGAAGTCTGAGGACGTTGGGGAGTCGATATCGCTCCCAGAGATCCCTACAACAAGAGGAGAGAGGGATCCCCCGATGCAGTTCGGATCTGAGGCGACATGTAGGAGGCATCCATGGATAGAGGCTCGTGGATGAGCTCTTCCCTCGATGGTAGGAGAATAACATAGTCTGGATTCACCTCGGGTTACAAATGTGAAGGCGTTAGAGATGGAAGAGTGCTCATGGAAGACGACAAAGAAGTTGTTTGAGTGGAAAAGAAAGGAGAAAATGGATAATCTTTTTTTTAACCTAGTTAGTCTCTAAGAGTAAAAAAAAAAGAACAAGTATTACTTCCTATGATCAGTGGCCAATTAAATAAAACATATAATTTATAAGATAATATGTTACTAATTTATAACGACATGTAAATTTTTTTGAGTAATATAATGACATGTAAATAATTTGTGATTGAAACATAAAATCTTTTACTTTAGGTAGTTTATTGCAACATGTGGTAAATATTATATAACCTTTATTTTATTGTTGTCTAAAGCGCGTGGCGAGTCCGGTTTCATCGAATACCCTAGCAGCAGAGCTGGGTCTGGGTTTCGTCTTCTCCAGGTGCCAAGGCGCATTTTAAGCATCGAATCCTCATAAGGTAAATCCCAAATCTCCTTCCTTCGTTGACTCTAAAACCCTAGTTTCTACCCCAAATCAAAAACTGGGTTTTTATCGAAGCACACCAACTCTCTGTTCGAAGAAACCCCAAACCCAAGTGCATTGTTATGTCTTATCTATATATCCCTCTATGTGATCGGTGTTTATGGCTCTGTGTGATGCGCTGAATATGTTCTTCGCTGCTGGGGTTTGGTGCGCTGCTTACGTCGCGGTTGCGATTGTCTCTTCTTTCAGGATCTTCTGCTTCATCTGTCCGTTTTGATTGTGCTGCAGAAGCTGATTTAGGGGAAAATCTGTGCAAAGAAGAAGAAGGGTCGTCATGGGTTATGCTCAGCTTGTTATTGGTCCCGCAGGGAGTGGAAAGGTGATTGATTTACAGTATCTGTTTGATTATTGCAATGGTGGTTGATTTATGGTTATTGGGTGTTCTATGAATGTAATTGTTGAGTTGTTGTTTTGGGTTTTTTTCCGAATCAGTCCACTTACTGCTCTAGTTTGTACCGGCACTGTGAGGCCGTGAAGAGGACAATACATGTAGTGAACCTTGATCCAGCTGCTGAGAATTTCGACTATCCAGTAGCAATGGGTTAGTTGAGTTTAGTTGTTGCGTGGTTCATTTGTAAGGTTGAATGGCTAGTGTAATTATCGGGGTTTTGGGATAGTAACTGGTTATTCAACATTGCAGATATCAGGGAGCTGATTTCCTTGGATGATGTGATGGAAGAGCTCGGACTTGGTCCCAATGGTGGTCTGATGTACTGCATGGAGTATCCTTTTTACTTCAATATCTAAAACATTTTGCTTTGCTAAATCAGAAGTTGGTGCCACATGCCTTTAATCGTGTTTACCTGGCGATGGTAACTGTTTTATAAATCATCTATCGTTTGCTTAAAATGGACTTGGATGCCCTTTATTCACATGCAAAGACATCTTGAAGACAACCTGGATATCTGGTTGGCAGAAGAACTGGATAACTACTTGGATGATGATTATTTGGTCTTTGATTGCCCAGGTAACCATGGTTGTGTCTACTTGTCGTTATGTTTTATTAATGATAGTACAGACTACTACAAAGACAAGGTAACAAATTTTCTCTCCATGTCAAGAGGTCGTTTAGAGCCAGAAGTTGGATTCAGTAGTTATTTGCTTTTTGACCACACTTTAGACCTTTTTAGGTTGTACCATTTTGGTGCCACTTTGTACTTCGGATTATGATTAGTTATAGGGGTAGCTTTATTAACACACCTTCGGTGATTTTTTATTCTCAAATACACACAGTAAAGGCGAAGGGTTATTTGTAACACATTGTCACCTTTTGTTATTCATCAAAAACCCACTGATATATGGGAAAGGTGACAATGTGTTCCTGATAAACCATCATCTATTCAGCATGAATCCGGGTTTTTTAGATTAGTAACGAAAGTTGACAGTGTGTTACTGATAACCCCTCACCTTTAGGGTGTGTTTTTGAGAATCAAAGGTCGTAGGGGGTGTAAATAACGTTTTGTGAATGAGCTTGAGGGGTTTTTTGTATACCGCCTCCCTGTGTCTATTGTTTCACAGTGAAGTTGATTAGAACTTATTAAAGTGCTATGATTTGTGAGAACTCGGTGTTTAGTACTTTAGTTAGTGTCAAGGTTCGCTTGTATGTGTACTGTGTAACCCTAACATGAATATTTTATATGGATTCTTCTAAACTCTAAATACATGATATTTATAGGCCAAATAGAGCTGTTCTCTCATGTACCAGTGCTTCGAAACTTTGTGGAGCATCTGAAGCGTAATAATTTCAAAGTCTGCGTGGTTTATTTGCTTGATTCACAGGTTTAGACTATTTCTTTACCTCATTTCCATTGTGTAGATGCACCTTTTCTGTTTCGGAACTGAAAGTTCCAGAGTTCTATTGTTTCAGTTCATGACTGATGTGACCAAATTTATAAGTGGATGCATGGCATCTCTTTCTGCTATGGTACAACTGGAGTTGCCCCATATCAACATCCTTTCAAAAATGGACCTTGTGACAAACAAAAAAGACATAAGAGAGTAACCCCGATATACCCTTCTGCTTCCTTTCCCATTCATGCAAACCCGTTTTACTTATCCTGATATTCTAATTTATCTATTTATTTATTTCTATTGTTTATAGTTACTTGACTCCAGAACCTCAATTTTTGCTTTCGGAATTGAATCAACGCATGGCTCCTCAGTTTCAGAAACTCAATAAAGCTCTGATGGAATTGGTGAGTAAATCAGCAATCCAAACTCGATAAAGCCTTTCAATGTGAACGGATGTGTTTTGTTTATTTTGTGCATTGAAATATTATTAGGAGGGCCGACTGAATTGCTTGTGATGGTTCTATAAATCATTGTTTTAGGTTGATCAATATAGCATGGTGAGTTTTATGCCTCTGGATTTGCGAAAAGAAAGGAGGTACTCTCTCTCCCTCACAAACACAACATTATTTGGGTTTTGTTTTGATTTGGAAAATTAGCCAATTTAGTCCCTAAAGCATTTATCATTTTGCTAATTTAACCCCTCAATTATTAAGCCAAAACAAACACTTGAGATACTTGAGCAAAAATTGACTTGTTAGTAATTAAGGGACTAATTTCACACAAAAAATGATGGTTTAGGGACCTAATTGACCTTTCTGTTTCAATTCTTGAAGTACCAACGGTATACATGTATGGTATAGAAAAAGTCCCAAGAGTTGCTATTTAACACGTACAGGACCAAATTGACCTTTTTACCCTTCTGTTTAATTCTAACTCGGGTTGCTATTAATGAGTGGTTGCTTTCATGCAATGTATCAATGTATCCAAAAATCAACTCGTCATAGTAAGTAATGCACGATATGAAGGATGAAACAGGCTCAGACTATAATGCAAATATGTTATATTAGGACTTATATGATAAAAGTATAATATTGGATTATTTTCTGATGCAGCATAAGAGATGTTCTGGCTGAGATCGACAATAGCATTCAATTTGGGGAAGATGCAGATGTGAAGATTAAAGATTTTGATCAAGAAGATGATGATGCCTAATCATGTGGTGGACTGCGTGAAGATGTTGCTGTGGTTTATGTCACATTTGACATTTCCATTTTGGTGTGCATATGACCAAGTGTTTTGGTCTGCTAGCAGTGTTATCAGAATTGCTGCTCAAAATTGTACTTCATTTTCAAGACAGATGTAATCAGAATGTAGGGATAATTACAAAAAATACCTTGAGGTATTCACTTTTTGCAGCTTATAACCCGCATGCTTGATAATTATTAGAACATATCCTGAACCTGTGTTTTTGTTACATTTTGTATAAATGTCTCAAAATGATTATTTTACCCTTGATAGCTGAAGTTTTGAAAATAATAATTGAAGAACAAAAATCCCGAATCAAATTGCAACAAAGTGATTACTTCATAGTATGTTTTTTTTTACATTCATCCCTAGAATCTAAACTACCTCCTAACTTCTCAACAAGCAACCTTTCAAAGTTGTTATAATTCATTTCCCCCATCTTATACGACCATATTAGTCAAAATATATTCCTGAAACTCTAATCATATTACTAATCTCATCAACTCGATCTTGGAATTTATGAAATATTTCACAACACAGTATTTACATCACTAAGACAAGTAATTCATCACTACGAATATTCTGTAGTATATTTTTTCTATCGACACAAGTAAAAAAAAATCTATTTATACAAGTTTCACAACTAAAAAAATAATGGCATAGATAATGGAGAAAATAGTAAAATAATATATAAAACAAAATGGTACCAAGCAAAACCAAAATAACACAGTAGAGAATACTATCTAGCATCAAATAATGATGATATCCACTTCATAAAACATCAAAATGTAAAATGTCACTTAGAAACAAAATGGAGTCTCATAACATAACAATTAATTGTCATTAAAAAAAAAACAAGCAAAACTTTGGTACTGAATTGAATTCCAACAGAAATAGCTTTAAAGACGAACATTCAGAGCATATAAAGCTATGAGATCACTCTTCATCTGAATCCTCGTCCTCTCCTGCAGCAGAGTTGAGAGCATTCATCCTTTCTATCAACTTAGCCTTCCTCTCCTCGTAAGTTAGCTTTTTGAGGTTGAACCTAGCGAATATAAACCAGAAGCATAAGTGACGATAAAAAAAATACTAGAAATGAGAACTAAAACAAGATGATAATTTTAATTAATACCTCTTGTGCTCCTTAGGAGCCTGCTTCTCCGACTTCTTGATGGTGGGGTCGGCTCTGATGGCAGCGTGGACCTTCTTGTACATTGCCTCAATGTTGTCGGGCTCGATTCCCTTCTTGATGTAGTCGCTGAAATGGGACTGATACTTCTCGGGTTCATCTTCACTCAACATCTACAGATGATAAACAAAGTTAAGGTACATACTTAAATATAAACAATTAAGTAAATATGTGAATTGAATCTAAAGCTTTACTTTACATTCATGTATGCAGCGACATGGCCACCATATATGTACTTGCGGTGAACCTCAGCATCGAGGGATTTGCCCTCCTTGTCAAATCCAGCAAACCTCTTCTCACCGTGTGGAATATCAAGTCCACCATCCAATGCTCCCTGAAATCGAGGAAAGTACGTTAAACTATTTGAAACCTTGAGAATAAGATATGCAAATGTGACATTCATACATAGGTATGTGCATGTTGAAGAAAAAGTAAGGTGAACCCGTTAGGTGAAGGGGTTGAGTATACCTTAAGGGCACCAAATATGCAGTTTCCAGTTGTGGTTCTGATGAGTCCAACATCCAGAAGAGCACGGAACGGCCTCCTGCTCTCAGCTGGTTCAACAGAGTAATCCTCCCCGGAAGCCTCAACATTACCCTCATACTCATCGTCCATCTCGAGCATTTTTAGAACACGTCGGGCAAGCAACAGTCCAGTGCAGTAAGCTGTATTGATAGGAGACTTAGCACATCTACACGAGTAAATAATTCAACAAATTCACAGGCAAAGATATATCATACCAGCAGCATAGTTTGTGAGCCCAACTTCAAGACCAAAATGAGGTAGCTCATGAGAATAAGCAGCAGCCATAACCATATCACCAGTGATACTTGCGGATGTAATTTGGGCAATTATATCCTTGTTGGTCTAGAGATTATGTCAAGGCTAACACAAACACAATGTTTGGTCCAAAACACCTATATAGATCTAGTTATCACTCCACTATTACCACATTATGGCTAAACATTATTTTATCAATTTTCAGCACTTCTTTTCCACACAAACTAATGAATTTTAATAAAACAGTCCCAAGACTACACATCCATGTATAGACCATTTCAGTACTGAAAAGCATTGAAAATTCTAGAACCATTTCATAAGAAAATGATAAATAAAATGTATGTGAAATGACAGAATGCTAGCAAAAGGATACAAATCGCACAACAAAGCGATACTTGGGAGTGTTGTACTTGTTCTTATCCTGGTTGATAAGGCGGATTCGGGCACGATAGTCAGTCTTTCCCTCTATATGATGCAAAGGAACATCAGGTACAGCAGAATAAAAATTACAGCTAAAACAAAACTGAGAATCATCACAAAACCACCATACCTCTCCTTCTCTTGTACTTGACTTGGAAACGCTTGAAATAAGCCCTGGGCTTCTGAGCCTTGATATACACCTGTGTACAGAAATCAATCATGTAAGAGCATAGTAACAGATACGAATTATTCAGTTCATATTCAGATGAATCAATAGCATTCAAATCAACAACACCTCATACAGACTCAACAACAAAAATTAAGAACAAGCAAAATCATTAGCTACACAAAACGAACTAAGTTCAGAAATCCAAGCTATTCTCAGCCTCCACGTAAATGCAGGTAACGATTCGACTGACACGGAGCCGACGATGCGTCGATTTCTTCGCTAAACCAATGCACGCAACGAGAGGAGATGAAACTTTGTTTTCCTACGTTTTCTAGGCAGCCAAACATACAATAACTACGAACTAGACATGTTTGATGAAAAGAGAGATGTGGAGACGAAGCTTAGAGAGACTCACCATTGTTGCAGCGGAGGCAGAGCTCGAGCACAGAGGCGCAGAGGATGAAGGAAGGAACGAGAGATGCAACTTCGACGATAAAAAGAGCTCTCAAATACCAAAACCCTAGTGACTTCACAACCTTCATGGGCCTCTGTTACTGTGATCTGTTTGTCTTAGGAATTGAAATGGGCCTTCGTAGTGGGCCTTCTAGAGGTCAGTCTTGTTGGGCCAAGACAAAACATATTAACGTATGAGAATTGTAATTTGTATTTCGATTTAGTAAGTCCGACACTTTTGTAGGTGATTCGGTGTTTTTGGACCCCTTGAAGTAAACTAACTCCAATTTTAGACATGGATACATAATTCTTATGTCTCGCGCCGGGCCAACTCATGGTTCTCTTGGCGAGACTGCTTAGTAACTCTCGTTTCATTGCAATCGTCATCTTCATCTTCCAACGAAAAAGAACGGAAGTGATCCTTTATATTATCCACCCCACTGAGATTCGAGACAGAGGTTGTGAGCAATGACCCCGATCACGAGATTGCTCAAGAGAAAGACGGGGAATCCCGAGGCATAGGGGTCATACATGTTAAGCTGGGAGGGCTGCATGTTGTTATTGTCATGACGATTCGTGTGCATGGCTCATAAGAGGATGGTGGCCCGAGTGAGGTTGGTCGGCGGAATCGACGACGGTATCCTACAAGGAGACCATGACGATGATGACGATATTATACGGGAAAGCCATGACGAGAAGACGACATTGATTGAGTGAGCAAAATCTTAGTCTTTTATACTCCAGTCTTTGTGACTTCCAAATTTGATACCTTTTTTTTATTAATCTACTTTAGGTTATTCTCATACATTGAAATTTGATATCAATTAAAATTTTACATTTTCTTTTTCTAGTAAAATACCTTTTTTAGCTCCCCAAATAATATGAGATAAGCTATTTGCATGGGCGATACCCGAACTTCTTCCCCAGTGCCAGCCCTGAGGCCAAGCAGCCCAAGCCATTGCTTGGGGCTCAAAAAAAATAAAAAATATTTGAAGGTATACCAGAGGCGGAACTAGCAAGATGCATATGGGAAAATGACTGGATGATTAAAGGCTCTTGTGTATTTGGTTCAAGAACCCGAGTTCGAACCCCCTTGTAACACCCTATTTTTACAAACGTGTAACACCCTTCTTATTTGGACTTCTGATTGCATAGGCCTTTTGTTTCTGCTGGGCTTGGTCCTTCTTTTAATCTTTCCCTCTTTCGAAATTTTAAAAATTATAGTTCTTGCGCTCAATTTTTCACCAATCAATTTTTTTCCCTCTCGAGTGCATGCTTTAATTTTTTTACCATGATTCTTTTCCGATTAGAAAGTCTCTGCACTCTCAATCTCTCTTTCGACTCTTGACAGTCCTCACCCGAGGTTCAGCCGTCGACGAGCTCCATCCGGTGTCCAGCAGTATTCTTCTGCAAGTGCCAATCCAAGTTCGTAATCTCTCTTGGTTTTGATTTTGATATTTGATCTGTTCTGAAATTCTGAATTGGCTTCCAAAGCACAAACCGCTTTCTGGGTTACAATTTTTTTTTTTTTAGTTCGTGTCTTGTTGATTGATTAGTTTTTGCTTTGAGTTGAAACATAATTTTGTTTGTTTTAGATCAGATTGATTGCATACCACAGATTACAAACGTGTCGAGTGGATATCCCCTTGAGACATGAAAGCAAGTCTGCTTGAATGGTGTAAAGTTTGTTTATTTAGTTTGAGGAGTTGAGTATCGCAAGGGGATAAATCATTTAACAATCTCCTATTTCCAAAACTTAATAATTAAAACCAAATACTTATTTTGGATTATAGGATCTTCGAAGTTATATACATCCCGGCTATAATAAAGAGTAGGTTGTTGAGAATTGTTAGTATAAATGGACACATTTATGTATTAACTGGGGGTACCATTTAGGAAATTGCTATCCATATATGCTTTCTCAATTATGGTTTCGGTAAAAAAAAATCGAAATTAAGGGGCTCAAAAAAGTGAGTCGTTTGGGGCTCCAAATTCTCAGGGCCGGCCTTGTTCTTCCCTAATCTCCACCCGAATATGTGTATAATCGAGACTTGAACATCAAGTTTCACAAAGGATAGCCAGCTCATTGACGATCAGACCAACCCTAATAAAAAACAAATCAAGAGTAATCATTAATGAAACATGAGAAACAAAACATTACAAGTTTATAGATGTTTATAAGGTAGGGATCTAGATACAAATATAGAGATTTACAACAGAATCAACGCCTTAGGGACAATTTGTGCGTAACATGTTCAATTTATCATGTATATAGTACGAATATTTGTAGTGCTCGAGATTAGCCCAAATGAATTTTAAAGGGTTCACTCAGTCTCTCCATAACGTATCACATGACAATTTGATCGAGAAGAACAATTTCAATCTACCTTAGAAATCCAAGACGATGATACGTTAAATAAACGAAAATTAACTGAACGGTTCAAAAACCACTGATATTGAAAATAAGGGTTAAATATCGAAACTTACTCTTAAGAATTGGTCACGAACATTACACTACCCACGTTTTCAAAATGAACACTACACTACCTTAAGTATTGGTCACGCGATTTTGTTAATTTTCCATTCCGTTAGTCATATGACCTCAAGTGTCATATAATGGATGGTAAAATGACGTTTCCCCTTAATTATATGACATCTACACATTTTATAAGGAACATTACCATTGTACCCTCGTTATTATTCCTTATAAAATGTATAGAAGTCAAATACTTAAGGCAAAAAAACGTCATTTTATCATCTATTATATAACACTTGAGGTCATACGACTAACGGAATAGAAAATTCCGTCTATTTTTATTAACAAAATCGTGTAACCAATACTTAAAGTAATGTGGTGTTCATTTTGAAAACCTGGTAGTATAGAGTTTGTGATCAATAACTCTAAAAAAAAAAAAATCGCCCCTCTTTTGGCCGACCAAGATGTCTACACCACGGTGCAACTGGATTTGTGGGTGGGACCCGTACAGGAGAACCAATCAGATGCGTGCCACGTAAGGCAACAATGACGTCACAAACAACGCTGTAAAGGGAAGGCACAAGCAGCTTCGTCTTCTTCCCCAACCCCAACACTTCTCAACACGCTTAAGAAATCAAAATCTACAAAACCAACCCCACGCCCCTCCCTGATCTCGTAATCAGAAACCCTGATCGGTCATCTCCGTCGCTGTTCCAAACCCCATCGCTGATTTCGAGGTAATTTGTCTGCTCGGCTGATTCTTTTTCCCCTTTTTCGATCGATCCTTTTCTGTGTCCGTAGATCGATTGCGGAATTGGGTTTTCGTTCGATTCGTTGATGGTGATTGTTCTCGTGATGCAGAGGATCGAGGGTTTCGATTCGAGGATTGAAACATGTTGAACCGGCTATTTGGGAAACCTAAACAGGAGACAAATGCTCTCACCACGCTGGACAAGTTAAACGAGGTCATCACCGTTTCGTTGATTGGTTTAGTGGGTTTAATTTTTGTTTGGTTCCTTGAATTGGGTTGTGTTCTGTTTCAATTTTACTTTCTTTCAACTGTTGATACTGTGATTTTTTGTTATGGTTCTGAGTTTGATATCATGTTGCTCTGTGTGTAAAGAAACTAAGTTTGGGTGCTCTGTGAGGTTTAGTGATCATTGATGGCATACTGGGACCGTAAAATGTTTGATTTCGTTGCATCATTTCAAGTTGATTATCCATGCCTTTTTAAGTATTGTGGCTTTGTGATGAGTTGTAATCCATCCGTCCTAAACTAAGTGTTAATATACTCGCTTTTAAAAAAGTTATGAATGAATTACAACTATCCTTACTGCATGGGAGGAAATGGGTGCATGCAATAAAAAGTTATGAATGAATTACAAATACCCTTTATGTGAGTTATAGGTTTGTGACGGGGTTACCACATGTGAGGAAGTGGGTGCATGCAATAAAAGTCAAACTGTAATTGAATCTAGAAGTCAAACATATCCCACCGTGATAAGTGTAGTGACATGCTTGCTTCTCAATGGCTGCTAAGTATACAGTACAAGTGAACCCCACAGTTGGTGCCAAGTTCTTGATAATTTCATTTTCAGTGTGTATTGGCATTTGAGTGTGAAAAATAGACTTGTGAACTCGACTAGTAAAATTAGAAACTTGGAAGTGTCTACTTTTATCGTAGGGAACAACTGTATTGATGTGTGGCTTTGTTTGGAACTGTTATTGTTCTTCTCAATGTATATGAATTGATTAGGGTGTTAACTTGCAAGAATGAGCAGTGCTTTGATGTCATATGCACCATTTATTGGTTGAAAGATGTTCTATTCTTCTTTTTCATTATTTACGTTACCTATTTTACTTGTGTTTGCAACAGTTTTCTCCTGAAACTGAAACATTTATACTCGTTTTTTCAGACACTTGAAATGCTAGAGAAAAAGGAGAAGGTACTGATAAAGAAAGCCTCTGCCGAGGTTGAAAAGGCCAAAGAATTTACTAGAGCGAAGAATAAGAGGGGTATGGCTAATGAAACTACTTGTTTTGTATTTCAAGTTCTCTTATGGGATTAGTATATGTTTGTGTTACTGGTGAACTACAAGCTATTGATCAGTTTTGGAATTGTCCAACCAGATCACTATTGCACCATAATAAACAAGAACCCACTCGAGTACTTGTTTTTAATCTACTTTAAAATGCTTTAGATGAAGAACATTGCTCTGTTTCTAAGTTCTGAATTACCTACCACTGTGACCATGTTTTGTATGTCATTTCCATTAACTACCATAATACTTGTTAATTCCTTGAAAGCCATTTGGTTGGCTAAGATACAAAATTGCAAGGACATTTTAGTTTTGAATAGTGTGATGTGTGATCTTGCTAATATGCACTGGTTTTCTTCATTTTATTCATCACGTTCCAGTTTTCAATCTGTATTTTTAAGTTCTTTATCTGTCTGTGATTCATTATGTAGCGGCTATACAATGTCTGAAGAGGAAGAGATTATATGAACAGCAGATAGAGCAGCTTGGAAATTTCCAACTCCGTATCCACGACCAGGTAAACTTAAAATGTTACGCTTAGGGAAAACGTTATTTACATACCCACTCGGGCCTTTCGCCATCAAAAATACCCCCTAAAGGTGAGGGGTTATCAGTAACACACTGCCCCTTTCGTATTAATAAAAAAAAAACCTGGATTTACACAGAAAAGGTGATGGTTTTATCAGGAATGATGTCTCCTTTCTCATTCATAACCCAAATCCAGATGTTTTTGATGATAAACGAAAGGTAATTGTATGTTATTGATAACACTTTACCTTTACGGTGTGTATGTTAGAAACAAAGATCAAAGGGGGTGTTAATGAAGTTAACCCCTTACACATATCATTACTAGAGGTTTTTGTGGTATGTTTATGCTTAAGATTACTGACATGAACATTGCAGATGATAATGTTGGAGGGTGCCAAAGCCACAACTGAGACTGTAGATGCATTGAGAACCGGAGCAAATGCAATGAAGGCAATGCAGAAAGCAACGTGAGTATCCCCTTTCTTTGTTCATCATCTTCTTCGGATGCACTTATCTCAAAGCTATTTTGTGTTGACGTGTCAAATATTTTGCAGGAATATCGATGATGTTGACAAGACCATGGACGAGATCAATGAGCAGACTGAGAACATGAAGCAGATTCAGGAAGCATTGTCAACTCCCATTGGTGCAGCAGCTGATTTTGATGAGGTACCTTTTTCTAGATTGGTTATGGTTTGATTGTGAAAAGAAAACTTCCATGTGTTCTTGGCATTGCATGTATGGGGGTTATCAAAATCACCCCCTATAGATGAGAGGTTATCAGTAACACATTGTCACTTTTCGTTATTCATAAAAAAAAAGGTGACAGTGTCACATACCAGTTTATGAATAACGAACTGTGTCAGTGTGTTACTGATAACCCCTCACCTTTACAATGTGTATTTGATAATCAAAGCTCCCCAAAGCTGTGTTGATAAAGTTACCCCGTGATTTCAACTATCTATGTCATCATCCAGGATGAATTGGAAGCTGAACTTGAAGAATTAGAAGGGGCTGAGTTGGAGGAACAGCTTCTTCAGCCTGCAACTACGGCTCCTGCAGCTGCAGTCTATACCCCACCTGGAAGGCAACCGGCTCGACCTGTTCCTCAAAAACGCACAGCTGAGGAAGATGAACTTGCTGCATTGCAGGCTGAGATGGCACTTTGATTAGGTTAGTTATTATCTGCGTAAAGGGCTAATTGCAGATAGTTGTTGCATGCTATACGTTTTTTTGCACATAATTGTCCTTAACTTTAAACTTTCACATCCAACCTAAGCTTTAAAAAATCACACATAGTTCTCCCCTCAGAAAATGACGAAAAGGCCCTTGACCCTCAGTTTGTACTATACCTAAACTACCAAAAAACATTTTAACTAGATGTTGAAAGTGGCCAAGTATATGTAGATAGGCTCCTTTGAAAGGTAAAACTATTAAGGACGAAAATTCATTTTTAGTGAAAAAACAAAAAGAACAAAAAAGTTGTGCTTCATATATTGATTGTAGGCACAACCACACGAATTGGGTAACTGATCTTTTATTCGATTCGATGTTTGAAGCCACAAATATGTGATCTTCGAAACGAAGAACATACCATCGATCATTCATACTAAAACATACCGTTCATTGCAGATTCTTTGCAGGAGTGATCCGAGTGCAACGGAGCCATATTATGTAAAAAAGATTTGTGGTAAGGGTTTTCGATGCCCTTTTCACGCATCAAGATATATGTGAGGATTCATCTACTGAAGAGACAATGTATATAAAGGTGGCATGGACATATGTTAGCCCCCTTTGAAAAGAATTATCCTTCTCTTATCGAGATTGAGAAAACAAGTTTTATCATTCCTTTCTTTTATTGTATCACTAAAGAATTTGTATTATCAAGTCCATAGTTCTATTGAAGTACGACCGCATTGATTTGAGAATTTTAGAACAATACATGGGTGTTTTTTTTAAATACATTGAATGGATAATCTCATGGAGATGAACTGATTTGTCACATTTTTCACTTACACCGTGTTTTAATTTACTTAGTTCATGTAAACTGTACTTTTAAATTTTCTCACTGATGATAAATAACAAAAACACTCGGATAATTTTCGAAATTTCAGGAATGTCATTTTTAGGATAAATTTTATTGAATTCCCTAACTTGTATAAATAGTAAACTTCAAACCTTGATTTCTCGATCACCTCTTCTTTGCTCTGAACTTATAATATATACTTGGAACGGTCTCGTCCTAACCAGTAATTTATCAAAACCGTTTCGGTTCAAGCTGTAAAGATTTTTTTATGCAATATCAAATCATATTACGATTATGATCTCATTAACTTGGACAAAAAATTACCACAGCAATGACATTTTTTAAACTTTTGAAAATCAGTGAAGGGTACTTTGTCATTTATTACCAAAATATAGATAAGTTTAAGTATGAACAATAGAAAAAATCAGTATACTTGAAGATTATAAGGAAAAAAAAATGGAACAATTCAGTTTTAACTTAATATCTAGTCTAATTCCTACCTTTACCTTCATTCACACGCCTGCTCTCAAGCCGTGTATTATTCACCAGTATCCAAACCTCTAATCTCTAGAAAATGAGAGCTTAGAACTACACATAAATTTCATAGGTAATGGGTTATGAGTGAATGTCCACACAATTATGCAAAAACAAATAAAGCTATCTGTTGGCATAATACAATATCAAATATAAATGAAAACATGAATCAACCGGTGAAGAGTCTACTTCTATATAAGCGATTTTGAATCTTTGTACAAGGAACGACCCATAAGATGGATTTGCGTAAAATAACCGAAGCTATAACTACTAACCCATGGCTGCGGTAACAAAATGTAACCACAAAAACAAGTCCTCTAGTAGCTAGTATAGGATGTTCAAAATGGATGAGACAGTCAGCTTACAAAACATGTATAGTTCTGGATTGTGTTTCAGTTTCTGCTAATCACCAACTGAGCTGAGTGGAACCACAGGTGACGACTCTATGTAGTCGAAGTCATCTGTTATTCCTATCTGCAGTTAAATTCGATAATGAAGATATAAGTGATAAAGGATTTTAAAACGATAAATAGAATAACTACAAGAAGATGCTTGCCGCTGATGGTTGTGACAACAAACACAATTTAGTGGCATAACAATAGGTATGGGTTCAGGGTCTGATAAGTAAAATAAAAGTGAAATCCCAAGATCTGATCCAACCTTGAACAGGAAGAATCTAGAGTGTACAAAACAAAGGTGTGTGTATATATATATATACAGGGGTGCTATGTACCGTAAACCACTCTTCAAATGTAAATTGTAAATTGATCTGGACCATTAGATCAAGTGGATCCAATGGCCTATGCTTTTTAACGGGTTTTTTATGATGAAAAAAAATCCAAAATTCTGCACATGTACTATTCATGTCATCAATGAGTTATTTTAAAATCTGGACCATCTATCACCCTTGATCTAGTGGGGCCATAATGATTTATAATTTACAATGGATTGTATTTCTATATATACACAGAAGATCCGCGAAGGAATTGAATAATATATACCTCATTGTACAGGTTTTCAAGCTGCTCCTTGGCCTGAGGGAAGTTATTCGAACACCACTGTCTTACAGTGAAGATATTGTCTGCAGAAAAGAATGTGTTTATATTTAAGAAACATATCGAGTAGAATCCAAATTTAGGAAAATTTTAAACATGGTAAAAAAACACGGGAGAGAAATCTATGTAGATAGTAGAACCTGTCCATCTGTTGGCAGCTGCATGGGCAACTTCAATTGCTTCCTCTAACAAAATTAACACATATAATGAGTACATTCTATGTTATTCAAGTTTATTAATAACTGTACACAAAATTGTATCACGGAATGTTTATGCATCGAAACTAGATATTTCTTAACTCATTGCTTCGAAGGCAGCTGGATCGTTGTCTGCATACTGTCCCATTTCCTCCTGGAAAGACAAATCTTAAGACAATTATAATTTCAGATAAAATGTATGTACTGTTCGATCATATAAAAGGGTTTGAATGTAATTCGACCTTCAGTTCGTTATACTTCAGTTCAATGGCTTTTAGCTTACTCAAGGCTTCCTCTCTCTCATCCTATAGAATGCTCAAGAATCAGACAAGAAAAACAAAATCTTATGGTCATAAAGTAATTTAGACCTTCATAGAGATATACTAACCGAATCTTCTCGTCCCTTCTTTAGGGAATCACACTGATCAAGAAGCTCAGCATGGCGCTTTTTACTGCTTTGAAGATCAGATTCAAGTTTTTGATACACATTCCTTAGCTGTTACACAACAAAAGTGTATCAGACAAGGTAATATGAAAAACAAAGTAGAATTTAAAATCAAATAACATTGCATAATGAGCTTAAAGGTATGCATTTTAATTTACCTGATTTCCAGCACAACTAGGAAGGCTCCAAAAGTATACCTGGAATTTATAAATCCACATTGATGCTCATATATATCAGTACTTCCTCAACCAAGCAACAGAGCTTAGACGCACGCTTAAACTAATTCCCATACTTATACATACAAAACCACTCCACCACAACGCGGAAACATACAGTAAGAAGTGACACACAAATTTTAAGATCCATATATGATATGTTAGTGTTTTACTCACAGAAGTTCCTATCTTGTCTTTCAAAACAAGGTCATCGTCCACTAAAGTCTGGAGAACATCTTTTACCGACTGAGAAATTACACCTTTCTTAGGGCCCGACTTCTCAAGCTCCTTAAGCTGAAATCATTGACAATACACACGTGTTACTCTTTTGTCTAAACCTCACACTTAAGTAATAGTTGTTCACAAAAAAACTTCATTAAGCATGATCATCAAACAGCGTAAAAGCAGCTTCATAGTTGAGAAGAAACTTGGAAAATGCAAAGCAATCCATCAACAGATACAAACAAATAAATAAAACTTCTACCAAATTTTCATCTAAGATCTGCAAAATGCCCAGAATACTCACAAGGTAGAAGTCTTGTGAATCATGAAAGATCTGAAGCATCTTCTCTCGTTTCTCCTCCAACGAGAGCCCTCGTTTCTTAGACTGCATCACAAATATGTAATTGAGTTGAAACTTCCCCTCACACAAACATTTCCATAAAAAAAACATCAAATCATGGGAAATTTCCACACAAAACCTACAATTGGGGACAATTGAGAAATCAAATCATAGGAAATTACCACATAAAACTTAGAATTTGGGATAATTGAGAATAGATGACAGAAAATACATGGTGATTCTGTGCCCTCACAAAAGAATTTAGGGTAATTTACAGGTGTTTCCAGCACAAAAACCTAAATCAACATGACAATAAACTAAACGTTCATTTCTTCAACCTCTGGATACTCAATTTATAAGCAGATACGCAATCACCAATTGAGTTCCGTCTGTTTGGTTGATGAGAAAATGAGTATTCGGTAATTGAGACTACGTGACAGAAAATACTTGGTGATTATGTGGCCTCACAAAAGAATTTGGGGTAATTTACAGGTGCTTCCAGCACAAAAACCTAAATCAAGCATGGCAATAAACTGTTCATTTCTTCAACCTCTGGATACTCAATTTATAAGCAGATAAGCAATCACCGATTGGGGTATGTCTGTTTGGCTGATGAGAAAATTAACGGAAAAAACACATACTAAATCGGAAGTCGCATTTCCCACCAAAAATACCAATCTCGACTAAAGCAAGCTCGAATTGAAAGATCCGTGAGAAATTCAGACTACGAACTTTCATCCGCCACATTTTCTAGCTCTTTCTCAGCAACCAAACGGAGATTACAAGCCATCGAAGTTAGGGTTTATACGTGATTTCAAGGACTATAAACTGAATCAGGCAACGAATAAACAATGGGCGCAGAAACGAGATTCAATTACCATTGCAACGATCTCTCCGGCGCAGCTCCGGTGTTGATCTAGAGAGAAAGCGAGGAGCGAGAGCTGAGAAGCGTGTCGAAGAAAATTCCAGAGTTCACGACGAGGGTGTGAGTGAATGAGCTCTGGTTTTGGCGGGAAGTAGGTTAACTGAATCCTGAATTACCTAAACTACCCTTCCCAAATTCCAAAATTTTCGCTTCCCACTAGTAAAACATGAACATCAGCTTAAGTGACGTAATACGGTTGTGTCTACTGGAGGTCCTTTCGTTCCTCCTCCTCCTCCCTTTGCAACTACCGGAGCCATGGCTGTAATGGTTTTCCCTGTTCGGGTTGCTCGAGTTTTGGTGGAACCAGATGCCGGACAGTGCCAAGGGACCCCAGCCCTTCCCCGATCACTATATGTGGGATCGGGATCTACATTGAGGACAATCCAAGACCTGTAAAAATATCACGAGTGGAGATCGGCCTGACCATAAACCCGCGTGCCCCGTGGCTCTAGGGTTTCATCTCTACACCTCCAGTCGGCTCCAAAAGTGAGACCTCCAGGATTGCCTGCACCAATCGTCCATAGGAATGGGGCAGCGTTTCAACTACACATGTGTGTGATATACCTCGAGGACGAACCGGGTGATAGAGATGAAGTGGTGGAAGAGGAGAACAACGATGATCAACAGGCGAAGGCTGCCACGCAGCCTCGCTAGGGCTCATGATCGAACCTCGTGATGGGGTGGTCAAGACTTGGTGGCCTACCCCCCATGACCCGAGACCGACGTTGTTGGGCCGTCCCGGGAGAAGCAAGGAAGCAACTCTTTTTTCTTGTTTTAGTTTAGTGCTTTTTGATTTGGTTTTAATTTCTGTTTTGAATTGTTTTGGGGATTTTATTTTGTTGTTTTGCTTTCGATTATTCCAATTTTCGGCACATGGTAGATTGTAGGCGTAATTTTCATTGTCAAGGATGCAAGCTAAACTATTTCTACGGGTTCATGAACGTCGGGTGTCCTACGGGAGATTCAGACTTATTCTGTTCTCAGACTTTTTAGTGCTACTTGTAAGGTTTCACGTGCACGGCTAATGCAATTCCTCATTCGCCCTTTTAAAAAAAAAAAACTCGAACCTTATGGATTCTTTGCTATTCTCTGGAGCTATTGTCTCTGTCCGCCATCTTCATTGACATTGTTTTCGTTCGCTACTCTCATTATTATAGTTTCCGTCTGTTGTCCTCTACATTGAAGTGATGTGATGAAATAATAGGATTTGGAGAGAGATGAAGTTCTCTCGGGAACCTCTAGCTAGCCCTATAGTGCAAGGGTGTCGCTTCCGCCTCCTACGCTGCCTCCGCCTTCGTCTCCAACGTCGATGCTCCCAACGCCATAGGCCCTAAAGTCGTTGCTCCCGTCGCCGCCGCCAACACCATCACCGCCTCCTCCTCTATTTCCTCTCGCGCCTCTGTTCAGGAGTCCCTCTCGGAGCAGCCGGGGGCAAAGATCACAGTCGACCTGCTACACCACTATTTATAGTGGCCTCGCCGGTCTAAGCACAAGTGTATATATACATATAAAGTTTCAACGACAACAACTCAACAAGTGTTTTAAAAAAAAACTAACATAAACGGATTCCTATTAATAACTTTGACATTGTTTTAAATACAAAACAATTAAAGTAAACCAATAAGTATGCCTAACTTTACAAAAGGGTTTCCAAGAGAGAGACAAAAGGTATAAGCAAAACTACAATACAAAGGTTACAAAACAAGTCATATCCAGTAAAATCAGTGTTTGAAACAACGAAAAAAAGACGCGCCATGCCTAGCATTATATAAAAGATGATGTCCTCGAAAGTCAACGTTGGACGGGGACGAAAATACACGTGTATAGTACCATTATCTCCTTCCATCTTTTCCAATAAGTTCGGTGCAAAACAACTGCAACACAAAATAATGTCCATGGTCAACTTTTGATTCCAAACAAGTATAATTTATTGAGAAAGCTAGCGTTTTTTTTAATTCATATTAATACGGTTTACTCCATGTCCTTAGAACTTGAATAACATACCTTATAACTCGAGAGATGAGGAACGGTCAGAATAATGAGAGAGGGATTCAACTTTAACTCACGAATTTTGTCAAGTCTCGATATAAGATGCATGTATATATACGTGGCAGCAAGTAATAGGATGCCTCGTTTCCTTTTATAAACCCACATTAGTTTGATTCGAATTAGAATTCCAACTTAACAGTGATTATGATTACGGTGTAATTGATTTCATTAAGAGTTAATATAAATATGAACAAATGACCTAATTCTACGGCGGTAGTTAACAGTTTAACAGTAAAGTTTCACTCATTTCAGCTTCAAATTAAATTCTTTTCTTTTAGCAATTGCTACAGTAGTATCAGAGACAGAGTTTCCGCGACTTATGACTAGATCTGATGAAGGAGATTTCTTTTTAGAGTGAACGATTGGTATTATAATTAATAAAAAAGTATGTGCAAAGCAGGAAAGCAATAGAACACTGAAAACCAAATAGCAGACAGTAAATGAATTCTCGCAATGTCGGAAAAAAAACTAAAGCGTTCAAGTCATCGACTACCTGCTGAAGGCGCCTGGAAGGTGATACTGCGGTAGCATCTATTGACACCGATACAACGAATCCAGACTGGCGGAAGCTAGGACAGAGCTGGCCATTTACCGTTAACAGATGATGGTGGACAAAATACTCCCCCAGGTTGTCAGCGTGCGTCGTCCTCCCTTGAGTGATAATGGTAGGGCTCCAAAACGCGGGATTGCTGACCTCTGAGCTGGTAGGAAAGTACCGTGCCGGCTTTTGATGGAACCGCTGCCACCTTACGTCCAGAGGGGTCGTACAACCGACTGACCATCCTCTGGACCTCTTCGAACTCATTCCGTGAGGCGAATGTGCTTAGAGCCCCCCGCCTCTACATATGATGCCCCGCCCGGAATGTCGATTGTTCGGGACCGGCCCCAAAAGTAAGACCCGACCCGATTGTGGAACCCAGATGGTCCACTCCCCTGATCCGACCTGACCCAAGAGCCTTGATCCGGCCCGCCCCAGGGCTGAGATCCTTGAACCGGCCCTGCCCAAGCCCGTGAGCCATCTCCGGTCTATTGCCCAACTCCTCAAGCCCGGACTGTAGCCTCCGACGGTCCACGGCCCCCAGGCCCGTTATGAGGGCCCAAGCCTCTCGGTGCCTCTGCCGAAACCCTAATGGATTCTTTCCCAGACTTCTGCCTACACGTCGCCGGCTCCCCTTGCCCGCCCGGTCGACCAGTCCAAGTGTTCGAGGAGGTCGCCGCCGCAGGATAAACACCCACCTCCGTTTGCGCGAAGAACGTGAGTCCCGCCTCCGTCGCTAAGGGATGAGGAATACAGAACGCTCCGATGGAGAAGCCACCGGTCACGCTGTTGAAAACCGTCGCCACCGCTTGGGTTTTGTCGCTACAAACCCTACCGAGACAGGGCGAGCGCAGAGGAGCCGCCATGGCGATGTAGAGTCGACGACTGCCATAGGATCGTCGATAGCTCTCCCACCCGTCGAGAGGCGATGCTCATTCTCTCTCTGTAAGCATCACTGTGTCGAACCACAACATAGCAATTACAAAAACCATTGACCAAATACAAAGGCCACACACCCACGGTGCCGTTGAGTAGATCCTACCTATACGTGCACCACACAATACAGTCCATAGAGCAATTATACACAAATTAGCCCACCTTGAGTTCCACTATATTGAATTATCAAGACAGACTAATTTGAAGGAGATGTTGATACAATAGAATTAATTTATCCAATCTTATAATAATATGTACATAAATACATGTGTTTATAATAGGATTTGAATCCAACACTTATAAACTCAATACATAACGGATGGACGATATTAATAACTTGGAAAATTGTTTTAAATACAGAGTCCAAGTAATCTATTAAGTATAGCTAATTTCATAATAGACAAGGATCCGCAAGAGTACGGCAAAAACTGAAAACGAAACTATAATACAAATGTTACAAAATATGTCGTATTTTGTAAAATCTGCGCCTAAAACACCAACAATATTAAACGCTATAAAGAGCAAGTACATGAATTTGTACACATGTTGCTTCAGGGACAACGGCGTGTTTCGGGGACGAGGGCGAATATATACACGTCTAGTACCATTCTCTCCTTCCATCCTTTTTCTTTTTCTATGGAAAACAACTGCAACACAACAAAGGTTAGTTACGTTTTGTACCCCTATTCTATTGGTAACATATATTTTTATACATTTATGTTTCGTAACGTTTAATAACAATTCCTCTGTTTTGGTAACTATCTTTTAGTATCTTTTATGAATTGGTCACAAATCATCAAAATGGCATAAACTTGACCAAAACTATGTCTAGATCGAAACACCCCTCCTACCTCGTCCGTGTCCGTCGCCTGCATCCGGCTTGACAGCACATATCGTCCACCCAATTCCCGAGCTTTCAGCCGGTCATCATCAGCCCGACACGTCGAGAATATGAGCGGTTGTTCCTCTGTAATACCGTCCTCCGTGCATGGCTGGACTGGGAGTATAAACAATTATTTATACTAAATCTAAATATATGATAGAAAACCGGGACCAAAAGCCTATATAACTCGATATAAAGTGACTCTTTTATGTGTTAAAATGCACTCGCATCAGTTGGTAAGTTTTGGTGTGGTTCCATCAATTCCGATCGAAACACCCCTCCTACCTCGTCCGTGTCCGTCGCCTGCATCTGGCTTGACAGCACATATCGTCCACCCAATTCTCGAGCTTTCAGTCGGTCATCATCAGCCCGACACGTCGAGAATATGAGCGGCTGTTCCTCTGTAATCCCGTCCTCCGTGCATGGTTGGACTGGGAGTATAGTTTCAGAGTCCAGCGGGGAGAGCGAGGCCAAGCGGACAAACTCCTCCGGCTCCATGGTGTTATCCCCACCGCTTGCATGTTGTTCGGCCACATCTTGGGACTGCATCGTCGTCATGCTTCCGAACTCCGCAGACCTCGCAAAACTCAATATTACTCTAGGGTTTAGAGAGAAAAAGCTTATGGCGTAAAATATTGACTAGCATTAAAATATATCTTAAATATATGTAATTTTATTTCTAAATTTAATTATAAAATTAAAGGATAATTCCACCTCAGTACCCTAAATATTTAATATTTCATTTAGAGTACCCTAAATATTTTTTGTGTCACCTCAGTACCCTAAACTTTCATTAATTCATTTAGAGTACCCTAAATCTTTTTTTGTGTCACCTCAATACCCTAATTTTTCAATAATTCTATTTTTGTACCCACCGTTAACTTTACCCCATCTAGATGTTGTTGAGTGTCCTTCAAGTTTACAATTTGTTGCGGAGTTATGTTTTTTTTTCTTGGAAGCTTTGGAAAGATGTGATGAAATGGTGGAATTTTGTTTGGATGACCTCGGGAGAGCTCCGGATTTTGTATCGGGTGTAGAGTTCGCTTGTGTCGTGGAAGGAGAGAACTTGGTGGTGTTGGGTGGGTGCTCTGGTGGCGTGGGAATTATGGTTAGCATGTCAATTTGCTATTTCTTCAACTGGTATGTTTGGAGTTAAGATGTTTGGTCTGTTTTGGTGTTAGTTTTTTAGATAAGGGTTTTGTTGAGAACATTGTAGTTGAGAATTTGTCTTTGACGAGTTTCCTCCATGACCCGTTTTGGATAGTGGAGAGTCTTATAAAACTTCGCCGATAAAAAAATGCCCAGTTACAGATCAAATTGTGCATATGTTGTGTGGTGCTATGGATTATTTCTCGAGCCCTAACGGGAAAGGAAAGAATAGTAAAGGGAAACAAGTGATAAAAACAAACATAAAAGGATTCAGATTAATAACTTGGCACATTGTTTTAAGTACAAAACAATTGAAGTAAACTAACAAGTATGGCTAACTTTACATAAGGGTTTCCAAGAGAGAGACAAAAGGTATAAGCAAAACTACAACACAAACGTTACAAAACAAGTCATATCCAGTAAAATCAGTGTTTGAAACAACGAAAAAAAGACGCGCGATGCCTAGCATTATATAGACGATGATGTCCTCGAAAGTCAATGTTGGACGGGGACGAAAATACACGTGTATAGTACCATTATCTCCTTCCATCTTTTCCAATAAGTTCGGTGCAAAACAACTGCAACACAAAATAATGCCCACGGTCAACTTTTGATTCCAAACAAGTATAATTTATCGAGATTTACTCTATGTCCTTAGAACTTGAATAAGATATCTTAAAACTTAAGAGATGAGAATCGATCAGAATAATGAGAGAGAGATTCAACTTTAACTCACAAATTTTGTCAAGTCTAGATATAAGGTGCATGTATATATATATAATGAGAATTATTAGCTTACTCAAGTTCTAATCGGAGTAGGAGTCACACGTGGCAGCAAGCAATATGATACATAGCAAATTATTCGTAAACAAAATTATTAAAACGAAGTAACAAACCTTAGAACTTGAGAGAGGAGGATGGATGAGAACTGAGAAGGGATTCAACGGTGTAACTCTCAATATCGTGCCATGCCTGTATTGTATATATAGAGAGAGAATTAACAGCCTATTGAAGTCCTAATCGGATTATGATTAACATGTGGCTGCAAGTAATTGGATGTCTCCTTTCCATTTCCATTTTTATTATATAAACACAGACCTAATTTTAACAAATCGGACAGCTCTATGTGGGGATTTTTACTTACCTAATCTGATTTTCATGTTTTTATTTTAAATATTTATTATTAATCATTTTAAAATGTGTCTTACTATTATTAATATTATTATTAAAATATATCTTTCTTTTTTTGAGGAAGTACGATGGATATTATAAATTCAAAATGTTTATCCCTAGCAAACACAGAAACAATGAAATTGAAAGTGTGAACAGAATATAAACTGAAATTGCTCTTGTAGAATCATTGGTTGTTCGGAGGGTAGTACTGCGTCAGCGACTGAAGATTACCGATACAATAGCTCGAACAGGGCTAACAACGGCCGAGCAGACCCATTGTTGAGACTTATAGTGGTGGACTGGGTACTCCCCCGGGATGTCAGCGTGCGTCGTCCTCCCTTGACTGATAGTGGTAGTGCTCCAAAACGCGGGATTAATGAGCTCCGAGCTGGCAAGGGAATACCATGTTGGTTCTTGGTGGTATCGCTGCCACCTTACTTCCAGAGGGGCGGTGTAACCGGGTGACCCCCCTTTGGCCCCTTCGGACTCATTCCGCGAGGCGATGGTGCTGAACGCCCCCCGACGCTGCAAATGTCGCTCCTTATGAACTAGTGGAACAACCATGAACTGGATCCTCCTCGACCCAGGTTCGTTCACATGTCGCCCTAAGACCCGAAATGTTGCGGATCAACCTGACTTTCCGGTCCCACAGAGTCTCAGGCTTCCCCGTCCCACTTCGGGCCTCACAGAACGAACCTAGAGCTTCCCGGGCCATAACCCCACGGTTTGGGTTCGGGTCCACTTGTCCCTGTCCCGGTCCGACCCAATTCGTCCCTCCTCCTCGGCCCAAAATTGATTCGGCCCTGACCTAGGCCCCCGGTCCGTTCAGACCCAACCTGTGGCCCGGTCTTCTCGCGTTTGCCAACAGGCCTCGGCCCATCCCACCATGGACTTCGTTTCCTCCAAGGCCAGACACCATGCCTCGGTGATTTTCCTCCACTGACACCCTAGTCGCCTTCATTCCCGACCGCGTCGTCCAAGTCAGTTTCTCGCCTGCCTCCGGTGTATCCTTATCCCCGGTCGGTAAGCTTTATTGTGGTTCCATCAATTCTGATCAAAACACCCCTCCTACCTCGTCCGTGTCCATCGCCTGCATCCCCCTTGACAGGTCATCATCAGCCCGACACGTCGAGAATATGAGCGGTTGTTCCTCTGTAATCACGTCCTTCGTGCATGGTTGGACTGGGAGTATAGTTTCAGAGTCCGACGGGATAGCGAGGAGAAGCGGACAGACTCCTCCAGCTCCATGTTGTTATCCCCACCGCTTGCCTGTTGTTCGGCCACATCTTGAGACTGCATCGCCGTCATGCTTTCGAACTCCGCAGACCTCACAAAACTCAATCTTACCCTAGGGTTTAGAGAGAAGAAGCTTATGGCGTAGAATATTGACTAGCATTAAAATAACTCTTAAATATATGTAATTTTATTTCTAAATTTAAATATAAAATTAAAGGATAATTTCACTTTAGTACCCTAAATATTTCACATTTCAATTTTTTTTGTACCACCTCAGTATCTTAAACTTTCATTAATTTATTTAAAGTACCCTAAATCTTTTTTTGTGTCAACTCAATACCCTGAATTTTCATTAATTCTATTTTTGTACCTTAGAACTTGAGAGATTAGGAGCGATCATAATAATGAGAGAGGGATTCAACTTTAACTCACAAATTTTTTTAAGTCTCCATATAAGGTGCATGTATATATATAGTGAGAATTATTAGCTTATTCAAGTCCTAATCGGAGTGGCAGGACCCAAGTTTGGCTGTCCCGACCCCTCCTTTTGCCTTTTATCTCGACGACGACGGTCGGCTCCCCGTGCCACCCTCCGGTCTTATCTCCCGAAAACATCGACACAAACTATTCCGGTCAAGCCTCTCAGTCACAACCCTCCTTTGGCTAGGCGGTCAGATCTGCTTCCATCGTCGTCCGCTGGAGCTCCGCAGTCCGAGCCATGCTCCTGTTTATTTACCGAGCTCACCCGGCCAGTCCCGTACCACCGCCCCAAGCGTTGCAGATCTGCACATTCGAAGCCGTCCATTTCCCTCTTCGCTTCGATCACAACCCCGACCATCAGAGGCCGATTTTGAGTTCTTTAGTGTCGTTGTTGTTTTGTTATTTTGTTTTCCTCTAATGTCCCGCCTATCGAAATTTGTCATCAAGGGCTTGTCTTTGACTGGCGGGTCTTCCTTAGGTGTGCGTCGCCACCTTTGGTGGTGTGATCGATTGTGTCTTTCTACCAACAATATGTGCTGGAACGTCGGCAAGAAAGACCGATATGATCGTTGTTTATTTAGGCGGTGTGTCGCCCTGTTCGAGAGCTATTATCTCATGGGTCGTCTTTCGGGTTTTCGAAAACGATCGGTGGATACAACGCTCGTTTGGTATGTTGTGTAAGCGTTTTTATGGTTAATGAATCTTTGTTTCAAAAAAAAAAGTCCCAATCGGAGTAGGAGTCACACGTGGCAGCAAGTAATAGGATGCCTCCTTTCCTTTTATGAACCCACATTAGTTTGATTCAAATTTGAATTCCAACTGAACAGTAATTATGATTATGGTGTAACTGATTTCAAAAAGGGTTAATAGAAAAATTGAACAAATTACCTTTTTTTTTAAACGACAAATTAGAGAATTGCATTACTGCGAACAAAAAACCATACGAAGGCCTGAACCAGGTCGTGGAGCCAAAGTCCCACGCAATGGAAATCACATCATAAGTTCTACCGCGTGGGAATCATAGTGACCACAACGCGATTGATGATCTTCCCACACTATGGAGCCATCACCATAATCAAGAATTAGTCGGATGATCAACAAATAAAATCGATAAAAAGCTATCTAAAAAATATTTTATTAGGGAGGAGTAGGCTGAGCCAACGGACATTGTCTCATCACTAAGGTCGTACGCGTTCTTTGTAAACGGTTTCGTGGTGTTGGTCATCGTCTCTTGATTATGGTGGATGTCGGAGGAGTGAGGAAGCAAGCGCTTGGTTTGGTCCCTGATGGTCGCCTTTGGGGGCTCTTCCGGTCATGTCTTATGTACCTCGTCATCGTTGTTCACTAGTGGCCAAGGCGACTCGACCCTGCGTGGTGTCTTGAGGTTGTAATTCCAAGTTGCGTGCTCCCGAGGTCGCCTTTGGTTGCTTGTTTGCCTTTGTAGCTTTTATTGTTGGGTTTTGCGTTAGAGATCATAGTTGAGAAATTTGGGTTTTGACCTTATATTTGTGGTGTGCATATTGTCTAGTTGAGGAGTAAGGCCAGCTGATCCCATGGACGGGGCGGTTAGAATTGGTCACATGATGGCGTGGCGTAGCTATACGGTGCCCAGGGGGGCACGTGCCCCCCCTTAAAAAAAATTGGGTAAACTACAAATGCATACCCTTAAGTATACACGTTTAACCGATGAATACCCTGAAGTTTAAAGTTAACTGATGCATACCCTAAAGTTTCATGTATTAACCCAGAACCCCTTCTGTTAGCTAAAATGACGAAAATACCCTTAGTGATTTTTTTGAATAATTTTTAAAAAATATAAATGAAGTGATTTTTTAAATAAAAATGAAGTCATTTAATAAGTAAATATATATATATATATAACAAAAGTAATTTTTAAATAATTTTTTTAACTTATTTATTGAAGTGTAGTTGAGGGTATTTTCGTCATTTTAGCTGACGGAGGGGTTTTGAGTTACAACTCGTAACTTCAGGGTATGCATCAGTTAACTTTAAACTTTAGGGTATTCATCGGTTAAACGTGCATACTTAAGGGTATGCATTTTTAGTTTACCCAAAAAAATATTTTGAAAATTTCTTTTATGTTTTTCGATTTTTTTTCAAAAATACCCCTTGATTTTTTCTAATTTCGTAGTTGTGCCCCTCCTCAATTTTTTTATAGTCGCGTATTGACACTGAAAAATTTCGGTGCCCCCCCTCACTGAAAAAGCTAGCTCCACCACTGCCGCGTGGGGAGGAGGGGGCGGAAACCACCCCCGTCTCGTCCAATGAGGGCGAACAGGATTAGTAAGGGGTTAGTCGGTATTATCGCCTCACTGATCGTATGACAGAAATGGTTCCACCAAGTACTGGCACGAAACTACTTTACTACCTCAGGAGACAACACTCTCGTCTTCTTTGAGCCCTACACTATCATTCAAGGGAGGACGGCCCACGTCGGACCCTCGAAGGAGAATTTAGTCCGCCAAGGCGTCAATTTTTTTAGAAAATGTACATGACCGTTTGGAGTAGATGTACCGGCCGTTTTGGCCGCTATCTTAGTATCTCTCTCCTGACATCCACCCATGAGCATTTTCGTAAATGAGCATTTTTTTTTCTCTTTTATTTCAGTCCCACGATGTTCGGACTTTTCAGTGTTTATTTTTCTGATGTTTTTGGTTTTAGTACTCTTAAGACATGCTTTTGGTCGGGGCCCCGAGGTTTTATTTTTATTAATCTATTGATTATGTTTAGGGTTGAAAAATATATGAATAAAAGTAAAAGAAAAAAATTGAAAGATGAAATTGAAGAAAAAAAATAGCATGATTAAAAATAAAAGAAAAAAAACTTTTACCTATTCTCGTTTTCTAGTGAATAATTAGGAATTTAGAATGTGCATATAAGTATATAATACTAATCATTAATTCAAAATTACAAAAACAATAAACTTCATTGCAAGCTTGAGGCCTCTGAGTCAGAAGAAATGAAGAACATGAACTCAATCAAAGGCGGTCTTAACGAGCTTTTCCATGGTGAATGAGGAATTTCTGAATCAATGTCAGGGTGGTTCCATCCCTGTCGTCGGTGAAAGTGCAAGACAACACCGACTCAAAATCGGTGAAAGGCAGGAACGTCGAGCAAGAAGTAAACAATGATGATTAGGGTTGTTCTTGGATGACGTGTGAGGAGGCTTGCAGAGGATGTTGAGGGCCGGTCCAATGATGATTAGGGTTTCAAACGAGAATCTGATCGATATCAATTCTATTTTACGAAAAAATATAATAACAAAAATCACCTCTACAAGATTGAAACCAAGAGAGACCCAATTATATATTTTTTGATGATCAAGGAAATAGAGTACAAGCCCATAAAGAGAGTTTTGGGAGAATGGTTTGGTTGAAAGAGAGGAGAACACGAGAGCATTAGGAGGGAGTGTGTGTTAGATTAGGTATAATTTTTATTTTTTTGTATAAAATTCTAGAGATTAAATCTTATCAATCGAATATTCTTGTTAGAAATTAACCTTCGTCTGTTGTAAAATCAAGTTTGATCGGAACCAACACCAATGGCCCATGAATAATAAAAAGGTTGGTGTCTACGGGTTGGTTACCAAGCAAGACAAGAAAGAACACTTGAGAATTAGAGAGTAGAGAGAATTATCATTAATCTCTTGAGAACTTTCTACAAGAGGAGAGTGTTGAAATTGTGTTGTGGTGTGTTGGATGAACATCTAATACAAGGTGTTGTCACCTCTATTTACAGGAACCAAGAGTACATGAGGTAATGCCACATATACTACACATGCAAGTAGTGGTGCCATGTTGATTGTGGTGGCCACACATGGCATTCTCATGCCATCTCATCTTTGCATGCAAGAAGTGGTGTCATGCAAATTATGGTGGCCACACATGGCATACACATGTCATTTCCACAACATCGTCATCCATTTTACATTTTGTAGCGTTATAAATAGATCGTTGAATCTCATTTTCTCAATATGATCTGGCACAATACTTATGTGGGAAAATTTACTTATTTTCTTATTATATCTTTTTGTAGAAAAAAAAGACATCGATCAAGAGCAAGAGTTGCAACCCTTGCAATGACAGGGCTGGAGAGCATTGGGCAGACGGTTGTGGATATTCCCCCCGAGAGAAGATACACCCTACCAAGAGCAAGAGGTGCACAACCCTTGACATTGAGTGCTTTGATCGTTCTATTGATAAGAAAGGTGTACGACACCGAGGGGTTCAAAGCCTTCCTATATGCGATCAAATTTCCTGGTGCAGCGATCGCCCTCCGCTGCGACACGAAGAAGACAGTCCCCAAAGCGGCCCTCACGGGTCTGAGCTTATTCAAGGTTGCATGTCAAGCTGTCAATCACCAAGGCAAGAGGGGGCTAAGAAACTGTCAGGGTACGACAACATTGAGCTGGGAGGTGCTCTAGTGGGTGCGATCTACCAACTCTGCCAGACAGTTCTTGCAGCCGAACACAGGACCATCCTCCCGGCACTCCAGGTGCCTGAGTTGTTCACGGGAGTGTTATGTACCTTGTTTTATTGTTATAATTGGTTGAAGAGGAGGTATCAGTAGAGATATAGAGACTAAGATTTGTATATACATATATATATGAGTTTCTATACATTTACATGGTATCATTATGCTCTCATGCTCTCCTCTCTTTCAACCAAACCCCTTCTCTCAAAACCCTGGTTCTCTTACACCAACAAAAGAAAATAATGGACCCTCCTCAGACGTGAACTAATGAGGGTGCAACAAAAGAGAATCTCTAAAAGAATCTAAGAGAAAATAAGGTTGGACTAAAACTCCTAGGACAATCCAAATTAGAAATCAAAACCCTAAAAAGTTTTAAAAAGCGAACACACAATGGTCTCAAGTTTCAATTAAAGGCCCCACAATTTTCAATTTGAACTCTTCATCACATGAACAAGGCTTTGTTCTTAGCCTATACAGTGATGATGAGTCCTCAATTTTGTGCATAAAATAAGACAATGCCTATCCTAAAATAAGAACAAATTAGGCCCCTCTTAAAGCAATGTTGACTTATTGTATAGTCTTCCACTTAAAGGCCCTCTTAAAGTACAAGATTAGCAGGAAGTATATGCACATTTGTCAAAACATCTTCAACTAATAACCTAAAAATGTCCAATCACGTGAGAGGGAATACCGGGTCCGGGCAGGGACTTTCATTGCGTTCTCGTAAGTCGCTTTCAAATCAGAAGGTTCGATCTTTTGTGATATTTTTCATTAAATTGACGTTGTCTTGTTTATTCATTTGTGTTGGACGGTACAACCGTTTCATTGTTTTTGGGGGGATAATTACACGTAATTATTCTTAACTATGTCTGATTTTTACGTTTCTACTCAAACTAAAATATTGTCTGAGTAATATCTTCAATTTCAAAAAAAAAAGCACGTTACTTCAAAAGAACAAGGGAGTGATGTGACAATAGGATTTCATTCGGACGATCTTTTTAGGTTAGGTTGCAATTATCCCTTATTATTTAGTTGTTTTGACCAGCTGGACCTTTATTTGATCGTCTTGATGGTTTAGTAGTCTGCTGTGTTTTACCTGTGACTTAAAAATTAATGAATAATAATCACTTATTCAAAACTGATATCAATTTTGTCATTTTTTTTTATCCGAGAGAAAACATCGAAATCCTACCACCGACACATGTAAAGGAATAATTAATCTACTCAAGATCTTTCATTGCATACTATTCAATCGCTTTGGGGTTAGAAGATTTGGTTTTGGGGGACATCCTTCATCAGCCCGACGTATAAAGTTTTTATCGGGCTCATCCATTCGTGTTGGGTTGTACGATTGTTTCATTTTTTTTTGATAATTACACTTAACTACGCATGACTATCACATAACTACCTTAACTAAAAAAATCGTCTGAGTAGTACCCTAAATTTCCAAAAATCTCACATTACTTCAAAATGAAGGGGAATGATGTGAAAATCGAGTACCATCCAGAATTTTTTTTTACGTAAAATAATTATATAAAAATCGGGTATAGTGAAAGTGTAATTATTCTTTTGGGTTAAATGTTGAAACTTACCCTTATGTATTGGTCACGAACACTATGTTACCCTCCTTTTCAAAATCACATTTGCGGTACCTTATCTATTGGTCACGCGATTCCGTTAGGAAAAATGGACGGTAAAATGCCGTTTTTTCCATTCCGTTAGTCATATGACCTCAAGTGTCATATAATGGATGGTAAAATGACGTTTTTCCCCTTAATTTGACCTCTATATATTTTATAAGGAACAAAAACGAGGGTGCAATGGCAATGTTCCTTATAAAATGTATAAAAGTCAAATACTTAAGGGGGAAAACGGTATTTTACCATCCATTCTATGACACTTGAGGTCATATGACTAACGTGTTGGAATAATTTGCATAAACTGTTTTAAAGAATTGCAGAACCTAACAAACAAAACACACAATAAAACAAGTAATCGAAAAGAGGAACGACCAACCCTCGCAGCAGAGAAAAACAGAGGTTGGTTGGTAAACCAACAGCTGAGACGTGGCACGGAGGTCCACGTCTCGACCAATCCGATTGATTGTTGCTCCGGGGTAGAGCTGAGTGATCCTTGGGGAAATACTTCCACATCCACAATCAAAGTATTTTTAGGGGAAATACTTTGATTGTTAATCAAAGTACTTAATCAAAGTATTTTTTGGCGCCGTCCGTCCGCCGTCGCCGGACGGACGGCGACGGCGGTGCGCGAGGCCCAATCCGGCCCAGCCTGCATAGGGAGCCCAAGAGCTTGTTGAATAGGAAAGGGAAGAGAGAGCTTATGAGCATAACTCCACTCCTCTCCCTTTCCGATGTGGGACTCTGTACAAATAGGGAAAAGAGGCTTTTGAAGCTTATTTCTCCAACATAACGGAATGGAAAAAACGATATTTTACCGTCTATTTTTCCTAACGGAATTGCGTGACCAATAGATTAAGTACCGCAAATGTGATTTTGAAAAGGAGGGTAGCATAGTGTTCGTGACCAATACATAAGAGTAAGTTTCAACATTTAACCCTATTCTTTTTTAGTTGTTTCGATACGTTGGACCTTTATTTGATTATGTTGTTCGTTTAGTGCTCTGTATTTTCTCCCGAGACTCGAAAGATTAATGAATAATGATCCCCAATTCAAAATGTGTATCAATTTTTTTTCATTAATTGACATATGTTGAACTTGTAAACGAACTATATATATCCAGATATGATATCCTCCATCTTTGAAATGGCCAAGGCAGTGCAAGTTTCGTGACTCTCTGACTGGTCACACCACCTGACAAAGCTATAACCTGTGGCTCACCACTTTCATGCTCATGAATTTACCCAAACAATTAAGACAACATCGGATCACATGACTCTCCACTTCACTCCCTTGCCAAATATAAATACAATTTATACTATTTTTACCCTATTTAATAACTAGCCCCTTTACCCATAATAACTAGCCACTTTATCCATAAATGTACATGGAGAATTGTTTAGGAAAAACCACACTATCAAAATTTACGGTAAATTATATTTTTGTTTGTAAAATTTGACGGTGAACTGTTTTATATATGAAAATATGTTATCTTCAACGGAGGTTAGTCGTGTAACAATCACATGACATTAATTTTTTTAAATGACGGTTTTCCCTTTTTGTTATATGTGTTTTGTTATTTGTACACGTGTTTTGCAATTTAGAATCCTTATGTGTGCGTTTTTATAAAGATACTTTCAATTTTTTACAGAAAAGGAAAAAACAGTAAGTGAATTTGCAACTGGAAAATAGTTCATTGTTGTAATAGAAAAGGGTTCACATGAGTTTACTCTTAAGTACTTACAATTATCTCTAATATATCTGAATTTATCTAAATCAATAGATTATTTAGATCCAATTAGGGATGGAAATGGGCGAGGTCTGGTTCGAATTTTGTGATACCCGGCCTCGACCCGATTTCCTTACTTGCGCTTCGAACCCGCCCGGGATCTGATAGGGGCCCGCTTGCTGTCCGACCAGCTTATATCTCGACTGGATCGGGTACTATCCTACCCGTCCAATATAAGAGTTGTATTTTTTTTTTCAGAAAACCATATTTTATTTTACTACTCAACTTATATCGACAAATCATGTATATATGATGCGTAAAAGTTTCATATATTTATATGACACATATAACATATTTAATAACTATTTACGACCACAAGCATAATATAATCACTAGTTTATCACAATTCATAATATCAGTGTCTCTTGGTAAAACTATAATAATCTCATCATCTCTGACAAGTAAAACAAGTAACATCAAACCAAAACTAATCACTTCTAAGTTTAGGTTTAGTTTTTTTTATCATGCAGTAACCTATCAGGCCGTGTAATACCTAACCCGTCCCTGGCCCGACCCCGGTTGTAAGCCCGGTCAAACTAATCCGTCCCTGACCCGTTTGTGAAAATACCCAACCCCGACCCGATTTTTTGGGTCGTTGTTAGGTCTCCGCTGGGTCCGTGTACCGTTGCCATCCCTAGATCCAACGACCCATAAATTCTAAGTTTTGTATATTTATAATTGATAACCCTAATATATATTTATTTTTTTGAAATATGAATCATTCGTTAAACTTGATTTAGATTTTTCCATAACTTTACCGTAATAGCTATTACGTACACCCCAACATTTCCACAACCCATGACTACTAAAAAATAAAAATAAATAAAAAACAACATGATAAAACTTTATTAACATGGCTTGTAATTACGACTAAGTCAAGCTACCCCAAGTAGTGTCTTCATGAGCAACACCAAAATCACTAACAAGATCAATGTTGTTAGGGCAAGTTGAGTCATCGGCGTTGAACCAGGCCGAGGAATTGCCGTAGTCGACGGTATCGAGCACTTGAGCTAGAGAAGAGGAGGTCGAGCTCGACGAGGAGATCGTGTTGTAGAGGTTGAAATAATCGGCGATGGTCGGGTCGAACACGGCTAGGTCTTGGCGAGGGATGGTGTAGTTGAGGAACGATGAGAAGGTGTTGAGATCGGGATGGTTGTTAGGGTTTGAAGAAGAGGCTAAGAACGAGCGGTCGAGGTCGAAATGGGTCGTTTCGAGTTTTGGAGTGGTGGAGACGGTGTTGATGGGAACGTTAACGTTGGTGTTGAAGCCGTGGACATGTCTTGTTGATGATCCTAAGAGCTTTTTCTTGAGCTTGGTGTTCCAATGGTTTTTGATGTCGTTGTCGGTTCGCCCAGGGAGCCGGGAGGCTATGATCGACCATCTGAGATACATAGATAAAGGAAGCCGGTTAAGTGGGACACTTGGTCGACGAAAGCAAAAATCACCCGGTTAAGGAGATTACCAGACCGACGGTTTGTTTGTGGTCGGCCAAATAAACCACTTGGACAACCGGATATAACGTATAACAGAGGAAATAAGAAATTAACGACTAAAGAGGACACCAGGTCGGTCGGTCAAAAGAACTGCCCGACCAATATTTACGACTGATCAGGTGAGCCATGTGTTGAAAGACTTTATTTGTGGCCGGTTGGATAAACCACCTGATCGGTCAAGTAAAGCACTAGGTCGGGCGGTCAAAAGAAACCCCAGACCAGTATTTATGGCCGGTTTAGGTGAGCCATATGTTGAAAGACTTTATTTGTGGCCGGTCAGATGAACCACCTGACCGGTCAAGTAGAGCACTAGGTCGGTCGGTCAATTGAACCACCTAGTCAGAATTTTATTTGCAATCAGCCAAGTGAATACTAGACCAACGAAATACCTAATAGTTGGTCGAATAAGAAACTAGACAAAAACACGACATTAAAAAAATCATTAGCCAAAAGAATACTAGACCTACGAGATATCTAATCGTCAGCCAAGTGAGAAATCAAACAGACAAGCCAACATACCAAAATTCTTGACCAAGTGAATACTAGACCGACCTGATACTTAATTGTCGGTCAAATAAGAAACAAGATCGACATAAAAAAAATTCGTTGGCCAAGAGAATACTAGACCGACGAGATATCTGATAGTCGGTCAAGTGAAAGACCAGACCGGTGGTGATTAGGTACCTCGTCGGTCTAGTAAGAAACTAGACCGACAATCCGACACAAAAAAAATCGTTGGCCAAGTGAATACTAGATCGACGAGATATCTAATCGTCGGTCAGGTGAAAACCCATACCGACGACACGACAAAAATATTACTTGCCTGCTGCCGAGGGAGGAATACAGGGCGCAAATAACGTTGTCTTCCTCGTCGGTGAAGCCGCCGTGCTTGATGTCCGGCCGGAGGTAGTTGAGCCACCTCAGGCGGCAGCTTTTGCCGCACCTCTTGAGCCCCGCTTTGGAGGGGAGGGCGATCCAGTTGCCGCCGGTGCCGTGGTGGTGGAGGTAGTTCCTGAGGATTGTGTCTTCCTCCGGCGACCAAGGCCCTCTCTTCACCTTGGTTTTGTCGCAGCACGGTGCTCTTCCCATCTCCGGTCTTGCTCCGGCGACCGAAAAAATAAGAGAGAAAAAAAGGGAAGCAAGTGAATGAGAAGAGAGTGATGTGACATAGCCATGTAGGTTAGGTTGGAGCTTATTATATATATAAATATTTGTTTTTATTTTTGACGAAAATCACATAATTATAAATTATATGGTTAATAATTATTCATAATCGTAAAATCAGATAATAAAACGAAAAAAATGATATGATCAGTCGTGGTTAATTATTTTTTTGAAACGTAGATTGTGGATGTTATTGTCTGAAGTGTTTCAAAATACAACCAAATGCATCCAAAATATGGAATTCAGACCTCGATTGAACAAACACAAAACGGGCTTTTTGAGCTAATTAATGGGTTGCCCCGTTCGCTGTCTTAAGAATATACTCGAGTTTAACATTTTCGAGAGAATATAAAATGGATCGACAACCATCAACTAGCCGACCCATAGGAAAAAAGATTGGATTATTCCCGTGGATCAAGTGCACCACATATTATGCATCACTGCGCACTAAAATCCTGGACCGAGAGAGATCTCGTGCCAACTGAAGGGCGTGCAAGATTGCATGTGCCTCTGCAAACTCAGCCCCTAGATGTCCTTGACATGCACCACTCCGGCCTTGTAAAACGACCCTTTGCTCTGATCTACAACCTATCCCATCTAATCTAACATCGTTAAACATTCAATATTTTATTTTTATAATGTGTGAGCTGACATACTTATTAATACCCGCTCGTCGCATTTCTAGTCATGTCAGACCGCATCTCTACTCGACGCCGTCGAGAAGTTTGTGAAAGTCATACCATTTCTGCGCACCTAGAGTTTTTAGAGATGGGTATATGCTGATCTTTTTTTAATTGGTCTGATAAATTATATATGAATTTGTATAATAAATTAAAATTTTACGATCTCGATTATTGAACAATAACAAAGATAATTTTTTCAATTTGTGTTGCTTAATGATGCAAATATGATAATTATGTAAAAGTGGAAATTAAAATTAAATAAAAAAGACTAGAAGGCTTGACTTAGTCTTCACCATTTCTCTTCACTTTTTCTTGACTATGGGTAAGAGGAGAGCTTAGTCAATACCAGCTTTTGACGAGGCACGGAGTATTTCTTACTAGTTTTGGATAATTGCACATCTACCCCTTATCTCTACTTTATTTGTACATTTCCCCGTTACTTCTAAAAGTTCCATCAGGCCCAAACCAAAACTTTGGGCCATTTCGTGAAAGCCTGTTAGAGTTCCCGATTTTTTCTAGAAATTATCACCAGCATAAAAAATAATTTTTTTTGGATAATTACAAAAAGGCCCTTGATGTATTTTTTTTAAATTTGTAGTCCTCTATTTCGATAATTGTGAAAAAGAATATAATATAATTTTTTTTGTTGCAATTTATATAAAATGGACTCTTTTAATCTTACAATTTAGATTTTATTAAAAGTAAAAAACAATATAGATATAAATTTTCATATCTTTAATTTTTTTTCCTTTTGTTTCGTACAAAAAATAAAAACATATAAGGAATATTAAATTTTAACTTTATTTTATTTATTACCGTTTCTTTTGTTCAGTCCAAAACTCGATACATTCGCCTGCGTATAATACAATAAGATAATTGGGGAGCATGATGATAGAGACTTGCATCATCCAAAATGAATGATTTGAATTATGTTGATGGTAACCTCAGTATGCTGGGAAATAGGAAGACACAGAAATCATTTAAAACTCACTTTATTATTATTATTATTATTATTAAATCTCTATAGGTTGATTTATATATTTATTAAAAATATAACCTATCAAGTTACTTACCTCAAGTCACTGTTGCTTCCTATTGAGTCAACTAAATAAAACAAACCGCACTCAACTAAGAAGCAAGTTGTAAACATCCATTATTAATTGACTCATCGTCCAAATCAAACCATAGAAGCTTATATAATTCAGAACATCGTATTCATAAGAACATCAAAGTACCACGTTATTATATAATCAAACAATGGTGTGTTGGGGGAGATGATGATGACGACCACGCCCATGCTTAGTACTAGACTTTAACAAAATATATCGTTTGTTGAGTGTTATAAAGACCAGTGACGGAGCTAGTTTTTTCAGTGAGAAGGACATCGATTTTTTCAATGATAATATATGATTGTTAATTTTTTTAAGGAGAATATAACTACGAAATTAGAAAGATTTAAGTAGCAGTTTTGAAAAAAAAATCGAAAAACATGTAAAAAAGTTTCAAAAATGAAAATTTGAGAGGGGCATGTGCTCCTTCCCTCGGCTTCCATGTGACAAGGACAAGGATAACCTTAAAAAAGATTAGATGTATAAATATATCTTAAAGTATCGATCACGTACAATAAATGATATATTTGTAATTAATTATTGATTATGTGTCGGACAAAATTTAAGTTTTATTTTTTACTTTAGAAAGGTATGTGAATGATCTTTCATCAATCATAAGGCATGTAAAAGGTTGCTGGTCAATTCACAAAGGCATGTAATTAAGTGATATGTGATCAAAAATTTAGGCTAATTGGTTTGATATTTTTAAACATTAAGTAATTTACTACTTTGGCTAATATTTTAAGGTATGTTTTTACATTAACCCTCTAAAAAATATCTTTTACACGATTCTTTACATTGGGATGCGTGTAAAAATTTGTGGCAAATTATACACGTGTTTGTAAAAAATTACAGTGATTTTTTTTGTAAATTGTTTAAATTACTTTTATAAAAGTATAAACATAAGGGTTTTAAATTGTAAAATACGTATTCACGAAGGTTACAAATAACAAAAAGATATAATACAAAAGGTTAAAAATGTCATTTTAAAAAAAATGATGTTATGTGACTATCACATGACCAGATTTCGTTAAAGACAGTAAATTTACATACTTAAAATAGTCCACCATAAGAAGAAGACAAAAAACCTAAGTTTTTGCAATTATCCCTAAAAGACAAAAACATTACAGTATTACCCTTTTCGCGTTAGTTAATTTAATGTTACCGTATTTAAAAATGTTACTACATATGGTTGCCAAAAAATATCTAAGATCCGATTAATAAAAAAAGGTTAAATATAAAAATCTACCTTAAAGTATTAGTCACGACAATAAATTACCTAAAGTTTAAAAATGTCAAACCACGTACCTTAAGTTTAGGTCACATGTCATTTGCATACTCTATGAATTAATCACAGATCATTTACATACCTTATGAATTGGTCACAAATCAATTACATGCTCTTATAAATTGGAAATTACCGAAAATTTGGCTTTTTTTATAGTGCATGACCAATACTTTAAAATAGCTAAATATACATGACTAATATTTTAAAGTAGATTTTTACATTGAACTCATAAAAAAACATACCGATAACATGATCACGTATACCGATAGATGAACCGAACATTTTTTAGTAACTTAGGGCATCCACAGTCGTGGGCGGGGAGCTGGCGGAGAGACGCTGGCGGGGATCAATCGCCAACAAGGAACTGGCTGGGAGGTCGCTAGCGGAGAGGGAATGTGGATGCCCTTATTTCTCTTCCACTATTTTCAGAATCGAACTCACTTTCCCACAAACAACAATTGTCAGCCCCAGATGAGAAACGAAAGATCTACCAATGACCAGTGTCTGAAAGCTCTCTCCCAACACGGTAATGGAGAGACAAAACAGTACCAAAGACATCAACATTTCAATTCAAATTTCAACGAGAAACAAAGACAAGGACCCACTGATTAAGGGCCCTCACCATCATATTAAGGTCCATATCCATGGCAGACATCACATTTTCTTCACTCTTCACCATCATGTCAAATACAGGTGACATGATGGTGTGAAGAGTGAAGAAAATGTTGTCACCTGTATTTGACATGATGTTCCTTCACCATCAACTACAGATGATGATCATGATGAATCACAGAACAGATTAAGAACCTAACATTGATGAACAATAATTGGTAGATAGTTGATGGACGACGGTTGAAAAATCAGGGTTTTAGATCTTCGGTTATGAGCTTTATGGCTATAAAATCAGGGTTTTAGACCTTCTTTTATGTTCTTTTGTTTCGTGTTTAATGGTTGTAAAATCGGGTATTTGGGCCTTAGCTTGTTTCGGTCCTTTGTATCGGTGTGTCTCGGTCCGGTTAATTTCTGGACGGGGGTTGTGCGTTGAATGCCAGCACTCTTGTTTGTATTGTTGGGTTTCTATAGCTAGAACCTATTACGTCCTTTTACAATATCTGAAAATGGAGAGATTTATATTGTTGCTTTGCTGATATAAAAACATTGGTAGATAGTAATAATATGAATAGCAATAACAGAGAGATGAGGGATTGATGTGGGAAGTCGATTCTGCAACGTCTGATGAAATCTGCATAGAAGATAGAAGAATTGTCATGTGTTCTAAAGAAAGAGGTTGAAGAGAATAGATCGATCCTTTTTTAAAGTCACATATAAAGAACACTTGAATTTAAAGTTAGGTTAATTTCACCTCAATACCTTAATTTTTTATATATTTCATTTAGAGTATCCTAAATATTTTGTGCCACCTCAATACTTTAAATTTTCATTAATTCATTTATAATACCTTAATTTTTTTTATTATCTCAGTACCTTAAATTTTCATTAATTTTATTTTAATACCCACTGTTAACTTTACCTTAAATTTGGTTGTTAGTGAAGAATATTATGGTCATTTTATCTGTTTTGGATAGAAAATCATATGAAAAGTTAATGATGGGTAATTAAAATATAATTAATGAAAAATTAGGATACCGAGGTGACACAAAAAGATTGAAGTATTCTAAGTGAATTAATGAAAGTTTAGGGTACTGAATTAACAAAAAAAGTTAAGATACTCTAAGTAAAATATAAAAAATTTAAGGTACTAAGGTAGAATTCTGCATAGAAGATGGAAGAATCGTCGTGTTCCGAAGGAAGAGGTTGAAGAGAATAGGTCATGTGTTTTGAAGGAAAAGTTTGAAGAGAGTAGATCAATCCTTATGTGGAAGGCACTCTAAAGGGTAACATACAAAATGAAATCTGTATAAAAGAGAAGAATCGTCATGTGTTTCGAAGAAGAGATTAAAGAGAATAGATCACGTGTTTCGAACGAAGAGATTGAAGAGAATAGATCGATCCTTACTCGATCGTCACATATAAAGAACACTTGAATTTAAAGTTCAAAGTTTGAATTTTGTTTCACTACCCAAAAAAAAGAACCCACACAATGTCCATCTTCTTCATGATACAGATTTTTCATATCTTTATCTTCTTCCTTCACCATCAACTACAGAAGATCATGATGAAACACCCAACAGATTAAGAACCAGACATTGATGAACAATATTCAATTACATTGATAGATAGTAATAATGCATAACAGATGTTCAGTTCATAATACATAGTATCTACCTTAACCTATACAAGATCACTTGAATTTAAAACTTTAAACTTTGAATTTTGTTTCACTACCCACAAAAAAAAAGTTGCTCATCACTAAACCCACAAAATACCCATCTTCATCATCATCTTCTTCTTCATGATCCGATCAATTGAAAATATATACAGATTAAAATGGAGCCCACCATCTTCATCTTTGGTGACGTGTCTCATTTCACCAGCTCTGAGATCCAACCCAGATCAGGGACGGGTTGGACCGAGTCGGATCGTTCGAGTGGGTTCTCTTTGGTGAGCTTCTCGAACATTCTGACCCGTAAATCGCGACCCGACTCGACCCGTTCCATGGCGGGCTCCTCCTCTTCAACGGTGTCCCAGAAATCCATCGGCTGGCCGGAGCGGCGGCCGGAGGTCTGTGTCGGGGTGTTGGGTAGGCTGCAGAAACCGGGTCGGAGCATGGATCCTCTCGGAGACCCGAAAACCGGAGAGCCCACCGGAACATTCCAGGTCGAGGGTAGAGATTGAACCTTACCAAGGTGGAGGTTCCGGACTGAAGCTACCATTTCGTGGATCGAACCCGAACCCGACCCGACCGAGCGGCTGAGGGTCTGACTCATCGGCGACATGGGCGGAGAGTCCGCCGGCGATTCCAACGGCGGCGACATGAAGGAAAGCGATTTGGGGTCCAGAGAGTACGAATCCGACGAATTGACGCTCCGGGGGCTCTGACCGGGGAGGACCCGGAGCTGCTCCGGCGAGTGGGCGAAGAAGCACACGCGCCGGGGACATCCGAGCCCGTCCTTACACGCCTGAGTCCGGTAACGCGCCGGGTGGAGCCAGCACTCGAACACGCCGTGAGCGAACTCGCACGACTCGCCCCTCCGGCAACTCCCCTTCCGGAACTCGGCGCACGCCGTGCCGGAGTAGTGGAACTTCCTCGGGTCCCGCCGGCGAGCCTTCTCTCCGGGATGCGCGTACGGACACTCCGTCCAGTCGTGCGACCGGCCGCGCGGGCACCGACGGATTTTGAACTCGAACATACGGAAATGGTCGCAGGAGTACGCGTCCACCGGCGCGTCGGAGTCACGCGCCGAGAAGTCCGAGTCGGACTCGAAGTCGGGCAGGTACTGCTGGAGCGCCGAGAGAGCCTCCTGGAGGTAGACCGGGCTGTACTCGGAGTCTCGATGACGTGGCGAGAAGCTCTTGGCCGTTGGATCTTCAATGGGGCTCCACGGAGGGATATGGACCGTCGGATTGTGACGGCGAGGTTCACCGAGCATCATTTTCACGGTGGCTTTGGAAAGATTTTGTATAACAAATCTCCGGCAGGGTCTCGGTGTTTATAAACTGCCTCACCAGTGGCTTTTACGTCATTTTCACCAAAATCTAACCACGGTTAACTCACAACTAACCACGGTTAAGTGCCAATGGATCGAATAGATATTATATTGTTACTGTCGCGGTTAAAATAATGGGGAAGTACTCGAGTTACCGTGCTGTTTTGGCGGGTTGCGAAACAGAACACACCGGATGCCACGTGTCGAAACTGTTTCTACAATCTTGTTGCCACGTGGAGGATATGTTCGGGTTCAGGGAGTTTTGGTGACAGCGCTGTTACTGTGTTATGAACTTCCAGCAAGCTTCGAATCGGACGAGACGTAGAGCGATAGAAGCAAAGGTAATTAACTATTTTTGTTTTTAAGGAAACGAATAAAATAAGATATTAATTTGTAGTATTAAAAAGTCAAAAGAATTATTATTATGAGATTTATTCCTATGATTTGGTCAATCCTAAATTGACTAATTGTCCTCTTTTTCATGTCGATTAGAGCACACACTCTTTGTGTATGCTTGGTGTTGAAAATTTTAATTTTTTTATTGAATGGAAACTTAATTAATATGCTGATTAGGTGGATAACAAGATAATTTTATGTAATGATTATCAGCTAATCCGTTATTTTATCGCATAGTTTTATAAGAATTATCTATTATACAAATTCGATCAAAAAATGAGTTTGTGGCCGGGGCAGTTTGTGGTCGGAAAGGGGCGGTTAGAGGCCGTGGCACTCTTTTCCTCTTGTCTCCCTTAGGTCAGTTGGTACGATGGCTTTTTCGTCTAAGGTTCGGACACCCCTCTCTCGTTCGTTGTTTATGGTCGTCTTTTCATGGACCTCTTACGTGGCTGCCTCCTTGTGGGTCTCTGTCGTGGTCGTCTCCTTGTGGGCCGAAACTGTGGCCGCCTCTATGTGGGCCGAGAAGTTTCCACCATCCTTCCAGGTTTTTTAGAACCTATATATCTGTGCACGATTCTCCTTGGCTCCCGCTCTCTCAAGTCAGACTTCTTGAACTCGGATGTTTTTGTTCTCCCTCGCACGTCTGCTTTTGTTGTGTCCCCGATTTGTTCTACCGACGTCCGTTTGTTATCTTGGCCTTTAATCGTCTCCATCTGATGTCGTCATCACCACAAGGCAAAGTACATTCGTGCTCGTAGTTGTCTACCCCTTAGATCGACGAGGACCCTGACCCTCCGAGGTGAGGCCCAATAGGTTGTGGATACCTATAAGGCCCCAAAACAGGTGACACCTCTCGGCGTTCCAACCATCCTTTGGTTTTATCTGGAAGGGTCATGTTCCATGGGGTGAGGTTGTCTATCCAACCGCTAGTTAAGACAGCTTTCCGATTGGGTATTTAGATCTTGGTCTCGCGTTATTGTGTTTATCTCCAGATGTCAATTCTATTCTACAGTTTTATGTAGAGATCGTTTTTGTTTTAGCCACGTTTGTCGGATCACCTATTTTGTTCCAAATGGAGGATTTCAATCGTTATGCTGATTAAATGTTTGGCATGGTATTGTATTGCAAAAAAAATTATGCTAGGGTATTATCTTACAAATAAATGTTTAACAAAATATTATATTACAAAAAATATATACCAATGTATCATCTTACAAATAAATACGGGTTATTTTCATCTCACTACCCTAACTATGTGTTTTTTTTTTCATCTCACTACCCTAACTATGTGTTTTTTTTCATCTCACTACCCTAACTATTTTTTGTGGAACCTGACTACCTAGAATGCATATTTTTTTTCACTTTCATGCCCGCCGTCAATTTGTTATCCATTTTTGAATGAAAACACTTAAAAAGTCCATACTACCCTTCACTAACAATCAAATTTTCAAAAGCATGCCATTGGTTTTCAAAATTTCTTTAAAAAAAATAAGTTTTTAATGTCACAAAAATGCATTCTAGGGGAGTGAGGTGCCACTAAAAATGCATTCTAGGATAGTGAGGTGCCACAAAAAATAGTTAGGGTACGAAAGTGAAAAAAAATATTTTAGGGTAATGAGGTGCCACAAAAAATATTTAGGGTAATGAGATGAACAAAACCACATAATAAGGACAGTGATCATGAGATGAAAATATCCCAATAAATATTTAATTGAGTATTATATTAAAAAAAAAACTACAACTACCCAAACAGTCAACCAAAATCATTAAATAGTAAGTTCTATCTTCAACATGTATACTAATATCCTCTTACCTTCATAATTACTCATAATATTGTATTATTAGTTGAAAACAACGGTTCCTGTTGGTCATCCTTATCCAAATCTAGAGAACACAAGTTGCCATTTGTAAAACAACTAAGTTACCAATAACAATAGGGTTGCTTTGTGCCACACAATGATGGGGTCTTAGCTTTTACAAAAGCATAGGCTTTGCACTTTTGCTTCTTTTAGATGGTACCCAAAACCAAACATCGGTTGTTGGAGAAACTCAAATGTGGTATCTGCAACAAGTGGAGTAGCCAGGAAGCAAGCGCACACATTTATGCTTTTGTCTGAAAAATGCTCGTGATTGTTAATGTTGTTCTCATGTTCCCCAACAAGTAGGAGGGTGGCCGGTCCAAAAGGAATGGTCTAGAGCTTGGAGTGGTGCGACAGTGTGAAAGTTATTCACCTTAGAGTAGGAGGGTTGACGGAACGTTTTATCGTTATAACCAGCATATAAAGAAGTCTGGTTGTGAATCGACAAGTCAGATTAATTTTTTTATTTGATCGATTTTGAGTACGATCCGTCTGATCTTATTCCTAACAGACCAGGTTTGAACCGGAATATATGATACGTAATAAAGTTTAAAAATGTCTAAATGTTAGGCACACGGGGAAGCTCCAATATTATGCATTCAAACGACATTTTTTAGCACATTCAAACGTGCTTTTCTCTCCCAAAACAACGACAGTTTCCGATAATTTTTAAGATTTTCCGTATATTTGGATAGAAAATCCATATTCCCCTAAAATATCACTATCTCAAACCCTAAAAACACTTTATATGATCTCTGAACTCTAAATCCTAAATCCCAAACTCATTTGTCTTGTCTTTCCATCGGAGTGTAATTTAGGGTTTTTCGAGTTTGGGAATGATTTTCAAAGTTTTGGAAATGGGTATTTTCGGAGGGTGGGCGGACCAAAAGGAGTGGTATAAAGCTTGGAGTGGCACGATAGCGTGAAAGTTATTCAACTAATAGTAGGAGGGTTGACGGAATGATTAACAGATATGACTCGTATACGTATATATGATTGTGAATTGATAGGTCAGTGGGTGTATTTGTTTGATCGATTTTTGAGTACGAATCCGTTTGATCGAATTCCAAACAGACCGACTTTGAACGGGAATATCTAATAAGCGATGGAGGTTGAAAATGTCTAAACGTTTAAAATGAAAAGGATTCTCCAATAATATGGCTTCAAACGACATTTTTTTCATCAGAAACGTGTTTTTCTTCAAAATGGTAATTATCTACTTTGTTTATCATAAAAAACAATGGTTTTTCATTGATTTTCAAAATTGTTCGTAAATTTCAATGAATAATCTAGAAATCCCTAAACTATCTGTACCTGAACCCTAAAATCTAAAATCTAAACTCTTTACTTACTTATCTTGTTCTTCCCATTAAGTACAATCTATGATTTTGAGGGTTCGGCGAGCATTTTTTTAGGATTTGAGTAAGGGTATTTAAAGAATTTCTGAACTTTGTGGGAGGATGTTCTGTCTAAAATAACGGATATTTTTAAATCGATAGAAACCGTCGTACTTTAATGATAAACGGAAGATATACGTATCTTTTCGAGAAAAAAAGAGAACAACACGTTTATATTGAAAAATAGCCGTTTAAAAACATATCGATCCAATTTCCTCTAAATACAATATCAAGCAATAAGCATGCAGCTTATTTGTACGTTACGATTGATTCGAATATTTAAAGGAACAAGTGGCATTTTTAATGATTCAAAAGGATAGGATTAAGGTTGGACAAGATATTGAGATGGGAATGACACGTAGCGATGGTGGGTGGTGTGGGGATGAAGAAACCATGTCCTCCATGTGCGATATGTGATGGTCCTCTGAGCTCTTCACAGTTTTTGTGAGAGGGAATTGGAGTATATAGCATCAAAAGCTCTGCCTAACCCTACCTTTCACTTTCTCTCTCCTCTTTGTTCTTCAGTTCTAAGTTACGTAGACGTGTACACATTAGCCCCAATCTTGTTGTTTTAATAACTGAGTTTTTGGCTCAGTTGATTATTTAATATAATATCAGAACGTGTACTTAGCATCCACATCGCTCACCGTCGGTATTGCTGGGTGGGGAGGTGCTCACGGTGAGTATTAAAATAAATTTTTTTGTCGCCAGCTCACCGCCTGTGGTAAACGACAGCAACTTGCAGTGAGACATTAACCGTTCTAAGTTACATAGACGTATACACATTAGCTCCAACTCTTGTTTGTTAATTAATTGATAATTAAGTATTTAACAATTTTGTTTTTTTGTATGATTAATCCATATTAATCTTGTTACTTTAAGAGCTGAGTTTTTAGATCAGTTTATTATCTAATATAATGTTAGAACGTATACATATTTCTGAAATGACTTATCACAATAATAAGCGTGGAATATAAATTGAAAATAATATATTTTTTACAAATATGTTATTAATTATTAATTTAAAATTTAATATGTATCTTCCATTTTGATTATCAAACGAATATTTTTTTTACAAGTTATCATATCATAAAAAATAGTTTTTACTCGTAATCTTAAATAATAAATACTATACTAGTAAAGTTTGTGTCAAATATAAGTTCTGTTTTCGTCAGTACGGGGTTTAAATTATCAAAAACCAGATATTCGAACGCGACACTTGGGAATACCTGACCTCAAACTTAGTTATACTTATTTTGTTCATGCTTCTTATTCGTTATTTTCGGTTTTGTTGAAAAAATATACGTGTAGACCAGACAGATTTAAATACAAATCTTTCATACAATATGATGTTATATCATAATAGATAAGGTGTTACTCAATAATATTTGAGTAGTTGTTTATTTGGACCATAAAAAACACTACATTTTTTACAATAATAATGAAAAAAAATCGTTCAATAGAATTTGTAATATTAGCTGATAAATTTACATGCATAATATGACAACAACAAAAAAAAGCAAAAAAGCAGCCGCAGCTCTCCCTTTCCCTCTGCTAGGGTTAGGGTTTGAGCTTTGTGGAAAATCTTCTCGTGTTGCCATGGCTTGTTCGCAAGAGATGGAGGGCGGGGAGGATGTCCTTGACGGCGGGCTGTCTCAGGGACTGCGTCTGTCGGAGAAAGGTGACCAGGAAACGGAGTCTGACTCGGGGTCGAGGACGGCGGCGGTGAAAGCGATTGTGGACGCCGGATTCGTGATCCCGGGTGGCGTTGCAACGGGGAGGGACGAAAACGCATGTCTGATGCGTTTCTCGGCCCACCGTACGGAGGAGGAAGGAGGGGTTGCAGGGGGGCGCCTCCAATCGGGTCCGGGGTGTCTGCGCCGAACTCCGGCGACTAGACCAAGGCCGAGGCGCCTGGGGAGGAGCTCGTGTCGGAGAACACTGACTAGCGGTGGTGGGGGAGAGAAACTCTCGCCTTTGCCGCCGTTGGCCAAGGGGGAGGAGGAAGAATCCCCGATTGTGGGGTCCTCGGGTTTGGCTGTCACGCTGGAGGAGGCGCCGGAAGCCGTTGCGTGGAGGAGAAGCAAGGGCAAGGGTCCGGCTGCGCGAGAAGATGCTAGGGCTTCGGTGGGCTGGCCTGAGGAGCAGTTGGGCCTGGGCCGAGGGTTAACGACGTCGGATGGGGCGTCACATGTAGCGGCGGTGGGCTTCAAGCACCCTCGCCTCCAGGAATGAGACTAGGGTGGCCCGGGGAGGGGTGGGTCAACTTTGGCCCCTTCCCGGCGGATGGATGGAGACGGCACCATCACCAGTTGATATTTATCTCCCCTGCCAGTCCGGAGTCAGCAAACCCGCGTTCAGGAGCCCTACCATTATCTGTTCAGGGAGGACGACGCACGCTGACATACCGGGGGAGATGTAGGTCCACCAGTATTCCCCTAAACTTGGTTGGCTCGCCTCGTCCCACGTTGGAAGAAGCATGTTGTATCGGTGTCACCAGACGCTACCGCAGATATCCCCTTCGTCCGCAAAACCCATTACCAGAGCCGATTTTATTGCTTTCAGTTCATTTCTATTTATTAGTTGGATTGTTATGTAGGTGGGGTACATTTCAGTACCTACCAAACTCTTTTATTATGATTTAATACAAATTTCAATATTTACTCAAAAAAAAATGACAAAAAAAAACACTACATCAAATAAAAAAATATTATTATTTTTTAATTCAGACAAGCATGTTTCATAAATAGTTTACACCTTAAAAATTCTAGATATTTCTTGCCTACTATTTCCAGACATTATTAGTAGCACGTGGAGCTTCTCCTCCTCTCTAGACTCTTCCATGCGCATTCTAGAAATTTCCACGCCACCTCTCTAACCTGCTCCCGTATGCACCATTCACCCCCTACCGACAAGTTGGTACCAAAATTACATAAACCCCACGCCGCCTGGCGATATTTATAACCCAATGAACAAAAATAGTTTCTTTTCACTTTCTATAATTAGCATGCACAGTCACAAACTGTTCCACTATTTATGACGTCATAATAGCCGAGCCGCCCCTATTGAATAAAAAGCGGGTATATTAAAAACGGGTGGACTATAATTGAAGGGTCACGTGAAGGGCAGGCCCGAGAAACGCTGAGAGGCCGCCACGTGTTTGTCGGATCTGGACACGTGGCGCGGAACGGATAACTTGTGCGTACGTTCCGACAAGCAACTGAACAGTAACTGTGGTTTTTGGGAAACTCCATTCATTGCCCATATCGTACGGACAATCCCGACGTGTCCACTTTCGCAGCCTTTGACCGTACACGTGCCCTTGTCTTTATTCCCCACCTCTCCGGTTCTGTGTCTTGCAGAGTGTTTTTTTGTATTGGCCGCCGGATGAGCGCCACGCGTTGGGGATGAGGCGGCGTGGTGCGTTGTGGTCCGTTGGATTTGGTACCGAGATTCGCGTTGTCTGAAATTGATTGTGTGTTGACTTTGACTAGAACGAGATTAAGGGTCGGTTTGGGATTAAACAGTTTGTAATAGTGACTAATCATGTAAAGTCGACTAACGATATTTTATTAATAATTTAATATTGAATTTTTTTTCGCCCATGAGAGCATGTAGGACGTAAAGGCTCGTATGTGAAGTTTGTATGTAAGATTCGTATGTTTGTTGGATAAAATAGTGGGACTCGGGACTCAAAACAGTGTGTGTTTTACAATTGGACTTAGATGTGAGACTTGTATTGTGAGTGGACCAATCATATTTAGTTAAGTATGATTTTTCGTATTTTAAAAAAAATAGGACGAGTGGCATCACGGGAGTGGCTGGCGTCAAGACTTGGCCTGTCCCGTGGTTGTGGGACGTGGGACACGGGACGCCGCCCGGCCCACATTTTTGCGGGACGCATAAAAGCCGTCCCACAACGAGACGACCCGCGTCCCGCAAAAATGCGAGCCGAACATACGATCCGATCAACTGAACATGCTCTAAAATAGATAGGTTTGTGAATGATTTATACGGCCGTATATGATACTAAACTCAATTTAATACATAAAGTGTAGTTTTAATGTTGTATTTCATCGAAGGCTACATAGTCCAATTTTGTTTCACCGTACTCCTTTCGGCGGATCTACCTAACTCATATTTATCTTTCTCTCAAGGTGTTTTTTTACCGATGATGAAATTCATATACGAGATATAAAATAACGATGCGTTCTCGTCATCCAGCTCCGAAATCAGTCGTGTTCGAGAGGATAGTTTTAAAACGAACATGGTGTCCCAGTCACTTTGACTTGTGAGATGGGTACACCCGACCTTACATGAAGGGCATGAACATGGCAATTAGGTGAAGCCCCCCTCTCGTGATTGCTTGAGCCGATCCATCCCCCACATTTTGGTAGATTTTAAAGTTTAATACCTTTTTTTTCCTTTCTATAAAGTCTCGAGGGGACACGTGGAACAAATGAACCATTATCATCCCCTAATTAACCCTTCAATTAAGCGATCACAGCATTGTTTATGCCGTGTCCTATAGGTCGTAATCTCTTATAACCAACCATTTTTTCTAACTTATTCACATCCCCCAACTACCCAAAATCGCCATGGATACAAATGCAACGAATCCAATAGATGGTGATATTATCGGTGCGAGTTTGAATCATATCAAACGACTTTTGGTTGGTTAAAATTTACGTTTCTAGGTTTCTAACTACAATCATTGATCATATTTAAAATTCAGGCTCAAGAAAACACACAAAACCTACCGTGTAACCTAATTGGTGTGATGATAATGATTGTGTAAAAAAGTAATTCCTCATCTGTGCGTCTCCGCCACTACTCATGTGTGCCATTGTTGATTGCTTGAGCGTCGCTTTTAAAATACGTATATGCGAATACAATTAGTTGATCTTATCTCGAATCAAAAGCATACGATAAGTATTGATTTCGACATCGAACCTGACTTCTCGTGATCCAAATAAATCTTGACTCTAACACACTAATTTCCAATCTAGTTGATAACAAAACACACTCTTAACTTAGTTAATGAGCTAGCAATCAATTACACATATAGCCCACCGGACACGAAAGTCACAGCCCCGACGTCAAGGCTAGAAATCAAAGGTCTCCTCATACCGTAGATGGGCCTCTGAACATGTTCCATCACACCGTCCAACGGTAAAATGGACGGTGAAGATCAATCCGTGTCCTTGATCGTAGTTACTGGGGTCCACCATGCATGGCCGGTGACGGTGAGAGTAACATTTTCTCGTGGTGGGACATGGCGCAAGATAGCAACACGCACTATGGGTTCGTTTCGAACTGGCCATGAAGTCGATGGTTTGTTGCTCCACTAATAGCATGTGTTGTAGGAACCATTTTTGAGGTACGAAACGAGGATTGGAGTGTAGGATTTGGATAAATATGTGTGTCACGTTTTGCTGACGTGTCAAGTTTTATGTCGTCTTTTATTGTTGTTGGATTTTTGTTAGTAAATTATCTGTCGTTCGTCGTTTAAGTGGAAAAATGTGTGAGAGGTTTGTAATACCAGGACGTAACACTAAGGATGGACATTATGGACGGTTATCATAGACGGAGGTTGGAGATCGTTGCTATGGACGGAACCAAACGCTTACGACAAAAGAAGAGGCACGACGCACAAACGAAAAAAAGAAGTTGTGTGGTCTGAAACATGGTCAGATATTAAAGTTCATGAATTAGTTGTGACCATCTATGAAAGTTTGTCAACATTCCGAAATGCTCCATTTGTATTCTGGTCAACAGATCAGTAACCGAATTCATCTAGACCAAAAACTATTGGTGTTCACTCTAATCGATCCTTTTGTCCAACACACCGTGCACGTGATCAAACATATCCTTCCACCGTTAAACAAGACTTTCTATATTGCAATGTCAAATCATATCATTTTGAATTGTTACATTTTTACTATCATATTTTTTTCTTTTTGATTATCCAATATCACATACCTAGCTCATGACAAAGGTTGTTGCTGAAATGAATGAGGTTAATGCTTGATCAACATCGTACTCTTAGTTAGTGGTGGAGCCATATGGGGCCAGAGGGCAAGTGCCATCCTTAATTTAAAAAAAAAAATTATTCCATGTTTTCATTTTCTTTCAAAAATACCCCTTAATTATTTTTTAGTTTCGTAATTATGCCCCTCAATTTTTTGTTATTGTTATGCATTATCATTGAAAATTTTCGGTGCCTCTCCTCACCGAAAAAGCTAACCTCACCATTGCTCATAGTCATATATAAGACGATAAAATCGAGATATTGTTTATAAACTTGTATAAAACGACAACGTATATAATAATGATTCAATGATCATGTGAGGATCAAAGAGTCCAGTCTAGTAATCATGCGATTGTTTAAAGTAAGCTTCTTCAGGAAGATCGGAACCGCGAGAGTGGACACAAGACCAACCTTAACAACTTCCTAACAACATGATTGTCTCATCTTTATCTTTGACCAATTGCCTAGCTAGTGCCTACACAAGCGGTCCAAAGCGCCGATCAACGACGACAAAACCCCCAAAACGCTGATATTTTTGATGTCCAACGATGATTTCACCAACGATTGAGTGTAAATTCACGTTGTCAAGTCATTCTTTATGTTTCAGCCGACGCAAACAATTGGTGTTATTGTCAATACCCCAAGAAAAGAGAGAAGACGAGTTTATTCTGTGTAAATAAATCGTCGATTGAAAACCCGTCTAAAAAGCCCGCCGGCTACTCATGCTCTTGGGGACTTTATAGGATGAGAGGAGGTCTCTAAATTCTAATCCGCATACATGAGATTATTGATGATAACAAAATTGTGCTTCTTAAAACATGTCCCTCTCGACCCCATGGGCCCACTTACATTTCTCGATGCATTAGGGATATGGATCTCATGAAGAAAATGTTGGGCCGGGCTGAAATTAATATAGGCCCTTAAAAGTCCTTTTAGGCCCAACCCTGAATTTTGGGAAGTTAGGCCATTTAAGGTTGTATGTGGTTAGATTGTGAGAAGATTGATTCAGCTTTTTTAGGCAGGGGTGGACGCCGGTTGGTGATTATTCTTTTAACCATAGACCGGCAATTGAATCGTCATTATCGGTTTATTAAGATTCGTAACCGTCATCGTCTTTGTAGTCGGCGGTTATTTAAGAACCCGGCGGGTTACGGAATCAACCGGTTATGATTTTTATCTGGTCCACCAAATCCGTTGGAATTTTTTGTGTCATCATTTTAAGCTTCAAATTTAATCCATGATTTAAAGTTTTTAGCGAAATTTATACTTCATTTTTTATCTGTTGACATTATTTTTTAATATTTATTAATTTAGTTGACAAGGTTTCGATTTTACTCTTTAAAAAAAAAATCTTATTCATATTTTATTTTTGTGGTATTAAACCCAGGATGAGTGCAAATGTGTGATGAATACAAGAGTGAAATGGGAAAAATACAAATATAATTAATAGCTACAATAGTCGACCGGTTCGATTACCATTGGTTTTTGAGTACGCAAACCGTTGACCACCATTTACCACGCCGGGATGTTTTTTAAACCGTGTCCGGCGGTGATACGACCGGTTTTGGGTTTTTCGATGACGGGTATGGCTGGCGACGGTCGGTTTTCAGTGACGGTCGTTTTTTGCCCACCCCTACTTTAAGGGGTGAGAAGAAAAAAACAGTCAATTCGAAAAACAGGCGAAACCGATCAATTTAAAGCGAGAAAGTTTGGAAAAACCAAAGGGTTTTGGTCGCTTTTTTTTTTGTCCAGAAATCTGTATCGAAATTAAATCTCAGATTTCAAAATAGTAAAAAATGACTATTGCTTATCCCTAGACTCTTGATGTACCTATTGATGTTTAACACATGTAAACTATGGGTAAAAATGCAATTCAAAGGTACATAATTTAGACAAAACCCCGTTCGATTGTATTCTCGTATGCGAGATGTTTTACATCAGATAATGTTAATATTGTATCTCAATCGTTAACAACACGAACGTGTTAAATATTGATGATAAAATTAGTTTGAATACGATACATCAACTTCATAAGTTAACTGTTCATCTCGCTAAACACGATATACAAAAAGAAGCGGGAAGAAACAAATATTCCAAGTTTAGATCACAATTACAGTTATTAATGTATTGGAAATGCATATTTCAAAGTTCAGATCATATTTACACTTACTCATGTATTGGAAATGCATATTTCAAGTTTCAAGCTCGAAATAACACTAACTTCAACTACACTCAATCAAAGTGATACGGGCCCATTGGGCCTAAATATCCAATCCATTACCCGAGGCCCAACGGCCCATTATGAGAGGGCCCTCTTTGTCTGCTTCCCTCTGTTCTCTTCTTCTTCACTGTCCTGTCGTCTCTCTCACTCACTATCATTGCTCTCTCTCTCAATCCTTCACCTTCACGACAATTTTCACCTGCAACGCTCTCAATCTCGTTCGTTAGCTCTCCATTTTCACTTCCACGATCCAATTCGTCTCTTACCAGTTTCGAATCGACGATTGAAACTCTATCTGATTTCAATTTCATACACCACCATGCAAATTCTCCAGACCCATCCTCACAGAACCCACTGAAACCTTTCCTCTCCCTCCGATTCTGGGTTTTTTTTGATTTTTTTCCTTCAATCCATTACTGGGTCTTATCACTCTGATGAGTTTCGCCTCCCTCAATGGCTCCAACATCTCTGTATCTCTTCATAATCACGATTTTCACCGTAAGCCCTTGTTTATGTATCGATTCCGATGGCCGGTTCTCGGTTTTGAACTTCGATGCCGATCTGTTTCACGGCGACTACACTCCTCCCGCGCCCCCTCCGCCGTCTTCGCCGCCGCGCCCTCCGTCGCTGTCCTGCGAAGAGGGTCTCCGGGGAAAAGGGTCGCTCGACACTTCGTGCGAGATCAATTCGAGCTTGAGTTTCTCCAACGATGTGTACATAGAGGGATTGGGAAGCTTGTACATAGGACCTGGAGTAACTCTGAGCTGCCCCATCAAAGCTTGCTCGATTTTCGTTAATTTAACTGGGGATTTCCATCTGGGTCGGAACGGGTCGATTCGTGCCGGGACGGTGTGGGTCGATGCTGAAAATGCGAGTTTACTTGATGGGTCGGTGATAAATGTGTCTGGGTTGGCCGGTGAGCCTCCGGCGCAGACCAGCGGGACTCCCTCCGGCGTGCAGGGCGCCGGAGGAGGGCACGGCGGGAGAGGAGCTAGCTGTGTTTCTGATAATACTAAGCTTCCAGATGATGTTTGGGGAGGTGATGCTTATTCTTGGTCTTCTCTGAATGAGCCATGGAGCTATGGGAGCAAGGGTGGGACTACTAGTAAGGAAGAGGATTATGGTGGGGATGGAGGTGGAAGGATCAGGTTTGATTTAGCTAGCTCGATCGAGCTTTCCGGGAGTCTTTTTGCTGTTGGAGGTGATGGTGGTATCAAAGGTGGAGGAGGCTCTGGTGGCAGCATCTATATCACCACTCACAGAATGTAAGTTTTGCTTCCCTCAATTGATTTTGCCTTGTACTTGATTTCTGTTTGTGATTTATATATTTGTCGGGTTTAATCGAGGCCATGAATTTACCTTTCTTTGTTTAGTTTGTGCATAATTTAGGATGATGTATGTGTGTATGTAAACATTAGGTTAGAGATGGAGTACTGACCTCTGAATCTCTGATACTACTGAATTGAATTCTAAGAACGGATGTGGTGGTTTGTTCGATTAGTTCAGCAAGGGCTCAACATTGCTGTCATTTATTATTATATTAGTTAGGGATAACAGCAAAAAGTACACCGAAATATGCACTTTTTGCAACTTGTAGCCCTGTTCTTTGATGATTGCAAAAAATTACACTCAATTTTCCTTTTTGTTGCACTTTGTATAAATTTGTTTCAAAATGAGGATTTTACCCTCTCGTTTTTTACTTCATATTATTCAAATCTAAATTGTAAGGGTAACATCTTCATTTTTATACAAATTGCAACAAAAAAAGACAAGTTCAGGGTACCGTTTTGCAATTATCAAAGAAGAGGGCTACAAGTTGCTAAAACTGAATTCCCACTCTTGACCCGGACTGTATTGAACATGCATATGGCAAACTACGATCGGGGTAGAAACTTAATATAATGGGGTTTAGAAACCATTAAGCGGCGAATGTCACTTATCAAGTGGCATGATTTTATCACTATAGAAACTCTTGTCATACATAGATAAATGCCTATTATTTATGGTTTGTACAAGCGTCTTTCAAATATCTTTGACTATTTATAACTCCATGAAGAGCAGGACTGGAAGTGGTAGAATTAACGCCTCAGGAGGTGATGGATTTGCAGGAGGTGGTGGCGGAAGAGTTTCCATTGATGTCTTCAGCAGGCATGATGACGTGGAAATCTTCGTTCATGGTAAGAACAGATCTTTAAAAAATAATAGTTAAGAATAAAAAGTCTAAATTGTCATATATCTTAAATTTCTTACTCTTTGTACGGTACAAAGAGGAAGAAAATTAAGGGAGGTGAAAAAATAGATTTATTTGCTTATTATTTTGTAAATATAAATTGTAAGGGTATAATCATCACTTTTGTTCAAATTGCAACGAAAAGACAAGTTCAGGGCACCTTTTTGCAATTATCAAAGAAGAGGGCTACAAGTTGCAAAGAAGTAATAGCTCAGGGTGCTTCATTTGCAATTATCCCAAGTTTATATTTAGTTTTACTCATTTTATAAGTTCTATTTAGCTTTTTTAAACTATATACTCTAAAAGTTTGATCCGTTTGGGTTGGGCATAATCTAAACACATTTTTTTTTGTAATGCATGTCATATTGTGCAGGTGGGCGGAGTCTTGGCTGCCCTGAAAACTCAGGTGCTGCAGGGACATATTTTGATGCTGTGCCAAGGAGTCTTGTCATCAATAATCATAACTTGTCAACTGAAACGGACACGCTTCTGCTGGAGTTTCCCAAACAGCCTCTTTGGACAAATGTTTATGTTCGAAATCATGCCAAGGCTTCTGTTCCTTTGTTCTGGAGTCGTGTGCAGGTCATCAATTGTTACATGAATATATACCATACATATATTTATGTATTTACTAGTGATAATTGCAAATACTATCGGTCAACTATATTTTTTAAATCCCCCAACTATTTTCCGCCTGCAAATCCGTTATCTTTAACAAGAATAAGTCATGTCACTTCTATGTTTTGAGAATGACAGTTTTACCCTTCACATTACCGTGTTTTGCTATTTGGGACCCTTATGTATACACTTTTGCATGGTTACTTTTGACCTTTTGAAATTTTTTTAACCCCGTTAGTGGAATTGCAGACGGATGATAGTTGGGGGATGGTTTTTGCAAAAAAATAGTTCATCGATGGTATTTGCAAAACACGCATAGTCCCCGCAAGTTTTTGCAATTATCCCTATTTAATATGCTTTAAGTTCAAGTTTCCCTTGTGATTGAAGAGTTTTGTGCATTTATAGGTACGGGGACAAATTCATTTATCCTGTGGGGCTACCTTGAGCTTTGGTCTTGCACATTATGCTTCATCAGAATTCGAGTTAATGGCAGAAGAACTGTTGATGAGTGACTCTGTTATCAAGGCAAGCATCTCTTATCTCAGTGGCTATTATATTTATCAAAGGGGTAATTGCAAAAAAGTACCTTGAGGTACTCACTTTTGGCAATCTGTAGCCCTCCTCTTTAATAATTGCAAAAAAGGGCCCTTAACCTGTACTTTTTTTGCATTTTGTATAAATATGTTTCAAAATGACGTTTTACCCTTGTAAATTTATAATTTTAATAATAGTAATTAAAGAACAAAAATAATCCAGATTTTATTATGTTTTAAATATAAATTGTAAGGGTAAATCGTCATTTGTATACAAATTGCAACAAAAGGACAGGTTCAGGGTGCTTTTTGCAATTATCCGTTTATCAAATGGTTTACTGATGACACTCTTTTTAGATTTTTGGTGCTCTTCGTATGTCTGTCAAAATCCACTTGATGTTGAACTCTAAAGTACTTATAGACGGCGGTGGTGCTAGTGATGACATTGTTGCAACATCATTACTCGAGGTCAGCAATTTGGTGGTTCTCAAGGTATATTATCCGTTACGCCTGTTCTTGTGATTCTTTTTGCGGGCTATCTCGGTTCTTGATATTGATACTCAGTTTGAATTTATGGCTTATTTGGACGCCAGGAATCTTCAGTCATACACTCAAATGCAAATTTGGGGCTCCATGGGCAAGGGTTTTTGAATTTGACAGGAGCGGGAGATGTGATCGAAGCTCAACGCCTCACTCTGTCGTTATTTTATGGTATCAATGTAAGCTCACGGATCCTAATCAAGTTTGTTTTTATTCCTTTAGATGATTGTCAAAAGTGTTCATTACAGTAGGTGTGGTACTATGTCCTACCATCAATCTGATAGTGATACATAATGAGCTCAAAACTTAATAATGGATAATTTCACTAGGTAACCCTTAAGTATGGACCCTTCTTAATCAACTACCCCTAAGTTATTTTTTTTGACAGCCTCCTAAGTTTTTTTGTAGTCTTGATTTACCCCAATTCCATCAACTTTAAGATGTGAACTCATGAAAATAACCTCATTTTTATTTTTCCATGAGGGTATTTTCGTCGTTTCACACCCAAAAGTTGACGGAATCGGGATAAAAAGGAGACAAAATTGTGGGGTTGTCAAAAACGTTTTTGAACTCAGGGGTAGCTGATTGAGAATGGTGCATGCGTAATGGTAGCTGAGCGACATTATCCCATAATTTAATAGTAGGACGGATTGTAGATAACTTCTTTATGCATATTTACTATCTGGTGCGGTTTTGTTTCTTTTTGTCGTGATTCTGACATTGGATACTTATGCCTATTTTCCACGCGAAGCTTGGTCCAGGAGCTGTTCTGCGTGCTCCCTTGAAGAATGCCAGTAACTATGATGTGTAAGTTGCGTTATGTCATTGTTAAGCTATTTTACAAAATTTATGATGCCGGTATAAGCTAGAATCATGCTTTTTTTATATTAGAGAACCAACTCAACTAAAAACTCAAGCTGATAGTTGAAGGTCCAATTATAGTTTTATATTATTACATTTTCCTTACTTAACTACATACTCATTCTTGAAAATGGTAGCACACCACGGCTTTTTTGCGAACCTCAGGATTGCCCCATGGAATTACTTCATCCACCTGAAGATTGTAATGTGAACTCATCACTGTCCTTCACTCTTCAGGTACATTTCATTAGCCACAGTATGTGTTGTATAATTCATCTTGGGCAATTTGTACATGATCCACATTGCTTCTCACATGTTTCCTTGGGTTTGCCGATACAGATATGTCGGGTTGAAGATATACTTGTCAAAGGCATCATAACAGGATCTGTTGTTCATTTTCACTGGATTAGGACTGTAGATGTTCAATCATCTGGTGTAATCAGTGTATCTGGGCTGGGTATTGTCTTTGCTCGTGCTTCATATATAACACTACACATTCAATCGTCACAAAGCTAGAGTGAAATTTTAGTAACAATTAATAGGGATAATCTCACTCAACTACCCCCAAGTATGCACTTTTCTCAATTAAGTTTTAGAAGTTTTTGACAACCCCCAAGGTTTTTTGAAGCTTCAAATTTCCCCCAATCTTGTCAACTTTTGGGTCTAAAATAACGAAAATACCCTTATTTTTGATCAACTTCCCCTAAGTTTTAGAAGTTTTTGGCAACCCCAAGGTTTTAAAAGCCTCAATTTCCCCCAATCTTGTCAACTTTTGGCGTGGAATGATGAAAATACCCTTATTTTGTAATCCACCTACCCTGAGTTTTAGAAGTTTTTGATTACCCCTTAAGGTTTTTAAAGCCTCAATTTCCCCAATCTTGCCAACTTTTGGGTTTGAAATGGCAAAGATACCTTTTTTTAAAATATTTTTTTCATGAGTATTTTCGCCATTTAACACCGAAATTTTGACCGAATTGAAGTAGAACGAGACTTCAAAATTTTCTGGGGTTGTCAAAAACTTTTTAAACTTGGGGGTAGTCAGTTAAGAATGGTGCATACTTTTATAGAACTCCTTACTGTTATTGAAGGTGTAACGTTTTGAGTTTTTTCGCCAATTGTGGCTAGGCAATGTTCTATAATGTCTTATTTGGACTTCTTGCAGGTTGCAGTGGTGGGGTAGGTAGAGGAAGAGTTTTTAACAATGGCCTCAGTGGCGGTGGCGGCCATGGTGGTAAAGGCGGGGACGGGTACTACAACGGCAGTCATATAGAAGGTGGTGTTACATACGGAGATGCTAACTTACCTTGTGAGCTTGGTAGTGGTAGTGGAGATGATACTCTGGCTGGCGCTACTTCTGGTGGCGGTATAATTGGTGAGCTTTTTTGTGCAAAAATGTTCGTTTAATTAACAATTGTTATCGTACTTGTATAATAGATCGAAGAGCATTGCTTGGTTTCAAACCCTTAATTAAAAAGGGATAATCTCAACCAATTACCCCCAATTTCAAATTTGGGATAGTTGCAAAAAGGTACCATGAGGTATTCACTTTTTGCAACTTGTAGCCCTCTTCTTTGATGTTTGTAAACACGTGCCATGAGCTTGTCTATTTGTTGAATTTTGTATAAAGTGATGATTTTACCCTTAATATAATAATTGAAGAACAAAGATCCAAAGTTTCATAACCGTTAAATTTCTTACCCTTTGTACCATACAAAGAGTAAGAGGTTTATACAAAATTTAAATTTCCGAGGGTAAAATGGTTATTTTGAAACAAATTTATACAAAATGCAAAAAAAAAAAGTTCAAGATACTTTTTTTTTGCAATAAACAAATAAGAGAGCTACAAATTGCAAAAAGTGTACACCTCTTGCTACTTTTTTGGAATCCCCTCTTCAATTTTTTTTTGACAACCCTCCTAAGTTTTTCCAGTCTAAATTTATCCCAATCCCGTCAAGTGTTTGGGGTGTGAAATAATGAAAATACCCTTATGAAGTTTACGGGATTCAGATAAACGTAGGCTACTTTTTTTAGTAATTGTTGGCAAAAGATGCCCATGTTTCATCTGCCGAGGCACACAACTTTCTTGACCATATTATCCTTTTTTTTCTTTATTGTTTTTATTGGTGTTATTTGATAGAGAAATGTTAAACGCGTCTTCTTAATTTTGCAGTGATGGGTTCATTGGATTACCCGCTATCAAGTTTGTCCGTCGATGGTTCACTTAGAGCTGATGGTGAAAGCTTCGGAGAAACTATTAGAAATGACGTTAAGTTCCATTCAAGTATTGCTCCTGAGGGTCCCGGGGGCGGATCTGGTGGAACTATCCTTTTGTTTGTTCTTTCGTTAGTCCTTCGCGATTCTTCTAGCGTGTCGGCTGTTGGAGGACACGGTAGTCCAAGTGGCGGTGGAGGCGGAGGCGGTGGAAGGATTCATTTCCATTGGTCGGATATACCTATTGGGGATGAATATTTTCCGATTGCGAGTGTTGAAGGAAGCATAGTGACCGGGTATGTCTTCGATAAATGTATAATATTTAGGGATAATTGCAAAAACTTGCGTGAACTATGTGCGTTTTGCAAATACTATCGGTGAACTATATTTTTTTTGCAAATCCATTATCTTTAATGAAAATTAGTTATGTGACAGTGACATGACTTCAAGTTCTTTGGAAACGACAATTTTGCCCTTTACGTTATATGTGTTTTGCAATTTGGAACCATCATGTATACGTGTTTTGCATGGTTACTTTTGACTCTTTGCAAAAAAATAACACCGTTAGTAGATTTGAAGACGGAAAATAGTTGGACGATTTACTTTTGCAAAAAAAAAAATAGTTCGCTGATTTGCAAAGCGCGCATATTTCATTGCAAGTTTTTGCAATTATCCCTAACTTTTATAGCTTAGTTCTGGTGGGTTTTTGTACGTTTTAGTTTTGTTTTTTGGCCTTGAATGATGATTTCGCCCTTTCTTTTTCCTTAACGGTAGGGGGGGATTCAGTAGAGGTGAAGGTCTTTCCGGGGGAAATGGGACTGTTACAGGAAAAGCTTGTCCGAAAGGGCTTTATGGAATATTTTGTGAGGTTAGTACTCAATTTATCTTTGCCATTTCAATTTTGGATTTGGTTGAGGAAGAAAACTAATGAATATGAAAATTCTAGATTCTTTGTTCTGCACCTTTTGATTAAAAAATTTAAGGGCACAATCATCATTTTAAAACCAAATTGGTACAGGAATGCCCTGTTGGCACATACAAGAATGTCACTGGATCTGATAGAGCGCTTTGTCATGATTGTCCATCTTTTGAGCTCCCTCACCGTGCCATACATATCACAGTCCGAGGTATCACAAGACCTTCCCTCATGTTTCTTCTATATGCTTGTGAAAATATACATAATAGCTATTAGCTCATAACTTGATAGTTAGTATATGATAGGGAAAATGCAAAAAAATACCTGAAGGTTTTCACCTTTTGCAGTTTGTAGCACTCTTCTTTGATAATTGCAGAAAATGCCCTTAACTCATCTTCTTGTTGCACTTTGTATAAATTTGTTTCAAAATGACAATTTTATCCCTGAAATCAAAATTTTAAAATAATGAGAAATAATTTTTTTTGAAATTTTCATCTCCCTTGATATTCTTCCTCTTTGTACCTTACAAAGACAAAGAAAAGGGAAAGGAAATTCAAGATTTGTTGTTTTTCACTTACTGATTTTCAAATTTAATTTTCGAAGGGTAAAATAATCATTTTGGAACAAATTTACATAAAGTGCAACAAAAAGACAAGTCCGGGGCACTTTTTTTGCAACTATCATAGAAGAGGGCTACAACTTGTAAACAGTGAATAACTCTGAGTACTACGATAATCCCTCTATAATATGGGTTGTAAAATTAAATTTCTGTTTATGCCCTTAATATGTCGTTTGATTCTTATCTTAAAAAAAGGTTGTTTTATTTTTGTTAAAGTGTGTGTCCCACATTGTAAGTGTATGGACGAATTGACTACTCGATAAACTATTGATGTCTCCACTCATCAGCTTGAGCTTTTTGGTTGGATTGGGCTTTAACAATTCTAAAACTTTGTTCTAATCCTTTTAACAGGTGGTGTAGCAGAAACTCCTTGTCCCTACAAATGTGTTTCTGACAGATTTCACATGCCACACTGCCGTACAACATTCGAAGAGTTAATATACACTTTTGGCGGGCCCTGGTATTTCGTTCTTACTCTGCTAGGCTTCCTCCTCCTTTTATCTTTGGTGCTGAGTGTTGCACGGATGAGATACGTTGGCGGAGATGAGTTACCGGCTGCTGCACCGGCTCGTCGTGGTTCTCGAATAGATCATTCGTTCCCTTTCCTAGAGTCATTGAACGAGGTCTTTATTTAACGTCCTTCCTTGGGCTATGTATGTTTGACCGATGTTTTCAAAGCGATGTTTTGATTCACTTTGATGTCTTTTGTTAGGTCATGGAAACGAATAGAACCGAAGAATCACAAACTCATGTGCATCGAATGTATTTCTTGGGGCCAAACACGTTCTGTGAGCCTTGGCATCTACCGCACTCTCCTCCGCAACAAGTTATTGAAATTGTGTAAGTCCTCTGGTTAAGTGGACCGGGGTTTATTATGGTATCAGATCTTGGTCCGTTTCCACATGAACTCTTTTATTAGAGGTGGGCACAGTCCGGTTAACCGGACCCGACCTAAAGTTATAGAGATGAACCGAGACCTTCCGTTTTCTAGAAATGAAAACCGGTACTGGAACTGTTTTACCTAAAAAAAGTCAGTTATTACCCCACCGGTTATTGTGCCGTTCTGGTTAAAAATCGAACCTGACCGAGAACAACAACAACAAAAAAGACAACGGGCCTCGTTAGAAACCTAAATCGGGCCAAAAATATTTTTAGCCCCAAAAAGGAGCCCAAATGCACAATCCCCGGAGGAATGAAAAAAATAGGAGGGGTGGGTGCATTTTATGCCATCAAATTATCGGATCAAGGGATCACAACCCACGTGCAGAATCCCATGACCCGGCCTACACGTGAAGGGTTTGTTAGAGTCTCCACTTGATTAGTATTTTGGGGCCTCCACCTATCATATTGAGTTATTAAGTGGGCCAGGCTTCAATAGCTGTAACACTTATTTACTATGAGTTAACTGTTAACTGTTAACTGTTAACTGAGTTAACTGAGTTAACTGAGTTAACTGTTAACTGAGTTAACTGTTAACTAAGTTAACAGTTATTTACTATCAGTTACTATAAGTTAACGTGAAGGCCATGATTATTTCTTCATATTATACTATGAGTTAACTGTTAACTAAGTACTAATTTACTTGGCAGATATGAGGATGCATTTAATAGATTTGTTGATGAAATCAATGTTTTAGCTGCCTATCAGTGGTGGGAAGGATCAATCTATAGTATCCTATCCATCATTGCATATCCACTTGCTTGGTCATGGCTACAAGGTCGCCGGAAAAATAAACTGCAACAGCTTCGTGACTATGTTCGATCAGAATATGATCATGCTTGCTTACGTTCTTGTCGCTCTCGGGCTCTCTATGAAGGGATCAAGGTCCATTCTTCCACAAATATGTATCTTTAACACGTTTCTTTGTAGAGAAAACGTTATATACATACCCATTTTGACCTTTTGCTATAAAAAAATACCCCTTAAAGGTTAGGGGTTATCAGTAACACACCGTCACCTTTCATGTTAATCCAAAACACCCGGATTTGCCCCAAAAAGGTGATGCTTTTATCAGGAACACAGTCACCATTCTCGTTTATCAGTGACTTTTTGGAAACAAAATGACCCAAATCCGGGTGTGTTTGATAATAAACTAAAGGTGACAGCGTGTTACCGATGACCCCCATCTTTACAGTTTGTATGCTAGAAACAAAGGTCAAAGGGGGGTGTTACTCAAGTTACCCCTTTTTCATCTACAAACATTTATATTTACCATGTTAAACTGCAGTTAGCTGCATCTTCTGATCTAATGCTAGCATATATGGATTTTTTCCTTGGTGGAGACGAAAAAAGATCCGATCTTCCTCCCCTTCTTCATCAAAGGTTTCCATTGTCTTTGGTTTTTGGAGGAGATGGAAGTTACATGGCTCCTTTTTCCCTTCAAAGTGATAATATTCTCACTAGCCTTATGAGTCAGGTACTGTTTAGTTCGTGTCAAAACAAATGTTTATTGCACATAACTATCTTTATCTTTAAGAATTGCCTACATACACGATCCATAGTAACTTTCCACCAATACATGCTCACCCTTATAAATTATCACGTGTCACCATCATACAAAATAGACGGTAACTATAATTTTTGTCTTTTTTGTCACATGACTTACACGTGAGTGTGAATTTTAAAACACTCATTCTCACGCTTTACCCTCTAGATTTCATTTTGATTTCGTGGAATCATATTGAAATCGGATGATTAAAGGATGGGAATGAGTAGTTTTGGAAATCACGTGATGAAATAAGCGAAAATTTGATGGTTTTCGTCTGTTTTGTAATATGTTGACACGTGGAAATTCATAAGGGTAGTCATGTGTGTGTGGAAACCTCACTAGCGGTTTACGCGTTTGTGGACAATTCGTAAAGGTTATTTCGTGCAATCAACCCTTAAAACAATCGATAATTATATTCTTATTTACATACTTCGAACTTTTGTTTTCTCCTTCACATGGAATATAATGTTACTGATCGTTTTTACCACCTTTCAGTCTGTTCCACCAACAATTTGGTATCGATTAGTGGCTGGCTTGAACGCTCAGCTGCGACTTGTTCGTCTCGGGCACCTAAAAATAACTTTAGGTCACATTATCAGCTGGCTCGAAACGCACGCAAACCCGTCTCTAAATACATACGGTGTGCGTGCCAATCTTGCTTCGTTTCAGCCTACTGCTTCCGGATACATCCAATTCGGACTCGTATTATATGCTTCTGAAATCGGAATTGCACCTAGATTAATCGAAAGCCAAGACGGGTAACTATAAACCTCTGACTTTTTTTTGCTAGTTGTATCGAGTTCACCAAGTTTTCGTTCTCTTTTTTTGCAGTCTTTACAGCATTCATCAGGAAAGTCCACCAGATCCTTCGAGAATCTGTGAAGATATGGTTACAAATAAACGGTTGTGTGGACGGCTTTTGCATGCCAAGAGCTTACGGGGCCTTAAAGAGAGGAAGTCGATATATCATCTTTTCTCTTTTGTAGTTTATAATACCAAACCTGTTGGTCATCAGGTAACCTAAATGCTTGTAGTGTAGTAATGATTTGCAGTTTTTATTATTTATTGGGATAATTGCATATACTTTTCCGAACAATACGTCTTTTGTACATAACTATCCCCAACCTTAAAACATTATTTATAGATTGCGACAATTGCAAAAAAGTACCCCGAGGTGTTGACTTTTTACAAGTTGTAGCCCTCTTCTATGATAATTGCAATAAATTGCCTTGAACTTGTCTTTTGTTGCATTTTGTGTAAAATTGTTTCAAAATGACAATTTACCCTTTCAATTTGAAATCTAAAGATAATAAGAAAAACAAAATTAGATTTCCCTTAATTTTCTTCCTCTTTGTAAAGTTCAAAGAGGAAGAAAATTAAGGGAGATGGAAAATCTGGAGTTTTTGTTTTTTCTTATTACGTTTAATATTTTATTTTTCATTGGTAAAATCGTCATTTTTGAACAAAGTGCAACAGAAGACAAGATAATGACATATTTTTTGCAATTATCATAGAAGAGAGCTACAACTTGCAAAAAGTCAATACCTCACGGTATGTTTCTGCAATTACTCCAAGAGAGCTAAATTCCCCTTCTTATTTATCAGATATGATTAATAGTGAAATGCATTCTAGACTTTTCATTTAAATTAACCAATGTATAGTGAACACGTCGACGATAACTGCCGGTAGTCATTTTTAATGCCGTGACATTTTTTTTTTAATTTAGGTAGCTGGATGTGAAAGTTTATAGTTGGCTATATTTACGTACAAAAGCCGAATAGTTTGGGATAATTATCTACAATTATCTCTTATTTATATATTTCACAATAGCTGATACAAATTTATCTAGCAAAGTTCAGTATTTTGACTCGTAACTTCATTGCAGGATCTTGTTGGTTTGGTGATTTCAATACTTCTCTTAGGGGATTTCAGCCTAGTCTTGCTGACATTGCTGCAGATGTATTCTATATCACTTCTAGACTTCCTTTTAGTCTTGCTCATTCTTCCTCTAGGCTTATTGTTACCGTTGCCCGCCGGGATCAACGCTTTGTTCAGCCACGAACAGAAGCGATCGGCGGGTCTTGCACGCCTCTACGCTCTGTGGAATATCTCGTCGTTGACCAATGTTGTAAGTCTCTTACCTTAATAAGGAAGTACATGACGTGTAGACTTTATCGGGGTAATGTTATGAATCGGGTTTTGGTTATGATACAGGTGGTTGCGTTTGTTTGTGGATTTGTTCATTATAGAACTCACTCGAGCAAGAAGCACGCCAACTTTCAGTCGTGGAATTTTAGCATGTAAGACTCTGCCTTATTGGCTTATACTTTAAATCAGGTGTGTCGAAGTATTTCGGGGAGCTCTCTTATGTAGAAGAGAGTACTTGATTCTTGACCTCCACCTTGAGACAAGCCCAAGTTGGATAAACCTTATGGATTAGGAGAGCTCTCTTTTTGGGCCTCTTTCTAACTTGGACCAACATGGGCTGAAAAGAGGGAAAGAGAGGTCCAAAAGGCTGGACAGAGAGGCCCAACAAAAGCTATGGATTGAGAGAGCCCTCTTTTGTTGGGCCTTTCTCTATCCAAGTCTTTTGGACCTCTCTCTCCTCTTTATGTTGTAATATGTCTCACATCAAAAGTGTGGGCGAATCGACCACTTTATAAACATATTGATGCCCCACCTATCAACTTTTGAGTTGGATTGGGCTTTGACATGGTATTAGAGCTGGTTTGAGCGTATATTAAGGAGCCTCCCGTGATGTCTGATTGTGCCACGTTTGAGGCTCACACGTGAGGGGAGTTATAACATGTCCCACATGAGATACTGTTGTTGCTGGGACTTATGTGTGGCATCAATATGTTTATAAAGTGGTCAATTCGCCCAAGTTTGAGGCTCACACGTGGCGATCTCTTGTCATGAGACCCAAATTCAAGTTCTTGACCAGTTAAACGAACATGCTTCGGTATCAACTTATGTTTTTCGATATCGGGGTGATTGTTGTAACCCGAACCCGTGCTGTTTGTGTCACGCAGGGATGAAAGCGAGTGGTGGATGCTTCCTTGTGGATTGTTGCTGTGTAAATTTATCCAGGCACGGCTGATAGATCGCCACGTGGCTAACCAAGAAATTCAAGACGAATCGTTGTATAGCAACGACCCAGACGTGTTCTGGCAGTCCTGAAGATACAGAACCCGATTCTTTTCTTCTTTCGAATGGGTTCAATAGTGATTACACCTACATTTATCATGTGAATATTAGGGTTCAGAAAAATCCACCGAAATCGCCCCGGTCGGGATTTATCTGTAAATTAATGTCACTCTTTTATGGGTTAAAAAATCCTTAAGCTTGTTTCCACTGTTGTTTATTGTTTGATTAATAGGTGGTTATCAGAACATGTTGTGAGTAATGCAGCATCTTCAGCTGTTGGATTTTAAGACTATCTCCATTGGAAATAACCCAGTTTGAGCTGTTCAGGGGGTATGGCCAGTGTCGGGCGAATCGTCCGGTCCTGGCGATGCCCCTTCATCGCCCATGTTTTTGTGGCGGGTGAAAAGCTGAAGAGATGTCTAGGAATGTTTTATCTTCCATGTTTTGTAAAGAGACCAGGAACCAACACAGTGAATTAACCTTTAAGTTGAAATTCTTTGCTAACTAACCCTTCTTTTGATGAATTTTGGATCTTAGACCATCTACACTGGAGGTCGAAAAAATCATTGAAAATTTCGGTTCTGATTTTCTCTCTCCTGATGAATCGACGTCCTCCGAGTCTGTATATTCATTGACCATCGTTTCTCTCATCCGATTCACTCTTCTCTTTCTGTCTCTCTCCCCCTCAACAGATTTTCTCCTTAAATGTATGATTTTGGTCCATTGCAGAATCTATCTAATTCAACTTGATTTAGACCCACAAATTCGACCTTAAAAATCAACGCCACTATAGGTGGTCTTACCCTTAATGAAGGTTACCCTATCCGGTGGGTCCTATTTGCAAACTAACATTTTTTTGATGAATTTTCGATCTTACCCTTAATAAAGGTTACCCAACCCGGTCGGTCCTACCTCTGATCGGGTATATTTATAAGGGTAAAAATGTAATTTAACAACAAAAATAGAATGGAAGACTATTTTACAAATCTACCCCACCAAATCCTTTGATTTCTTGTCCATTGTGAGAGGAATCTTTTAGTGATGATAATGATAGCATAAAACACTAGGAGTAGGTTGATTGGTTACACCAATTAGTTTATTCATCCTAATAAGTTTTAAAAAAAAGCTTAAATAAATATTAAAATATTCCAAAAATCAAAGCCAAAAACAGGGTCACAGGACTCAACCAACAGCTCATCCAACAGACAAGTTCTTCAGGAAGCCATGGAAGCTCCACTTCTGGGTCTGAAGCTTCAGCATCAGCAAGAGGACAAGAACCCGACGACGAAGACAACGAAGAAGAAGAGTCATAGCTTCAACACTACCAGAGCTCTCTGCTTCTTCTCTCTGGCTTTCATCTCCATCACTGGTCAGTCTCTCCTCCACAAATCTCAATTATATACTTATTTTGTAGATCTTCAAATCCCATTCTCGGATCTTGTTATAATTCTCATACAGACGATGATGATCAAATTAATAAGGTCGATATTTTAGTTGTGTCGGTTTGATCTGGTATATGGTATATGTAGTTTGATTTTAGAAATAATTGCTAAAAAAGTGGGTTGATGATTTTTTTTTTGATGTAACGACAAAAAATGCCTCAAACTTGTATTTTTTTTTTTAATGTATTTTGAGTATAAAATGACGATTTATCTTTATAATTTAATTACATTTAAAAATAATAAGTAATAAATGAAAAACCAAAATTATCCCATCTTTATTTATTTTTCAGTTGCTGTTTTTGTTATAGTATAAAAACAATTTTACGATCATCTGAACGTTTTAATTAATAATATTTCTATTCCTTCTAAGAAAAAAGTAAAATATTCAACAGATATGAAAAGTTAGATTTTTTAAATTCAAGCTCTGAAGCATAAAACCGACATAATGGAAATTCAATTTTATCCTTGATGAAATTCAGATCGGAATATATATTTTTTCAGATCTAGGCCTTAGTTAGGCCCCAATCTAAAAAAACCTATCCGATTTGAATTTTGTTAAGGATAAAATTGTAACTTCGTCAAAATAATAAAAGACTAGGACACACTCTAAAGGCTAGAAAAAATAAGACCATTCTCACAGTTCACCTTTATAAATTACCCAGCAACTTCAGGTATTTTTTTGATGGTTGCAAAAAAATACCTTAAGTAAAAAACTTAAGGTATTTTTTTGCAACTATAAAAAAAATGATAAATTATAAAAAGTGAATAACACTTATTTATATATCATTAATTTTTGCAATTATTCCTTAATTTTAGTAATCTAGTGTGGGTTTGTCATTGAATTTCAATCACTGTGGAACCAAATTTTACAAATTTACATTCAATTTGCTATCTTCAATCCTAGTTCTTGGCCTCGTACTTGGCCACCACATAAATGTTTGGTCGTCGGGAGCTGGAGATGAGCACAATCTTCGGGTCGGGATCGAACCCAACAATCCTCAGATTGTCCAATCAGAGCAAGGAGTGGTCGCTTCTGAGGATAGCCGTTGCTCCGAGATCGGCGCATCAATGCTCAGGCGAGGCGGCCACGCGGTCGACGCCGCGGTCGCCACCGCGCTATGCCTCGGCGTCGTCAACGCAATGGCAACCGGTATCGGCGGAGGAAGCTTCATGCTGGTCCGCTCTTCGTCGGACTCGGTCACCAAAGCTTTCGACATGAGAGAGACTGCTCCCTCTGCCGCCACTCAGGTTCGATACTCGATTTTCACATAACTACCTAATTATAAAACTCGTCTATTTTCACGTTACTTCAAAACGACGGAGGAGTAATGTGAAAATCAGATACCGCCTAGATAAATTTTGAAAATCTATCTAAACGATAGTTAAGTGTAATTAATTGTAATAGTCTTATGACCGGTTCAATTTTTTTTTGTCTGAACAGGACATGTACGCTGACAAACCCGAATCAAAACATTCCGGCCCAATGGCTATGGGGGTTCCCGGCGAGATCGCGGGCCTTCACGAGGCCTGGTCGGAGTATGGGCGGTTGCCTTGGAAGTCCTTGTTCCGCCCGGCCATCGAGCTCGCGAGAGGCGGGTTCTTGGTGGCGCCGTATCTCGGGTTGTGCATAGCTAAATTTGGGGAAATGTTGATAGTGAGAGACCCCGGGTTGAGCCGGGTTTATGCGCCGGGCGGAAAGTTGTTGCGGACCGGTGAGATATGTTACAATGTGGAGCTCGCCCGGAGCTTGGAGGAGGTGGCTGAGGAGGGGCCGCGGGTTTTTTATAACGGGACGGTCGGGGAGAGGTTGGTGAGGGACGTTAGGGAGGCCGGAGGAATCCTGACGATGGAGGATTTGAGGAGCTATAAGGTTGAGGTTACGGATGCTATGGCTGTGGATGCTATGGGGTTTACCTTTTTGGGTATGCCCCCTCCGTCTAGTGGGACTCTTGCGCTTTCTTTGGTGAGTTTTACGCTATCCCGTCTTTTCGTTTAGACTGGACTAATAGCGATTATCACTGTCACATGTCGGTGACCATAATCCTGTCGGTGGACTAATAGCGGTTACCACTATCACATGTCGGTGGACCAATAGCGGTTATCACTGTCACATGTCGGTTGTCTGAACGCATGCATCAGATTGGGGTTTCGCCTGGCCTTGAGCTATACGCTCAAGCAAAGCGTGTCTCGCCCGAACGTCATATCTCCCGATTATCCCAAACAAAACACGCGAAAGTCACATCTTGCCTAGACAAAATCGTCTGCCCTGAGTTGTTCGTGAATCTGATTGGGACTTGATTTTGTGCAGGTTCTCAACATCTTTGCCACCTACAACACCACCGATGCGGCCAAGGGACCGTTGGGACTCCACCGCCTGATAGAAGCGTTGAAACACATGTTGGCCATCAGGATGAGCCTGGGCGATCCCGACTACGCGAACATCCAAGATTGCATATCCGAAATGCTCTCCCCATCCTTCGCAAAACAAATCCAGGAAAAGATACTCGACAACACGACTTTCCCTCCTGACTACTATCAAAACAAGCAAGTTACATGACATGACAACAACATAAAAAAACTAATTGTCCAAATTACGAGACTAATGCACGTTTCCCGACTCACGCCTTTTCAGGTGGAGTCAGCTCAACGATCATGGAACTAGTCACTTTTGCATCGTGGACGCAGACCGAAACGCTGTCTCGATGACTAGTACGGTCAACGCTGCGTTCGGCGGCGGAGTTTTGTCTCCTTCCACCGGCATTGTGCTCAACAACGAGATGGCCGACTTCTCCACGCCCACCGAGACGACCCCGGACTTGCTTCCTCCGGCTCCGTCGAACTTCATTAGACCGAACAAGAGACCGCTCTCGTCCATGACACCTTTGATCATCACCAAGGTACATGAACTCGTTAACATTTTTTTAATATTAGGTGTGTTCACATGTGAGTCTGGACTTTTATTTGACCGTGACGATTTTGTGCAGGATGATCAGGTTGTCGGGGTGATCGGAGGTGGCGGCGGATTGTACATTATCCCGGCAGTGATACAAGTTATTCTCAATCATTTCATCCTGGGATTGGAACCTTTGGCTGCAGTTATGCAACCGAGGATCTACCATAGGGTATGTATTTGTCAAAACATTTTAGGAATTATGTAACTTGTACTTGGTATTGAAAGTACTTTATCGACCGAAATTTTGTTCTATCGGTAATGAATTGTTCAATACCGACCGAATCTTAGTAGGTCGGCAATGAAAGTTCATTACCGATCAAACTTTCTGTCAATACTGACCGAAATTATAATTCGGTTGGACAAGTGATTTTCTAGTGTGGTGTGTAGTTATATATATTCGCTTTTAAATTTGTTTTTTCATTGTGATTTGTGTAAAAATAACGATTTTATCCGTACCATTTAAAATTTAAAAATAATAAGCAAAAAGTCTAAATTTTCATATTCTTAGTTTTCTACGTACAACAGACTATCAAATTTAATGGATATGAAATTTGGATTTTAAATTGTAAGTGTAAAAGCGTCATTTTAAAACAAATTTATATAAAATGCAAGAAAAAAAAAACATCAGTTCAGGCATTTTTTTGCAACTATCAAAGAATGGGGCTACAAATGGTAGAAACCGAATACATCAGGGTACTTTTTTGCAAATCTTCATTTTTGTACAAATTTATAGACTACAACAAAAAATTAATTTCAAGATATTATATTACAATTATAAAAAAATGAATATTTCATTATATTTTTTTTGCAATTATCTTAATGTTCTATGTTGGCTTCAAAGAATTCTATTTCTGATATGTTTTCTGTTCCTTGCAGCTGATACCTAATGTGGTTAGCTATGAGAACTGGACATTGATCAATGGCGAGCACATCGAGCTCGCGGAGGAGAAGGAGCTATTCTTGAGGGAGCGGAACCATGTACTTGAGCCCCAGGCACGTGGAGCTATCGTGCAGCTCGTCATCCAAACCCTCCAAAACCCGATTGATTTGGGTCGAAAAATTGGTAAAAATGGTAATGTCTCTACAATAATGCATGGAACACTCACTGCTGTTAGCGACCCCAGAAAAGACGGGAAGCCAGCAGCAGTGTGATCACCGGTCCTGCAATATGATATCAGAGTTTTGTATCTCACAGTCACGGATTTATATTATGAAAAGTACATAACGAAAATGTATTTGAAAATGTTACATTTGGATAGAGACTAGAGAGCAATGTAAGCTCTTATTAAGGGGGAATTGAACAAAAAGAGAAACTACTATGTGTTAGAATATGTCTTGAATCTGTTTAAAACCCTTGACGGGTCCCGTCACTGCTTCGCTTTCGTGCCCACCATGTTGCCCTCCAATAATTGGGTCGACCCTTCGTTTTTTTTCTTGGAATCCGCGACATCTTTCGCGGTTAGGAAACTTGGTTGGTTGGTCGACGAGAGTAGCCTGGCCCACATCCTGTCGGTTATCACGACCATGTTCTGCTTCTCGGTGATCCTCTGCATACCAACGATCTCAACAATGTTATTATGTTAAAACCCGACCCACCTAAAGACTCTGTGTGTGAACTCACGTAAAAGGGGATGTAACATTGTCTTCCGTTGACAAGCCCGGAAGTGAAGCCCGTGTAGCCCGCCATTGCCCCATGAACCGCGCTCTGAGCGAGGAGCGTGCAGTACACGTTGTCCGAGGCATTGCTCGGAATAGCCCTGACCATGTATGTAGGATCTGCAAACACAAACATAAACACAAACACAAACAAGACCCTTAAGTTGTATCAAAGTCACCTCCCAACTTTTTGAAAGTACTTTCTCCATCACTAACCTATGTATTTGAGGGTTATGCGCATCTTCCTATGCTTGGCAAAGTATTCCTGTCAATAAAATAACCCGATATCAACGATAATCAAATCAGAATAAATATGTTTCGATTTAGTCACAACAAATAACTTATAGTATCATGATAATTTCATTTTATATTTTACGTTCTTGAGATCATTTTCGATGGTACCAGTTCGGGATGGGTTACTAGGGGTTATAACCGGTATTCCACATAATAAACTGAAAAGTCGAGTAATAAGGGTTAGTTATTTTTCAAAAATATTTTAGTATTTTTCAAAATATTTGATATATTAGTGGCCATTGTTTTTAGTTTTGGGGTCAAGAAAGGAATCAGACAATTAGTTCAATCTTGGGGAATTCGCCCGACGATGACATCATCGTCTAGACGACTGCTCCTGTCCGTTTCGTTCAACAAATCTTCTAATCTTCACTCTTTTACACACAATAATCTCGAAATTCGCATTGACACTGGCCTATTGGCTCCCATTATGGATGCTCTAACAGCTAAAGGATTCGATCAAAACCCTACCTTTATTCGGGAAGAGATCCAGAGCCCGACGTCCTGGAGGAGCTTGTTCCCCGAAGCGTCCTTGGCGGATTGCATCATTTCGGAGACAAGCTCCTGCCCAGCGCCTTCGGCGATCACGAGCACCATGTGCCCATTCTCTTTGAGACGTTTCTCCACAAACTCGTACAATCCTCCGGGCCCTTCGAGGTAAAAGGGCGACTCCGGGATCAAGCAACAATCCACGTCTCGGCTCGCTAGAGTAGCGTACATTGCAATAAACCCTGCTCGGTCGAGTCCAATGTGAAAATAAATGTTACCAAATTTACATACTTACAAATGATATTGTAAAAAAAAATACCTTAAAGTATTCACTCTTCACAAATTATAGCATTTTTATGAACAATTACAAAAGCATTACAGTTCATATAAATACGATGCAATAACGATTTTATCCTTCAAAATTTTAATTTTAAAATAATTAAAAAGTCCAAAATTTACTGGTCTCTTATTTTTCTTTCTCTTTGATGTATAAAAGAAGAAAATTAAAAAAAATGAAAATTTTGGATTTTTTACTTATTAATTTGGAATGGTAAAATCGTCATCCTGAAGCACAATTACACAAAATGCAACAAAAATGCGAGTTTTGGACATTTTTTTGTAATTATCTAAGAAGATGACTATGACGTGTAAAGAGTGAACACCTCGAGTTTTTCTTTTTTACGATTGTGCTTAATCATAACGAGTTCGAATGCTCACTCACCGCTGTAGCGTCCCATGAGCTTCACGACGCCCACGCCGTTCTCTATGCTCTCAGCCTCGACGTGAGCGGCATTGATGGCACGCTGAGCCTCCTCGACCGCAGAGTCGAAACCAAAGGACTTGTCGATGACCTGCATCGAGATTCAAGGACATGTAGTTAAGGGTCATGCTCTTGGTGATTGATAAATTAAGAACATTATGCATTGTCTAGTGTGTTACAGGAATGTCATTATCAATCGTTTTGGGTATTCCAGCAACAGCAATCTTGAGGCCCCGCCTCTTGACTTCCTGTGAAAAGGGTAAAATAGTCATTTCAAACCAATTTATGACGCAAATACCTTATAATACTTTTTTACAATTATCTCGAGATGAAATTACCTCAAAGATCATGGCTGCACCTTTCTGAGTCCCGTCCCCACCGATTATATACACTTGGTTGATACCGCGATCCTCAATGCTATCGACGATCTTTGAGGTATCGTGACCTCCTCGTGACGATCCCAGGATAGTTCCGCCGCGCTTGTGGATGTCATTGACAACCTTGGGAGTCAATTGATGAGTGTTCTTGGCATAGAAACCCTTGTACCCTCCCTACATAATGAAATCCATTGCATAGGTAATAACCCGCCAGGGAATCAGAACGAGTGACCCGATACTTATAATATCGAATTACGAACAATATATGGTACTTACATCTATGCCTATGATTTTCTTTACACCATACATGTGGTACAAGCCACAAACAATCTCCCTTATCACTGTGTTGAGCCCAGGGCATAGACCTCCACAAGTTACAATGCAGGCATGAACTTCATCGGACTCAAAGTAAACCTGAACAATGTATGTTTGCATCAAAATATGGTATATGATTTTAGTTTGGGATAATTGTAATAAAATGTTACGAGGTACAGTAGAAACTCTATAAATTAATTGTTACGGGACAAAATTTATTAATTAATATTATTAATTTAGCATCATATCACCGAGTCGGGATCAGACAAATATATTATCTTAGAGGGTTTATTAAATAATCGAGTATTAATTTATCGAGTTTCTACTGTATTCAGTTTTTGTAAGTTATAGTCCATTTTTGATAATTGCAGGAAAATTAAAAAGCCATGAACTATCATTTTCGTTGAACATTTTGTAAATTATTTTAAAATAACGAGTTTATTCTTTATAACATAATACAAGTAAAAATAAAAAAAACCTGAATTTTCATCTCGCTTAATTTTCTCCCTCTGTATATGTACAATGACGAAGAAAATTAACACGGGTGAAAATTATGGATTCTTTGTCTTTTTCTTTGAAATTTTCTAAGGGTAAAACCGTTATTTTGAAACAAATTTATAAAAGTACAGCAAAAAACAAACCCGTGACATTTTTTTTTGCAATTGTCATCAAAAATACTAGAAATTATAAAAAAATAAATACCTCAGAGATGCTTTTTTTGAAAGTATCCCGGTTGAATATGAGAAAAATTACCCTTTAATTTAAAATAACGATTTTATCCTTTATGACATACTACAAGTAAAAAAAAAAACAAATCTTCATTTTTCATCTCGCTTAATTTTCTCCTCCTTCATACGCCAGAAGAAAGAAAATTAACAAAGGTGAAGATTCTGAATTCTTTGTTTTTAATTTTAAAATTTTCCGAGGATAAAATCAACATTTTGAGACAAATTTGCAGAAGTGCAAGAACAAGATAAACCCGTGACATTTTTTTTTTTGCAATTGTCACACAAAAGAACTATAAACCTCGAGGTACTTTTTCGCAAGTATCCCAATTAATGAAGAGGGAAAATACCCTTTGGCGAGGTCCAGCGCGACGGAAATGTGTCCCTCGTAGGCTATTTTTGTGGACAATGATCTGCAAGAGGAGGGAAAAAAACACACCATATATATGTAATCACCATAATTGTCAAGAACATGGAGCTTAATTAAGAACTAACCATTGATGATACATATTACATTGAGTTATGTTTAATTAATTGAAGGTTGAAGGTAAAAACATACCATGTAATGTAGGTCACGAATAATAAATTATCCTAAAGTATTGGTCATTATTTAGTTACGTACTGGACAAAATTTAGGCTATAATTTCGACTATTTTCAACTCATAAAGACATATGAATGATATGTGATCAATTCATAAAGGCATGTGAATGATTTGTGACCATTTTATTTGTGACCAATTCATAAATGCATGTATAATGACTTGTAACCAACACTTATGGTTTCTAGTTTTACACTTTTAAATTTGGGTTAATTACCTTTTATACCCCTATTCTATTGATAACATACCTTTTGTACCCCTGCATTTTGTAACGTTTAATAGCAATTCCTCCGTTTTGGTAATTATCATTTAGCACCTTTTATGAATTGGTCACATATCATTTAATACCCCTTATGTATCGATAACAACATTTAATACCCCTTGTGAATTGGTCACAAATCATCAAAACGGCGTAAATTTGACAAATACTTTGTCCATACCAATACATTAGGGGTACTAAAAGAGTGTTACCAATAGGTAAAGGTGTACTAAAGGTAGCCTTGAATGGCGATTTAGCCCATTAATGAATCTCTCCAATTTTACCTCAAAAAAAACTTCATAAAGACATGTAAATGACCTGTGACCAAAACTGGCTTGACATTTCTAAACTTTATATAGTTTATTGTCCGTGATCAATACTTAAGGGTAGGTTTTTACATTTAACCCTTTATTAAATGAAACATTTAGCTTCACCTTTTGTGGCACGGTATCGTCGTCATTAACAAAGTATTGCCTGACAACAGAGTACGCAGGATGATCCTGCAACGGATTGGGATAGGTCTGCAACACAAACCAAACAAATCATGTTCTTGCATTTTCTCGGGAACCAAACAGACATGCAACAAAAACAAAAAACGAAAACAGAGCTCACGGGAAGGTTAGGGAGTAAATCAGACAAATGAGGCACGTCTTCGAGGACGTAACCGGCTTGGCCGGTGACGATCTTCTTGTGGACACCATCTTTCTCGGTCGACCCCATAACCAGATGTAAAATGCTAGACGAAGAAGAAGAAGAAGAAAATCGATGAATCTGAAGGCGAGGATTGGGAAGAAGAAGGAGGAGATGGTGAAGATGGACGAGGATCGAGCCAGGAATAGAGCGGTCCATATTTACCGGACCTTCCGGTTTTGGCGACCCAAACAAGTGGCTCTCTGTCTCGGACCAAATGTGACATTTTTAGGGGTCGTTGGTTTTGGTTATTTAAGTTGATTTTTGTGTGTTTAATGATGTTTCTTGGACTGCACGAAAGGGTGGTGACTTGTCGGACGACCGTCGGCGGCAGAGTTTGGGTCCGCCGGTCCGGTGTAGAGCCGGGACGGGGAATCTGGGACTGGGACCAGACTATTAAGCATTGGAGACAGTGATCGGGTTTTTATTTATTTTAAATGATGAAATAGTGACCAATAGAGGTCCTAAGACTATTAAGCACTCTGCACCCTTGGGTGTAGTTTTCGTGTCTTACCGCGGAGTTCATCAAGCGTAGCTAAGAGCATCTTTCGTTGGCGACGGAAAGATAGCGGCGAATGCAAAATGTTGGCGGAAAGAGTGTATACGCCGACGGAAAGACGGTTGAAAGATGCTGGCGGATAGATGTCACAGTATCGTTATCATCGACACTTTCAGTCTGCTGATAGCCGTCTCTGGTTACGACCTTCCCACCACCGTCCCTTGATGACATTCATAAGACCTTTGCTGTCTATTTCTTGTTCTGGAGGAAGGCGATGTCATCGAGGTCCCTCCCACACCGTTGGACTAGACTTCTTCGGTCTGCCTTCGGTATGGGATGGCGGGACGGTTGTTGTCTTAACGACTGTACAACAGGGACATCATGCTTTGGGTTGTACAAAGGGTTGGGGTACCCTCAGTAGAGGAATTGGTGATCAAGGATATGGATCTAGAAGTGTATACTTCTCATTGCAGGAAGCAAAGGATCGGGTGTTGTGAGACGAACCTTGGTGTTTCAGTCGTGCTCCTCTCATCCTCACCGACGTGCCAAGTGATAGGCTTACCCTATCCCGTATGGATCAGATCCGACTGCTGGTTTAGGCATGAGGTCTTCTGTCGAAGGTGATGACGATTGCAACTGGCACCACAATGGGCGATACATTGAGGGCTGCATTAAGGTGCATTTTGAAAAATGGTGGCTCTGGTAGGGAGGTAAGATCCGAGTCCGATTTTGGCAGGACATTGCTACCCCCTTCGGCGTTCCATGGTCATGCGGTTTAAGTAACTTCCTCAACCGATACGTGTCACCCTCAAGTATGGACGTCTACTATTGTTCTACTTTAACTAAGGTTGTTTGGGCCATGCGATTCATGAGTGTGACACACCTTTGTCGGGTGTACATAAATCAACATCATGTAGATCATAAGGTGATGTCATGGTCTTAGGATTAAGGTCTACTTTGGCAGTTGAGAAATACTCATGTCTTGTTCTATGGCGTACTCTCAAGGTGGGTCGCCCAATGTCAAACTCTTCGACATCTGTGATGTTGACTCGTATCTCTATATGCATGAGTAAAACGTGATCCTTCAATCAACAATCACACTACCTCTGACTATCGGATCAGGCTAGGGACGAATGAATATACCCACTCTTTTGTATCCAAGAGTTATACTATCTGGAAATGGTGTCCCGATACCTTAAAAAGATTTAGTATATTCAAGGTTTTATTAACACTACAACTTAATGGTAATAAAACGTTTTGCCAACTTATTATTAATTAAGAAATGACATTGTACAAATTGTGCCTTGTCCTAGAGCATAAAACCCAACATGTTTGATCTTTCTCTCACTGCATATGTGATTGCGAAAAGCTGGGGCATCCAATTAACAAAGATTGACAGGTTTTACCACCGAAGTACTCGTCAGATTTTCCCCGGGTTTCTCACCTTTTCCTACTCGGGGACCATATCTGACACCCAACGTCTTAACTAAGTCACCAGCACACCTGGGCTCCCCAAGCCTGCCTAGCCCACTCGCTTATCGGGAGAGACCGAGGAGGGTATGGTTCGTGATATAAGATTGGTTGTGACAACTAACTTTCTGCCTAATCCTTCTAATAGGCAGGTTGAGTGAAACATGTTCTCCATGGGGCTCCCCAAAAGCCGCTAACCTACAAACCAACTAAGAATGTGGTGTGTCATTCTTCCCCTATAGACATTGAGCCGAAGATGACTCTAGCTTATAAGAGGGTGAAAGTAACCGAAGACTATGCAGAGTATCAGGCGAGGGTTGGGAACACTATTGTTGGGATCCATGAGGCATGTTCGAGGTCTCGGGTTACTTGGGATGAATGACAACCCGCTCTTTTTTGGGGTCCCTTCACCAATTTCTGTGTTCTTTGTCCAAACCAAACATTTTATCCATATTTTAGAGAGCCTCAGAAGAGGTTCCAACTGCATCTATGCACCCATGGTTAACTTCAGGTCGAACCGAGATTGGTTTCTCTATTTCTTATTGGTAGTTTCCTTGCATTAACTTTTAGCCGTTTCGTTAAGATCGACTATATCTTAATTATAGTTAGAAAATTAGGTGTATGGATTATTTTCGGATGGTCCACTTTTACACTATTCTTCTCTATGTGTACCCTTGAGTTATTAATAAGAAGTTCCTTTCACGCAATAAAATGATAACCCTTTTAAGAACAACACTCGATTCCTCTATGTTCTCTCTTCCCAAAACATACGATGAAATGATTAGAGTTCCTAATTATAATTGTCGTCGTCGCCATCTCGCAAAACTCACCTGTCCGCCCCTCTGCTTCCCTCATCTCAATTCTCTCACCGGCTTATTTCCCTTCTTTTCTCGAAGCACCACCACCTACACCCCCAACCCTCGTGAAAGAAGGCCTTGTGGATCTACAAAGGCATATGAGGATGATTTTCTTGGACGAGGACGACGATGACGACGATGAGCTTTCATCGTGCCAGTAGAAGCGATTCCGACAAGTGACGACACCAGGTATCGATGTGTCCTAATGGACCGACATATGTCCCAAAAAGGTTTGATTATCTAAGAGAGATCTACAAAACAAAACAGTCTCTCCAAGAGATATGAGTCCTAGAGCGTGGTATAAGATAATGAGTTGGAGAACTTTTCTACATCATATTCAATCAATACTTTTTGGTCACCCCCCCCCCCCCCCCCCCCACACACACATCCTTTTTGGTATAGAGAAAATAGACTATCCCCAACACTCGTGATGGCTCCTATATCCCGTCTATAAGTGCTTTTTGCAAAACCAACATAATATTTAAGCATTATCGAGTATATGTGCATCTTGTTTCTCTGTATTCGATCTTTCCTCCCAATTCGATTTTTTCTCTCGATTCGATCTTTTTTGAGTCTACAGATTCAAAGACGTTGAATCTCTCTCTTTCGATTCGTCTGTCGCTCTCCTCCCTCGTTGCTTTTCTCTCCTTTTTACGAATCTCTCTCCTCCTTGAACAATTCTTCTCCTTACACGTGTAGCTTTGACTCATCGAATCCGACCCCACTACAAAATCTATTGAATCCGACCCTAATTTTTTGTTTCTTTCGACACCAAATCTATCTCTTGATTCGCCTCTATTGTGGACGGAAATAATAAATTGGATAATCGAATGTCCACCCATAAATCCTAAAAGACTATTTACCAACACACCCTTACCCGTCTTCGTCACCCTTAATAGAATAAAAGGAAATATTAAATCAGCATTTCTCTCCTCTATCAGCCAGAAAGTCCAACTGAAAGGGAGAGGTTGAAAAGACTTTTCTCTAATTTTTCTTCACTTTTCGTATCCGTCGACGGAAAAAGCTGACGATAAGTTTACCAACACACCCATTCGTCATCGTCTATCCGCCACCGACCCGCCAACAAACCGTCAGCTATCCGTTGCTGCTTCGTCTCCGACAACAAACCCCCTCCAACTAATAATGAGTTGGATAATCGAATGCCCACCCATAAATCCTAAAAGACAATTTACCAATACACCCCTACCCGTCTTCGTCACTCTCGAGCTTTCCACAATCTCATCTCCCTCGAGTCCGCACAGTCTAGGTTTTCACTGTCGTGCTATCGATCGCCATGTACAGAACCGTCGCTGCTCGACTCAGGGCCCTCAAGGTAAGATCATGCTTAGCGCCCCAAATTCTAGCTCTCTGATCTGTTCACTAGACTACTAAATTCGTATCAAGGACCATCTATTCGATGTTTTTTTTTAAAATTCGCTTATGCTAGCTGGAATCAGTGAATTGAATCATGAGATATGGTTCCTGTCTATGTGTTAGATCTTACTGTGGCAGTCCGGTGAATAGGTTTTGTTTGGTTGCCGAGAAAATGGTGAAACAGAAAACAAACCCCAAAAATGGACGCCATTATTAAATGTTACTTGAATTTAGCTTAAAATAACTATTTGGTTAAGTTCATCTTCTCATTTTGCCAGAAGAAGGAGATAGAAAATGCAATTTGCTAAGGAAGACATAGAGTGACATGGATGCATTGTGTTCTACAAATTTGAAACTTGGATCATATAGCTGAATTAATAAGAGCAAGGTCCTTAAGTTTTCATCTTCTAGTTTTGTGTTGATGCAATAATTTAGTTGTAACTCGTAAGTCTAGTAATTGCTGGATGTTCAAGTAGTTTTCTCCATCTGTGTTAGTTTATTTTTGCATAATGATCCCAGTACTCTAATAGCAACATCCCGGTTTATGAATTACTTGGCATAAGTTTTTTTTTGTCTACAATCGTAATTAGGTGGTGTTCCATTTTCATCTCATTACTTGATTTTGATACTTGTCCTTATGTGATATCAATCTACGTGAAACTAGGGTCGTGCATGCAGTAGGTCCTCTGCCAGATTTGCGAGTTCAAGTGCTGTTGCGAGTGCTACACGGTCATCCTCTGCTGGGGGTCTCCTTAGCTGGCTGACTGGGGGACGCTCACAGTCTACACCTCTAGAATATCCACTCCCAGGGGTTACTCTTTCTCCTCCACTACCCGATTATGTTGAGCCAAGTAAAACTAAGGTTACAAAGCTCCCAAATGGTGTCATTATTGCCTCAGAAACATCTGTGGTATGTAAGGAAGCTGTAAGGAAGCACCTTTTTCTTTCTTTCTTTTGTAAGTTCATTTCGTTTTCCAAGCTTCTTCTCCAGATAACATTAAGCATCTCATGTATTAACAAATATGTCTTTGACTGTGTTGGCTGGCCAGAGTCCTGTGGCCTCAATTGGAGTGTATGTAGACTGTGGTTCAGTTTATGAGACACCAGCTACATTTGGCGCCTCACACCTTTTGGAACGAATGGCCTTTAAGACTACAACAAACAGGAGTTATTTCCGTATTGTGCGAGAGGTGGAGGCAATTGGTGGCATTGTGCGAGCCTCAGCTTCCCGGGAGCAGATGGTATATACCTTTGATGCTCTTAAGACTCATGTTCCTGAAATGACTGAGCTACTTATTGACTGTGTGAGGAACCCTGCTTTCCTGGACTGGGAAGTTGCTGAACAGGTTTGGTTTCATAACCCACTAGTTTCTTACATAATATGTCATATTTGCTGCTCTTGCTTAATTCTCACAGCGCCAGAAGGTAAAAACTGAAATCAGTGAATTTTCTGACCCTGAAAGCTTGCTCTTGGAGGCAATTCACTCTGCGGGTTATTCTGGCGCTCTTGGAAATGCTCTTTTTGCCTCGGGGTCTACGATAGATGCACTGGATAGTTCTGTTTTGGAGAATTTTGTGTCTGTAAGTTTAATAAAGTCGGTTATAACTATGAGTTCTGAATCATATGCGAGCTGATAATAGCCTTTTATTAAGTGTTAATTATGGTTTGGGTTAATTGTCAAAAACTACCCTAAAGTATTGTCCACAAACGAAAAACTACCTAAAGTTTTGTCCACCGACTTCCTTTAGAAAAACGTAACAGAGAGAAACTGTGATGAATGTTCAGAATGAATGGTCTGGGTAGTTCTTCGCGGATTCAATAGATTTGTGGGCAATACATAATGCATTCTAAAGTTGTGTGGGCAATACTTTACGGTAGTTAATGACAATTAACCTGTTACGTTTTTCTAACGGGAGTCGGTGGATAAAACTTTAGTGTAGCCTAAAAGCGCGGACAAAACTTTAGGTAGTTTTACGTCTGTGGCCAATACTTTAGGGTATTTTTTGACAATTAACCCTTAATTATGGTTTCCCTGGGATCATTTACATTGCAGAACTGAGGTTTTCTGTGGGAATTCCAGGAAAATTTTACTGCCCCTAGGATGGTAATTGTAGCTTCTGGTGTTGAACATGAGGAACTTGTATCCATTGCAGAACCTCTTTTGTCTGACCTATCCACTGGTCCTCCTCGTCCTCAGGAGCCAACATCTGTGTACACAGGGGGTGAATACCGCTGTCAAAATGATTCGGGGGTGTGTGATAATTTTTCTTTTTCAATTATTCTCATTGCATGTTTATTTTGGACTGATAACTGAAATTTCCCGTGCCCAGAAAACCCACTTTGCTCTTGCATTTGAACTACCTGGTGGTTGGCGTAATGATAAGGAAGCTATGACTTTGACTGTTCTCGAGGTTTCTTTTTAGCATTGTGCTGCCATATTTTTCTGTTTTTTCTCCATCCATTTTATTATATACTTTCTATCTGGGTTCCCTCCTCTTTATTTGAGATATCAAGTTTGTGGCCATTAATAATCTCAATTGAACTGTAGATGCTTCTGGGTGGAGGTGGATCCTTCTCTGCAGGTGGTCCTGGAAAAGGGATGAATTCACGGCTATGTAAGTTCTTCATAACAACATGCTTTCTCTGTCTGTGGTTTGAATATGTGCTTTCAAATACTATCTTACCCCCAAACTTATATTAACTTCTCATTGATTAATTGCTGTGCAGATCTTCGCGTTTTAAAGGAGTATCCGCAAGTTCATACTTTTTCAGCGTTCAGCAGCATATACAACAATACTGGATTATTTGGCATTCAAGGTTCTACTGTAAGTCAGCTCTCCAAACCTTCAAGTATGTGGGGAACATGAGTTTTGCTGAAGGATTCATGTAGCTGATCCCAACAATGTTTGGATAATGGCATTATTGTTCCTGTATGGTTTCTGAATGTTCAAAATGTTGTGCTGGATGTAACTTTTAAGAAGTTCTGTTAACTGCTTCACACATTAGTCAACACTAGATATACTCTTTTGTACAATATTTAATCTCTAAATTTAATCGCGTCTGAAACCATGAGAAGCCAGCACGTAATATCTCTGTGGTTTTGAAGTCTGAACATCATCATCATCTTAGAAATGCAATATTCACCTGGCTGGATGCGTTATTTTGGGATAATGGTTGACACTGCTATCCAGGCCTCTTATAGATTATCACATATTTGGTTTCAGGTTTCTGCTTTTGCATCAAATGCTATTGACATAGCAGCTAAGGAACTTATTGCCATTGCAACACCTGGAGAAGGTTTGGTTGACACGCTTGTATCTTGTATATTTGTGTATATACTACTGCAAAACATTTTTTACTTTGGAGAGCCTTGCTCATATGTTCTTTTATCTTATCCATAGTTAACCAGGTACAGTTAGACCGGGCTAAACAATCAACAAAAGCAGCCCTTCTGATGAACTTGGAATCAAGGGTATGTGACTTTCTTTTTTCGGGCCGAATGAGAATGTAACACATTTTTGCACAGTGAAGACTCTTATTGTTGAACATGATTTTGTAAAAGAAGAAAAACAAAAGATGGAAAGCTAAAGAAAGTTCCCACTATAAAATCCCGTACTCATAATAGGATACTTACAAAGCCGTGTTTTGCAGAGTGTTGCATCAGAAGATATAGGCAAACAAATTCTGACATATGGCGAGAGGTATGTCTGTCTTTACTTATTTTTATGTGTCTTACCTTTCTACAAAATATTTCTGTCCCCAGTGGAGGCTTGCACTTGTGTTAAGTTTGGCCTTGGAAAAAAGGAAACCAAACTGACAATTTTTGTCACATTTGGTTGCTGGAAGTCTTGAAACAAAACCAAATGATCGGAATATTTCATTTAGTTCGGTTTTGAATTTGCCCATTCTATTTGTAGGGTCACTACTATTTTAGGAAGTTCAAAACATTACTACTGCTTAGGACATCCTTTGCAATGATATTAGCTAGAGTACTAATCACAATATGTTGGTTTCATAGTACCGGAGAACTCAAAATATACAAGATAAATAACAATATTTCCATAATTCATAATCCAGAATCTTGGGGATGAAATGATTCGATGTTTTTTCCCTTGTGAGTATAACTCTAATATTATTGTGGTTTAAATTTACTTACTACTATTTATAGTTAGGTTCCATCAGTAGAATAACGTGTATGGTTTGCGAAAAGTTGAAAAAAGCAGTTAATGTAGAATAAATGGAGGAACAACTAATAATTTATAACAATCATATAAAATTGGGTTAACTTCATTAACACCTCACTGCAAGGGTGAGGCGTTATCAGTAACACACTGTCACCTTTTATTTATCATAAAAATTTAAAACACCCGGATTTGGGTCATTTCGTCCCCAAAAATCACTGTTTAAGGAGAAAGGTGACAGTGTGTTCCTGATAGCACCTCACCTTTAAGGGATGTTTGTAATAACAAAAGATCAAACTGGGTATGTAAATAACGTTCTTCCTGTAAAATATTTTGTTTTTATTCACCTTCAGAAGTCAAAAGCAAACTGAAATAACTATTGAAAATTGTGATTTGGTATTTTTTATTAGCGTACTTAAAGTGCCCTCCATTTCTAGGAAACCTGTGAACCATTTCTTGAAGGCTGTAGATGAAGTAACATTAAAGGACATTACTTCAATTGCCCAAAAGCTTCTTTCCTCCCCACTCACAATGGCATCAACTGGAGATGGTAATGTTTCTCTTTTGCCTGCAACATATGCCTGTGGTTTTTATCACCTGTCCATGGTCAATGATCTTTTTCGTTTTCTAATCATTCTTTTTTCAGTCCTTCATGTTCCAAGCTATGATTCAGTCAGCAGTAAGTTCCGTTCAAAATGAAACTTGCTTTCTGTGTATCAGATTGGACACGCTCCTGACCTCGTCGTGTACTTTCTAGGTATGGTCAAGTCCTCGAACATTAAATTTTGTTGTTGAAATGAGAATTGTATAGGCTCTATCCTCACTTCAGTTAATAAATTTGGTGATTCTGGGCAAGTAACATTTTGACCGGTTATGCATTCCATGTTTGATGGTAGATTTGTGAACTTCTATCAGCCTAATGTTATCTTCCTTCACTATGAAAGTCTACCAATGACATTGCAGAAAGCTTCCAAGTTTATCCATTAATTTTTCTGATTATTTTGTTTAATTACTGTTGAAAAGAAGAGTATAATATTAATACATTACTATCATGGGTTAATTACCTTTTGTACCCCTTTTGAATTGGTAACATACCTTTAGTACCCCCAAGTTTTATTACGTTCAATAATAGTCCTTACGTTTTGGTAACACACATTCCTTTATGAATTGGTCACAGATCATTTAATACCCCTTCTGTATTGGTAATAGGACATTTAATACCCCTTATGAATTGGTCACAGATCATTAAAATGGCGTAAACTTGACCAAAATTTTGTCCAGAGCGTTACCAATACATCTGAGTACTTAAGGAGTGTTACCAATACATCAGAGGTACTAAAGGTAATTAACCCTACTATCATTGGAGGTGTTTTCCTTTTGATGTGCAAAATGCAATACCAGTGATCATACGTGCATGATGTTGGGTTCTCAAGTCATTTCTTAAACCCGATATTCCCAACGTGTAATCAAAGTTTGTTTGTCCACCTGGTCAAAAACTTTGAACTTGAGTTTTTGAGAAAAGGGTTCGAATCACCTATTTCTTCGACTCTTGTTGGGCCTCTCTATTTCTTCCGGTTTATGTTCGGCCTTTTTCTCAAGATCGGGAAGTCTTTTGGTTGGTTTAGAGTTTTATTCAATTTAATGGATGCATTGAGCCCATGATAATTCCCCGTTTTCCCTGCATAAGTTATTCTCAGTTTGGAGATACCAATGTTGTGTTATTTCATATTTAGGAAGCTCTATTCAATGCCCCCTTCCACAGCGTTGTCATTGATTTAACCAGACGAATTCGGAGTAATAGTCACATATCGAGTGACAAGTAGCTATAAAGTGGGCGAATTCACGGGACAACGAATCCTTCGCCTCAGAAGAGAGAATCGTCCAAAGCAGCCAAAAGCTATTTTTATCGACCATTTGTCGTTCGGTTCACCCCGACTGTGGGTACCCATATGTAGCTATTGCATTTGTGATGGTTTGATTGGGATTTAGGGGAAACTAGCAAGGTCCACTTGCAGGTCAGAAGAAGAAGGTGGAGTAAAGTAGAAGCAATGGCCGATAGTAGATGAACCTAACACCATCGTCTTATCCATCCCCAGCAGCATCAGGAGTCATACCCAACTCACATACCCATCACTTTTCTCTCCGTTTTGTACCTAAATATTTATATTAAATAAGTTTAGACTTTGATTTTTTGTCTCTTGCTTGGTAACTACATTAGGCCATATTCACTTGATACAGTAGTAAGTAGTAGACCTAAGAAACAAAAGTAGCAAGCAATGTCATATTTTAACATTTTAAGAACAGTGTGACCAAAAGAATAATCCTTAAGAATAATTTAAAATACATATTGTTTGCAATGATACTCGTTCATTGATCATTGGTACTCAAAATATATATTAAATGAAAATTTTTGAGTCCGGGAATAGTCTGGAACTCTGTCATAAGTAGATATATCGACGCTCTAAGCTACAAAACTCAATCTTATTAGGCAACATAAAAGATAGTAGTTTAACACAATTGGCATGTATGATAAAGCACACACAAAGAGCTAAAGACCCGATTAGGTGATTGTCTTGAATTGCTAGGATAATTCAGATTGCCCCACCTCGTAGAAGAGAGCCGGGGAGACTCGGCTCATTCTGAGATGGGCTTCCAGCCCCCACCTAACACCCTGTTCACTGCGTCATATCTTTTGGCGAGGCTGTAGAGTAGACCTCGCCTAGGTAAACAGCCACCCCTCCGACGCCACTTGGTGCCGATCGCCCGCCTTCCCGTGAGACCTAAAGCCAGGCCGTGCCACAACTAATTAAATCGAACCTCAACCATCGTGGACTTCCGTATGTCCCACTGCCCTCACCACCATGAGTACCAAAATCCCCACAAACCCGACCACCGTCCTCGTAGATTTAGGGTGGGGGTGGGGGGATCAGACCTCGTTGTGCGCCTTTCTCTGAGTCATTACCACTAGTCTTGTTATTGTTTCGTCGGACTCTCTCCCGTCCCTTCTATCGGACTCCGAAAAGGCACGTGAGGAGCCACCATACCCAGAGTAGGTGTATCATACATCCTCACGCAACATTGTCGGCGACAAGTTGTTGTATCCAAAAACGTGAAAGATCACGAAGAAAAGGAGTGACGAACTGGCGAAAGAGGAGGCGCCGACTTCAATTGGCAACGAAAACATGCTTTCATCGCCGAAATCCTAGTTTAAAAAGACAAAGACACAACAAACTCCATACCTGAACACAAACTTAGTGAGAGGGATATAAGGAAGAATTATGATGGGAAGATGGCTAGAAGACCAAGCTATAGCTTTCCCATTAATCTATTGTATTCTATATTGTTATCCCTTGTCAATCTATTTCATGTAAATTCGTTCTACGGATTAACTTATAGACGACATCCTTATTAACATATCTTTATTAACATATTATTGAATATGTTCGAGAATAAGATTGGGTAAGCAAGTATTAAAAGAGGTTTACTTTGTAATTGAGATAAGATAATTATTCTCTTTTATCATAAATATTCTCTCATTTAATATATTATATCCCTGTAAATAAGGAGTTTTCATAGAAGATGCTCCCGCACTCCATAAAGGTTTTTGTTGGATATTTCATGCCAAAGTACAAAAAAATAATCCACTTATAAATCATAGTTATCCGTTCCAATTATATTATATATTTGTTATGGGAATAACATTGATTTCGGACCTATGTGATCTTTTATTAGCAATATTTAACTGTAGTCGATCTTTTGTGACAAATCCTAACACAAAATGTCGTTATCTCAGGGTCTGCGTGCCCATTCTTTGTTTGTGGTTGTTTCCTTCAGAGTCTGCGTACCCTTTCTTTATGGTTGTTGGTCTTCCCCGGTGTGGGGCTTCTTGTAGTTGCTTCAGGGTCTGTGTACCATTCATTGCGGCTGTTGGTCTTCTCCGGCGTGGGGCTTCCTGAGGTTCCAAAAAGAATGCTACTTCATGTATCATTTTCACCCATCGTATTCTTTATTTCAAAGAATCGATGTTTTAATATATGCATTACTGATAAAAAAAAAGGTACAAGGGACTAGAAAATAATGTCTTTTCTTTGTTATATTATCATAATTAAATTACAACTTTATTTTTTAATCAGAAGAGTAAAGACCATAGTCAATAGTCAACTAATCATGTCGGGTAGTCTTTCTGTTCTTACAACCTTATTCTTCGATTCCGTTCGGACAGAACAGGAAACACAAGTTGAATGTTCTTTTGTCCATTCACTGAATTTACCCTTTTACCCCTACTCCCAAGAATATATGCCTTCTTCTCCCGACCCAATATCGTCTTTTCATCATCCCGAGCGGTGATGATGAGCATCTATTCACATTCCTGGTCCAAAAATGGATTGGACGAACGTGATCAAAGTATAATCATCTGATCTAAGATTTTGATTTGGTGATGGGCCCACATGAAAGGGTGGGTCAACCAATCTACTTCTGCCTTTCACGAGCATCACATTTTAGGGTATGATGAGTGCGAAGCACTCAATCATTCCCTAGAAATAGAAATAACACAAGCCTAAAAATGTTAGTGTTTGAAATAAATAAATAAATAAATGAAGGATATAGTCTTGTAGATGATAATGAGAAGTACATCAATCCTATTATTCCTCCCCAACAAAACAAAACCAAATTATTGGTATTTTTTTAGTGACTTGTGTATTATTATTTTGTTGTTGTCACGGTCTCATAAGGTCGGGATTTTAGACACGTTTATTTATCTATTTTTTATATAATTTTTTTGTTGAAATGAATCAGTTATATCAGGTCGAGTTTTTATTATTAAAAGGTCATCCTTGTTAATAGATTGGTAGCTTATTATTCTTTTATTTTGTTTATGTGGGTTTACCCTCAACGTTGAGGATGGTCTGTTATTTTTTTTAATTGTTTTTCTGTCTGTTTTGACATATTGGACCTTTGTTGGATCTTATTGGTTTGTGGTTTTCTTTCTGAAACTCACAACGCTTGTTATTGTTATTATATTTATTTTTCGATGTGGGTTCAAACTCAACATTCCGGACGGTATGGTTGTTTCTTAATTTATTTCTTTTTATACCTGTTTTGGCATGTTGGACCATAGTTAGATTTCGTTGGTTTTTGGTTTTCTTTCCGAAACTCACACCGTTTTAATTATATATATATATATATATATTTTTTCTCAATATGGATTTAAATAACTCAATGTTCTGGACGGTTTAGTTGTTTCTTTGTTTTTTTTTTGCTTGTTTTGGCATGTTGGTCATTTGTTGGATTATGTTGTTAGTTTGATGATTTGGGGTTCTCTTTTCTAAACTCACATCGTTTTTCAATTTATTTTATTTTCTAATAAAAAAGACTGGTCGAATTATAATATTATATCAAAATTTAGTTCATCTCTCACTCACATTTTTCTGTATCATGTTGTTTTAGATCGAAGTGTCAAGATTCGAGTGTCTATTTAATTTGATCTATACGTGAGAAAGGTGGATCGGATTTTAGCAAGTCTTATAAGTGTCTAGAAATAATAAAGTAAAATATTTGTAGTAATTATTATTATTTGTGTAGTAGTAATTAGGAGGAGTGGTGGTGGTCCATTGAGTATACCCCTGCTCAATTACCTTGCTTATCAAGCAATCTTTCTAATTCTTCTCCCCTCTCTCACCTTCTGCAACATTCATGGCAAAAGAATCATGATCAGCACTCCACCTCAAAACCCATGTGAGCTCCTATCATCCCCCTCCCCCCTCTCTCTCTTCCTTTTATTTTCTCTCTCCCCAAACAAAAAACCCCCTTTTATTTCTCTCATTTTCCATCACAAACACATGATTTTATCACATATTTCCTTCAAAATCCAAAATGGGTTTCTCTAGAATTCCCCCAATTTCAACTCTACACCAAAAAGAAACAATCTTTTTTTTTGTGGGAATATACTAAATATCAAATACACATATAATAGTATTAGTATATAGGGTTTATATATATAGATATTTTGTATGCTTTTGAATGTGATTTTTTTAGTAACAGCTGTGTGAGGGAATGAAGGCAGTTTCTTCCCTTTTGCTTTACCAGTCAAGGAAGGCTCAAAACAAAGGTGTTGGGAGTGAGAGAGTGGCTTTCATGAGCTTTATCAAATTTATTTAATTACACCAAGAAAAACCCATCAAAACCCATATGGATTTTCCTTTTTTTTCTTCACTTCCTATATGTATAGATATGGGTTGTATGTATAGATATGGCTTTAATGATCTTTATCAAATTTATTTAATTAATCCAAAAAAAACCCATCAAAACCCATATGGATTTTCCTTTTTTTTTCTTCACTTCCCATATGTATGTGTGTATATAGATATGACTTTCATGAGCTTTATCAAATTTATTTAATTAATCCAAAAAAACCCATATGGATTTTCCTTTTTTTTCTTCACTCCTTATATGTATGTGTATGTATAGATATGGCTTTCATGAGCTTTATCAAATTTATTTAATTAATCCAAAAAAACCCATATGGATTTTTCTTTTTTTTCTTCACTTCCTATATGTATATGTGTATGTATAGATAAGGTTTGTTTTTCCATCTTACTAAGTCTTACACGCATAGACTAAGTTAAAAGAGCCCTATGCATATATAGATAAATATAACATATATATGATATGATATGATGTGTATAGAGATGATATATACACATAAAACTTTGGAGGGCATGGCTTTTCTTTATCTCTCACAGTCTAGATATTGAGTTAAAGTAGACCCCAACACTTGATCCTGGTGTTTTTCTATGGTTAAAGCAAGAGGTTTTATATCTCAATCCCACATCTTGTCTCAGTTTCTTCTTCTTCTTCATCTTCTTCCTCTCATCCTTATTGCTTCTCATGCATATATATACATGTTCATGCTTCACTACTTCTTCTTCTTCTGTTTGATTTTTACTTGCTGTTTCTCAAGTTTTTCTTTATTGGGTTTCTCTCAATTTTATTTTGGAGTTTGGGATATATGAGTGGTGGGTTTTTATGTAGGGTTGATGATGATGATGGGTTTTTCTTGAGAGAGGAAGAGGAAGAAGAAGAAGAAGATCGGATCGGTTTATATAATCAGCCATGAAAAAGAGTAACTTGAGCAGCTCTGATCTCATTGATGCCAAGCTTGAAGAGCACAAGTTGTGTGGATCCAAGCAGTGCCCTGGTTGTGGTCACAAGCTCGAAGGAAAACCGGTACGAATTTATTCTGATGTATCTCAAAGTTTAGTCTGTTTTCGATAATACTTCTATACATGAGCGGAATCAGGTAGTATTTAAGGTGTTCCATGAAATATAAAGAACGCTTTAGATATTTATAAAGAAACATGAGTTCCATTCAGATTTTTTTTTCTGGTTCCGCCCTGTTTTTATATATATAAATAAATAATCTTTCATATCATAATATTCTTAGCTTCAACCTAAAGACTCTAAAGAAACAAAGAATCAAAACCAAGGTTGTATATATTCCTTGTTTTGTTGTTGTCCTTTAGGTGGAAATTTGAAAATATAATCTAAAGCTATATTAGAAGCACTCTATTCTTGTCTTTGCTTTAGGTTTCTTTTTATTCCCTCTCTTCTTTATTTATCTTTTTGATGTGCTTTGGTTTTTTTGAATAGCTTGGAACCTCAAAAATGGAGTTTTTCTTCTTCAGGATTGGTTAGGTCTACCAGCAGGAGTGAAGTTTGACCCAACTGACCAGGAACTCATTGAGCATCTTGAAGCCAAAGTTGAATCCAAAGACATGAAATCTCACCCTTTGATTGATGAGTTCATCCCCACCATTGAAGGTGAAGATGGGATTTGTTACACCCATCCCGAAAAACTTCCAGGTTAATTTCATGTCGATCTCACGATCACAATACTTCGTTTTCCTGCAAACAGTGTCTTGTCTCATCGTCGATCTCATGATCGCAAAATATTGTTACTTTATTTTTCTGCAAACAATACCTTATTTCAACATCGATTTCACACGATCACAAAATATTACTACCACAATTTTCTGCAAACAATACTTTATCTCATTATCGATCTCATGAACACAAAATACTAATACTTCATTTTTCTTCGAATAATACTTTATATTATCACCGATCTCACGATCACAAAAATTACTATTTCATTTTTCTTCAAACAATACTTTATTTTATCATCGATCTCACAATCACAAAATACTATTACTTCATTTTGTTTTAGACAACACTTTATTTTATCATCGATCTCACGATCACAAAATATTGTTATCTCATTTTTCTGCAAACAATACTTTATATACATAAAAATACTATCAAACTTAAATCACATTTTTGTACAAACTACAAACAAGTTTAAACATCGGGAATACATTGTTGTCTATAATGCAACCCATTGGAACCTGTAATGCAAACCGATGAAACTATTGTACGACCACAGATTCCAACAACGACAAAACCTAATTTACAGGACATGGTTTATATTATAAAACATTATTATCTCATATTGCTTCAAACAACTTTTTTTATCGTCGATCTCACAATCACAAAATATTATTATCTCACGATCACAAGATACTATTACTTCATTTTGCTTTAGACAACTCTTTATTTTTATCATCAGATTTCACGATCACAAAATATTATTATCTCATTTGTCAGCAAACAATACCTTACATACATAGAGATACTATCCAATTTAAATCACATTACAAACTACAAACGAGTTTAAACAGCGGGAATACATTGTTGTCTGTAATGCAAACCGATGAAACTATTGTGCGACCACAGATTCCAACAACGATAAAACCTAATTTTCGGGGACATAGATTATATTATATATGACAATATTATAAGGTACATTTGTATCTACATTATTTGGTGGTGTTGGTTCAGACTATTTTGACGAGTTTCGTAGGGTTTGGAGTTATGGTTATGACTTTTTTTTTGTTGAAGGGGTGACTCGAGACGGGCTGAGCAGGCACTTCTTCCACCGGCCGTCGAAGGCGTACACGACGGGGACGAGGAAGAGGAGGAAGATCCAGACGGAGTGCGACCTCCAGGGAGGCGAGACGCGGTGGCACAAGACCGGCAAGACCCGGCCGGTGATGGTGAACATGAAGCAGAGAGGGTGCAAGAAGATCCTCGTGCTCTACACCAACTTCGGTAAGAACCGGAAGCCCGAGAAGACCAACTGGGTCATGCACCAGTACCACCTCGGGCTCCACGAGGAGGAGAAGGAGGGAGAGCTCGTCGTGTCGAAGATCTTTTACCAGACTCAGCCCCGCCAGTGCACCCCCGCGGGCGGTGGTGGTGGTGGTGGCGGCGGTGGCAGTGGTGGGAGTGGGAGTTCTTCTAAAGAAGTGGATGTTGTGCTCGGGGCAGATCATCATCATCGTCGTCAGCATCATCATCCTCAGGTCGGTGGTTATGGTGGTGTGGAGATTCAGCAGTTGAAATCGGATCATCATTTCGGGTTTGTCCCTTTCGGGAAAAGCTTTGATCACGAGGTATGTTATACTTTCTTATCAGTAGTGATGTTAAGAATTAACGTTAAAAAATATTAATATCGTAAAAATCCAGTAAATAATAACCTGAGACGCTAAACGATGACTTATATAATAACAAGTTTGTGTAAATTAAGAAACATAAAACAATTTAAAAATTTAAATGATGAGGAACATAAGCTATAATGAAATTGAAAATTCGAGGAGAAATATAATTAGACAATTTAAAAAATTGAGAGACGCTATTATAACAATTTAGAAAAGAAGTGATAAAATACTAATAAAAAAATTAAAGAAAAGTACAATTTAAAAATAATAATAGGGGATACAAACATATCTTTTATTTATAAAAATGAGCTTGGTGGCTCCGTTTCGACTTTTCAGTAATAAAACGACAAATTTAAACCGTTTTTAGAAACCGTCTCTATTCTTTAAAATGTAACCCTATTCTTCGAAGCAGATAATGTATGAAGATTCGAATATTAACGTGCTACAAAGTACATTATTTATTAAAAAGGATTCCGGATTATTATGGGCCATTTGATCGAGTTGATCCCATATAACTCATGTTTTTAGGAAATGTCTTTAATAATTGAAATAAATTAAGTGTTCTGTATATTTACTATTCATGTTATTAATATTTTTTTTAAAATATGGGTATAAACAATCCTTTCTTTGTATTGGTACATATGATTTTTAGTATATAGTTATATAAATATATGTTACATTTTATATTAGATGTTATGACCAAAAGCAAATGAGATTAACTATAAGTATACATATAGTTTCATAGTAACTTTTTTTTATAACATGAAATGAAGCATTAAAGTAAGAATAATAATAAAGAGAGAGGAAATAAATGAAAAGCTCTAGGGTTGCTTTTGACATGCACATCGCTTACATATACAGCATGAGAAAAAAATCTCTAGACAAGCTAAGACATGGACCTAATTACCTCCCAACATTATTATTGTGATCTCACCTATAGCTCAACTCAATATTAAAGTTCACTTTCCACCAAACTCATCATGGAATTATAGAGCAACCACTCTTGACTGATCTATTCGGTCGGTATTGAATACATTTATCAGTAATGATTATTGTCGACGTTCAAGTTCCTCGATTATTATTGTAGAACCAGTCGTCACCGACCAGATTTATGTGTATCGGTAATAAAACTTTGATTACCGACTTCACACTTTTCGGTCGGGAAAAAAAGTTTCATTCCCGACTAAATTTTTTTAGTGGGTAATGAAAGTTTTATCACCGACCAAAGAACAACTTATCGGTAAAGTTGTAATGTTATCGACTTTAATTATTGCTTTGACCGGTATAATGAAATTTTCATTACCAACCAACCATTTTCATTCAGTTGGCGATAACAAACCGATAATAACATGTATGAAAATGCAATAAAATACAGGTCGGGATAGGTGAGGGTTCGACGGGAAGCGAGGGCACGACAACAACGGCAACATTCCAGAATATCAACCGGCCTTCCCGTCCTGTCTCGGCCATAATCCCTCCTCCTCCTCTACCACTCCACCACACCTCAATCATTCTAGGTGAAGATCCATACCACAATGTCTCCACATTGATGCTCCAAAACGAGACTTTCCAGGTAAATGATGATATTTGTCATCTACATGCACAACATTTTTATTTGATCTATTATGATAATATATATATATATAAATAAATAAATACACTGATCACTTTTCTCTGACAATGAGCGTGCAAGAGTGAGTTACTAGTTTTGTGAACACAAACCATATCATAGTGTGCCCTACTTTTACTCCTTAGATATAACCTTGGCAAGACAAAATGATTAAGGAAGATGAGTGATGTTTTCTTATGTTGTCATGCGTTTTCGTATGAATAACAGCAACAACAACAACAGCAACAACAACATCATAAACTCGGGTCAACACGAAGGTCGGATTCGGGCTTGGAAGAGCTCATTATGGGTTGCACTTCATCGAATTCGGACATCAAACCAGTAAGTATTTATATACTTTTCAACTTTTTGACCCTGAAACCTATAAAAAAACATCTATATTAGTGTGTGTGAGAGAGAATATAGAATAGAATAAGAAGAACAAAAAGGTGACTATCAAAGGATTTAAAGAGCAAAAGACTAAAGAGAGTTCCAAGTGCATAAATTTCTTTATTCCCCATATATTTAAACTAAAGAGAGTTTCTTATAGATATCCTTTTCTTTTTCTCTTTTTCCTTTTGTTTTGGTATGATTTTAATCGAATATAAACGTTAATGTTATGTAGAAGGACTGATTTCATTAGGTCATTTGTATGAGAGCAGATGAAAGCTAAATTAACGAATTTTAAATTAGGTATAATTACGGAAAATGACCCCCACATATTAGATTTGTACAACTTATGTCCCTAAAAAAAACTCCTAACAATTTGTACCGTTAATGAAAAATTATATTTTCTTCTAAATACTTAAATCGGATTAGTCGTGTAAATGTTCAATCAAATCTAATAACTCGAACTGATGGATGGATGTATCAAGACTCTCCCACACGTGTAGGACTGAACATCTATACGTGGACTATAGCAAAACTAGACATCTGCATATGGGCCAGAGACCATAGGGTGGATGTGACAAACCGGCTGTGGGCCAAATCATGCTCTGATACTATGTAAATGTCCAATCCAACCCAAAAACTCGAATTGATGGGTGGAGACATCAAGATGTATATCAAAGAGTCAATTTATCCACACACTTTTGATGTGTGCCAGGACTCACACTTCAACAAGTCGTCTATTTAACAATATTTTCTCGGGTTAGTTTTACACTAAATTATACCCGTTTTTCATCTAAGTAAATCTGACTACAAAGTTCGTATGAACAAAACTCTAATTTTCCTAAATTCATCTAGGTTGTGTCTGATTTTCACATCATTCCTCTACTTTTTGTAGTAATGTGAAAATTTTGGAAAATTAAAATACCACTCACATGAATTTTATAATCAGATGTAATTAGGTGTAAGTAACCTTAGTTTTTTTAGTCTTGATCACTTGCTCTCTCCAACATTGATAACCTAATCAGTGAATAGAGACCACACTTTGAATTAACTACAACAAAGTTTATTTGGGTTGGTCGGATGTTCGGAGAGTTGATCTCACGTCTTATTAAGATCTAACCCTAGAGATATATTTGTTTGAGAACATGTGTGGACGAAAATTAGATTAGTAATTAAACTTAAGTATGATTTTTATCAGCATCTTTACCGACAAAAATCCCTAGAATAACATGGTAGTTTGATGTTAGTCGATGAATTTGCAGGAATCAAGCATGCCAAATCAACAAGAGGCTGATTGGTTGAAGTACTCCTCATTCTGGCCCGACCCTGACAACCCAGATCATCATGGATAAACAAAAGAAAACTCGTGCAGATAACATTATCATCGTCATGATCATCGTCGTCATCATCAGATTTGATGTTTTTCAAACTATTTTTTTCCTTGCATCTCTTTTTCTTTTCTCCAAACCTAATAATGGAGGAAAGTTGGTGCACTAAGCCTGGCCCTTTCTTCATTGGGAGTCACAGCCTACAAACCCTGAGCTCTCTGATAGGCTCTCTCAACTGTACTGACTGTACAAAACAGTACTTGCTGGAGAAAAAAGGTGGGTGCAAATAGGAAGAACAAAAGAGAAAAAGAAAGGAGAAGAAGAAGAAACCAGAAGAAAAGATAGACAAAATAGATGTGCATGAAAATCATCACCATTATCATTACAGTATCATCTTTATTGACCCTTTTCTCATTATTTTATTATTTCAAGATATTTTTGTATAATTTCCTTCTTTTTTTGTTTTATAATTAATAGAAAAAGATTGTCAAAGAGTTTGTGCAAATTGCAATAGAAAAACTTTGTATATTGTGTGTTATTATGGGATAGCTTTGTTCCTAACTTTTATAAACGTTTCATTATCATATCCTAATCCAGGCCAACGTTTGGTCTCAATTCCTAACATAATAGGTTTGAGATTTCTCAGAAACTATAAAAAGCCGTCTAAACTCACGATTCCGTCAACTCATTCAAGCGTTGTCGTTGTTGGCATGCATTACCCATGGTGCCTTCCTCGACGTTGAACTTATCCTCGTTCTCAAGCAACCGAATCCAATGCTCGACGAGTTGACGGAATCGTGAGTTTGCACGGCTTTTTATAGGTTCTGAGAAATTCCAAACCTATTATGTTAGGAATTGAGACCAAACGTTGGCCTGAGTTAGGAACTGATAATGAAACGTTTGTAAAGGTTAGGAAACAGAGTTTTTCATATTACCAGGGATCAAGTCACTTTTATGTTTTATTTGACCAAGAGTGCATGCTATAACTTATGAGGGACTAGATCAAATGCAAATCTAAAGAAAAAAAATTCATCACATGATCAATAGATAAAAGTTTATGTAATAGTTGCAAAATTAGAATTACCATTTTGTATGATTATAAATTTGAAGAAAAATTGATTTTTACCCGCGACACACACGATACCAAAGCGCGAGTCGCGCATCGCACACCGAACAACGTTTTAGCGATTCGCAGGTTGCGTAATCGACACTCTACACCGCACCGACCCGCGAATCGTTAAAACACGGTTTTGGTTCACGGTTTGTATTGTGATTCGACCGGCTGTACATGCTCTAACACCAAACGTTTTTCGTCCCGTTCGAACCGAGCGACAATCTCTTGGAAGAAGGAAAAAAAATGCAGCAGGGCATACTGGTAACTTAACAAAAGTACAGGGGCAATTTCGGTAGAAAAAGGAAAAAAAATCCTCTAGCATATACAGATAAGGCTTCTTTGGCAAAAGAGAGCGCTTCTTCTACTCTCTGCCCTCTGGCCTCTGCCAGTAAACACAGCTTCAATTAGGTCTCAATCAAGCGCATTCAGGAACATTTCAAGGTAAAACCTTCTCTATTCGACTCTATTTCTCTTCTCTGCTGATTTTTTCTTCATATTTGTACAACTCCCATAAGGTTATGAATCTGAGTTTGTGGGTCAGAAGAGAAGCATAATTTGCACTTTTTTAGAGTACCCTTTTAAGCATTTTCAACATTACATTGATTGAGTGCAACTACTCATTGGATTGAGTATAGGATTTGGAGAAGTTTTGATTCTATTAAGCATAATTTGCATTTTCTAGAGTACCCATTTAGCATGTTCAACATTACATTGATTGAGTGTAATTACTCATTGGATTGTTTATAGGAATTGGAGAAGTTTTGATTCTATTAAGCATAATTTGCATTTTCTTAGAGTACCCATTTAGCATTTTCAACATTACATTGATTGAATGCTATTACTCATTGGATTGAGTATAGGAATTGGAGAAGTTTTGATTATTTTAAGCATAATTTGCACTTTCTTAGAGTACCCATTTAGCATTTTCAACATTACATTGATTGAATGCAATTACTCATTGGATTGAGTACATGATTTTGAGAAGTTTTGATTCTATTAGGCTCGAATTGGGTTTTTGAATTTCAACTAATGGGTCTTGTTCATGTTTGTGTTCAGGAGATATGGAACCCAGCAGTGGTCAAAATGGTAGTACTAGTAGCATCATGTGGTTCTTCAGGGATAGAGGGTTTGATGATAAGAACATTAGGGAAATGTTGAAGAAATGCAAGCGGCTCGAAGCGGTGCAGAGGGAGAATGCCTCCCAGAATTGGGATTACCTGAAAAGTATAGGCATTCAGGAGAGGAAGCTACCTTCTCTAGTCTCCAAGTGCCCAAAAGTCCTGGCTTTAGGCCTGCATGAGAAGATCGTTCCCATGGTGGAGTGCCTCAACACGTTGGGGACAAAACCCCGTGAAGTTGCGTCCGCCATAGCCAAATTCCCTCACATACTCTCCCACAGCGTGGAAGAGAAGCTGTGCCCGTTGTTGGCTTCCTTTCAGGCTCTGGGGGTCCCTGAAAATCAAGCTGGCAAGATGATATTGCTCAACCCGAGGCTCGTTAGCTACAGCATTGAATCAAAGTTGAAAGAGCTTGTGCAGTTTCTTGTTGGTCTTGGCCTTACCAAGGAAGGGATCATTGGTAAATTGTTGATGAAGAACCCCTTTATAATGGGTTACAGCGTTGATAAAAGGCTGCGTCCTACTTCGGAGTTCTTGAAATCGATAGGTTTGAAAGAGAAGGACCTCCAATCAGTTGCAGTGAACTATTCGGAAGTGCTATGTAGAGACGTGGACAAGATTTTGAAACCGAATCTGGCTTACCTGAGGTGGTGTGGCTTTGAAGACAGACAGATAACATCTTTGGTGACGGGTTATCCCCCAATTTTGATAAAGAGCATCCAGAATTCCTTGGAACCGAGGATCAAGTTTTTGGTAGATGTTATGGGGAGACAACTCGAGGAAGTTTCTGATTATCCCAACTTCTTCAACCATGGTTTGAAGAAAACATTGGAGTCCCGTCACAAGATCTTGAAGAAACGGGGAATCGAATGCAGTCTGAGTGAAATGCTTGACTGTAGTCAGAAGAAGTTCTTAATCAGGTACGGTTCTGTTTGAACGGTTTGTTGCATCATTTTCAAATTGTAGCTTAGTTTTATCGAAGAGAACTATGGTTTCGGGAGCAGAAACTTAAGTTATGTGGCTTGAGCAGTATGAGTATTTAACGATTGTTAGGTACAGTTTAAGACAAACTTGTCTTATATCTATGAATTTAAATATCTTCCCCTCACTTCACTTGAGCTACACAATTTGAATATGTCAAGACATATTATCCTATATATGTGAGTTTTAATTTAATGTTTTGCTTGTTCACGATGTCACGGGCACAATATTGTTCTTAACCGTTCAGGCTGTAATGGAGAAAATTTTACAGAACTTAGTCCATAGCTTGTGACATACTGTGATTATCTCATGCAAAACTATTTACTTTGTAAGGAAAATTCTTGCTTGATGATGTGAAAATTGGCAAGTGTTGGTTACGATATTGCAGAGTTACACCATACTGGGCGGTAGGGGTGGACAAAAAACCAGAGTAACCGAACTGAAATGACCCCGTTTTATCCCGAACCAGTGTGAATTGATTAAAAACCGGCCTGAACTATTTGGGTGCCGGTTTTTGAGAAAACCAGTGGTTAACGGGGGTTTTGGGCCGAGCACAGGTCAGACCTGCCCAGCAGTAAGAATTGCTGGATATTGTAATGTTACTACTTTCAGGAGATGTCCAAGCTACCTGCTCTGGATCATGTTCAAAATTGAGAGAGCTTTTGAATCAAAAGACCAATTTGGTAAGAAAGTTTTGTTTATTCAATCCATGCTTACAAATGAAAAGTTGAGTATACATCATTACTTACTTAAAAACAAGCTATCATTTTAGTTTTTCTTCCTTTAGAAATAAGAATCATGCACTGTCCTAGAACACCACCAAACTCTTTCTTCGTAAGATGGAACATTGCATATAGACCGCCTTCGATATATTCAGGGGAAGCTGAAACCTCCGCCGGGGATCCCCCTGACGCCATGGCCACCGGGAGGGTTAAGTGCAGTCCAAAGCAACGAGATAGTAATGGCGATGAGCCCAGACCAAACATACACAATGGTCGGAGTCTTGCCTCTCCTCCCCATCAAGCCCTTGGCGAAAGGGTACAAATGAGCCAAGACCCAGAAGGCGAAGAAGGCCCCTCCGATGAACTTGCTCCAGTTGGGCTCTGTGCTGTAAACCGTCCTGCAGAAGGCCACAACGATGGCTATGGTGTTGACCAGCCCAATGACTATTGGAGGTATCATGAGGGAAGTCCACTTCACAAGGTAGAGTTCCGCATAGGCATCCTCCTCATCCTCCGCGGCCGCCTTGGCCGTGAGGGTGAAGGAGATTTCTATCCCGGCCATGACCTTGAGTAGCCCCTGGATCACGGCGGCGAAGTGGGAACTGGTGCCGGAGATGAGCCAGAACTGCTCGTTCCTCCACCAGTCTTCCAGGGACACCCCGGACCACTTCACCTCCAGGAGGGCCAGGGAGATGAGGCAGAGGGTTATGGTTAGGAGGTAGACGAGGAAGGTGATGTTTACGTTCTGCACGATGAATTGGCCGGAGAAGAGGGAGAGCGCCGGGATAAAACAATAGGTTAGGAGAAAAATAGAGGTGAAGGGGTAAATGGCGACGTTCATGTAACTTAGGCGTTGGAGGAACTTCAACTTCCTGGAGGCCAGGACGGGGTTGTTCTGAGAGAAGAAGATCTCGACCGATCCCGTCGCCCACCTCAGCACCTGGTGGAGACGGTCGGTGAGATTGATGGGAGCGCCACCGCGGAAGGCGTCGGGTTTGGTGAGCCAGTACACTGAACGCCATCCGCGGTTGTGCATCCTGTAGCCCGTCACCACGTCTTCCGTGACCGAGCCGTAGATCCACCCCACTCGGTCACCCCATTCCGTCTTGTCCTCGTACCTGCGGAGGAATGAGAATCACGAACGAGAATCAGAGAACTAACTCAACTAAAAGTTTAAGCTGATTAAGCTCGTATTTATTAAAGCCAACTCTGATACTATATTAGGGATCCAACTCAACTGAAAACTCAAGCGGTTCGAAAAAAATTAAACTCTGGTACTATATTAGAGATCCAACTCAACTAAAAGCTGAATATGATAGTTAATAACTGAATCATAGTTCTATATTCTAACACATAAGAATGAAGATCAAGAGTAGAGACGACAAGCAAGCATACCAGCAAGAAATGACGGAGATGGATTCAGCGATAGTAGCAGCATCGAGCGGGTCACGGGGAACCCTGAGAGCACCCGGAGGCCTCCCATACTTGACGGCTTTATGATCAGCCAGGGGGCGACCCTGGAACTCAGCGATCGGTATGGACTCAGACAGTAAGGTCGAGTTTCCAAACCTCTTGGGCAGCTCGTTGACGTCAAGAGTGGGATCGAAATCGCTTGGCTTCAACACTTTCTTCTCAGTATCAGTATTGCTAAGGATCATATTACCTTTAGGAGGATCAAACCCGTACAAGGCAAATCTCCTGAACATACACCCAGTTCCCACATAAACCGGACCCTGTAATAATTCCACCAACAACATAATTAACATTTCAGAAATTTGATCAAATCTCAAAGCAGTATATGAACTAGCGGGAAAACGTTATTTACACCCGCTCGACGGCCTCTGCGTTCCAGCCAGAAACAGTTTATAGACGAGGGTTATCAGCAACACAATGTTACCTTTCGTTATCCATAAATAAAAAAACCCAAGGGTTCACACTGGATAGGGGATTGTTTTATTTAGAACCCGCTATCGGTTTTTAATAGGTTTTTGATGAATAACGAAATGTGACAATGTGTTACCGATAACCCCTCACCTAGGGGTGTTCAAAAACATTTCGTGTTTTCTCCGCCCGCTTATCTGTCTGGTCTTGCTATTCATCCGCATATGAGTGGATAGATAGTTGATCAAATTTTATCAGACGGATTAGGGTAAATAGATCTGTGAATGATCTACCCGTCCACACATGGTACCAAGCTCAATTTAATACGTTTAATCCAACCAACCATACTACAAAATTCATTATCAGTCGACCTAATTACATGTGTGAAATCAATAATTTTCTAACAAAATCAGGTAAGGTATTTTTGTAATTTACGCACGTGTCTGAAAATTTCTCAAAACAAGGAATAATATTAGTTTTTTTCTAAAGATAATTTTCATCTTAGGTTTGGATATACATTATGCAGGTCACGCAGATTGTATCTGATTCATCCACATATTTTACGGATGAAATCCGTCATATGTTCAATTATTATGAGCAAGTCGTGATCACAATAATCTAAATTCGCATCTGCACAGACGGATAAAAATCCCCTCCCCACGGATATCCACCCTTAAACACCCCTACCCTCACAGTCACAGTGTGTTCATGAAAATCAAAGATCGTTCAACATGTGTTATTACGTACCTGTATACCGTCGAGGGCACGCATATTACTATCGAAAAAGACGGTGTTATGGTTAGCGTAACGATCAGAAGGATCGATGCCTTCGAACCTTTGAGGGAACTGAATGTAGCAAATATCCTCACCACCCCTGTCCATCATAAAACATATCCCCTCCCGCACAGATTTGCAGTTATTGATGTAGTGATCACAGTCAAAGTTGAGAATAAATGGACCATTGGACAAAATAGCTGAGGATCGTACCAGGCAGTTCATAGCCCCGGCTTTCTTGTTATGGTCGTACCCTGACCGCTTTTCACGCGACATGTACACAAACATCGGTAGGCGAATGTCCACGTTCGTGCAGTCTATCAGTCTGTCGCTTGGCCCTCCCGTCAACATGTCACAACTCGGCGCCTTTAGCATTACCTGTCGGATTTAGATGTGATAAGTGCTTCGTTATGTGTAATTGGTTCCAAAATTTGCACGTCATCCCAAAATGGCAGGAGAGTGATGTGAAAATCAGATACCGTCCAGAAGAATTTTGGAAACTTACATCATATTGTCCAAAAAATTTCATAGGTAGGCAAATTTCTTGAGACTACATATTGTTTCTTGTCGAACAGTAACTAGGGATAATATCACTTAACTATGCTCGATTTTCACATAACCAACTCGGCGGCATCAAATGAGGTATCACCTACAGCGGCGGGGGGCTCCAAGCACCCTCGCCTCCAGGAATGAGTCCGGCAGGAGCCAGAGAGGGTTTGGTCGGCTGTACCTTCTCCTTGGTGTATAGGTGGCATTGGTATCACCAACAGCTGATGTGTTACTACCCTACCACTTCGGGGTCAGCATTCCCGCGTTCAGGAGCCCTACCATTATCAAGCAAGGGAGGACGACGCACGCTGACATACCGGGGGAGTAATTGGTCCACCGTTGTTTGTTTATCCTCTGATCTGCTCGGTCAGTCTCTTCTGGTTGGAGTATATTGTATCGGTATCCCCGGATGCTAGCGCAGTCCCACACCCCCGACCGCAATTATGCTACAAAGCACATTTAAATTTTATGCACTTGTCTTTTCAATTATTCTAGTTTGGATTATGTACGGTGATCTCCTTCTGTGGGGTCACCAAGTTCTGTTACATTAATGAATATCTCCAGTTCCTCTAAAAAACAAATTCGCCTAACAGTACCCTAAGTTTCAAGATTCTCATGTCACTTCAAAATGAACAGGAAGTGATGTCAAAATCAGATACCGCCCAGATAGATTTTGAAAACTAAGAGTACCACCCCGAGATATTTATAGATTGATAGCATCCAAAACGTTAATCTTACCTGGACAATCCCGGGGTGATCACCTTTCTTATGATCACGGGAAGGCGTCGCCCAAGTCCCGGGCCAATGTGTCCCGTCGGCCATCCAAGTAGCCTTCTGGACCTTAATAGAATCTGTAACCTCAGCATCGGTCTCTCTCATCTGCTTGAACAACTTCATCTCCTCCCGAGCATTGAATGCATCCGATCTCCTCCGAATCGAATCTGCGAGCCCGTTAACCCGAACCTTGAACTCATCATATTCCCTCTTCACCCTTCTCCGATCCTTGACAAAGTCAGGGTTACTCTTGTTCTTCGTCGGGTCGATTTTGAGCCCGAAGTAAGTATCCGGGTTCCTCGGCTCGATCTTGTGCTTACGGCAAAACGGTACCTGTTGGAAACAAAATGAAGAACAATGTACACAAGACTATAGTGATAAATAGTAAAAGCACCCATAAGTCCAGAACAATGTACACTAGACTAGCGTACTAACAAATATTAGGAAGAATTCCACCTCCGTATCCTAAATCTTTTTCATTTTATTTAATGTACTTCAAATCGTGCCATCTTTTTCATTTTATTTAATGTACTTCAAATCGTGCCATTTCAGTACGCTAAACTTTTATTAATTCATTTAGCTATTTTTTTTGTCACCTCAGTACCCTAAACTAAAAGTTAACAGTGGGTATTAAAAGGGAATTAATGAAAGTTTAGGGTATTGAGGTGATACAAAAAAGATTTAGATACTATAAATGAATTAATGAAATGTTAGGGTACTGAGTTGACACAAAAAAGGTCTAGGGTATTCTAAATAAAATATAAAAGATTTAAGATACTGAGGTAGAATTACGCTCAAAATATTATAGGGATGAATATATTTTCTAGCCCAGTAGTTTATCTCATCTTTACGTCTTAACGTGTTTCTTGGTTTTACTTTTTAACTGTCTTTTCAAACATTTGTAGAACCTAGTGTAAAGGTGAGGGTTAACGTCATTTTCTTGCCTTCACTCTACCTCATTTGCACTTCCAACTACGGTCGGCCGTTTGTTTCATAAACTACCAAAAACTTATGTATTCGCGAGTACATTTTAGAGGTTGGGGTACTTAATTAAACTCATCCGTAAAGTTTCATGAATTACGTTCTACAAATTTTTGAAAAGTCACAGTTAGGAAATGAAATCAAAGATGAAGCACAGTTAGGACGTAAAAATAAAGTCAAGTTTAGGGCTAAGAAATATATTTATCCTTATTATAGTAAATATTATAATAAAATTAATACTAACGGTACCCATAAGTCAGCGAAGCTGCAGGCCTCGGCCATGGCCTCGAAGGTGTGGAGGGAGCCTCCGTCGTCGGAAATGTAGGCTACGAGCTTGTCGACGGGGTAATCGACCGCGAAGATCGAGAGCATTACATTGGCGGTAACGAGAGGGGGTTCTTTATCGGGATCGGCGGTGGAGACGAAGACGTCGACGCCCGGGAGGTCGGAGCGGCCGGTGGGGTTGTCCGGGGAGGGCATGTCGAATTTGTCGTGAAGGGCTTGTAGGTCTACGGATCGGCTTATGGGGCAGACTTTGGGGACTTGGTCGAGGATCCACGAGAATGCGAACCATAGCTCGCAGATGACGGACATTAGCCAGAGCCATATTGCGTCGGTGTTTGGGTTGACGATCCTCCAATGTAGGAAGAATATTAGCACCACCAACCTGACCACTATGAGCAACCTGTAAAACGACGTAAAACGTTTAACGACCTAACTGTTAGAATATAAAACTATAATTGAATCTTCAACTATCATGCTTGTATAGACTTTTAGTTTAATGTTTCTATTGAGCAGGTATGGTTATTGGTAAGAACTTATTAAAAAAAGAGAAAATTTCACTTTAATACCCTGCTAAACATTTAGTTTCACTTTGATACCCTGGCATAAATTTTTTGAACTTTCATACCTAAACCAATCATTTAATTTCACTTTAGTACCCAACCGTTAACTTTCTGTTAGTTTGGATGGAAAAAGGTAAAAAGACCATAATACCCTTAATTATTACTCAAATTTTCAAACTCATGCCATTGATTCAGTCCTTGAGCACTGTGCAAGAACACGACGTAGGAGTAGCCCATTACTTTTTGGGTGGAAGTACCATAACGTTGGCGTTCTTCTTGACAAGAATTGTTGCAGTGAGATACTCGAAAAGAAAGATTAAGACTCTTTAGGTTTAGCCTTGGATCCCACTACCCGTCGTATTTAGTTTAATATTATTACTACGCATGACTTCGAGAGTAATGATGAGATTATTGAAGAATGTTTTTATCATATTATTTTTGTTTCTCACTTCAGGCAACTAGTAATAATTATTATGTTCTCCTTCTGAATAATTAACATCTAAACTCGTAAGCAGATTTGTCCGCAAATAGCATCATGAATACATAGTATATACCTGTAAGGGCTTATGATGGAAGTGGGGACGGGTAAGCGGCGAGTGAGGGACCTCCAGGGCTTATTGTCGGGATCCACGATGCCCCGTCTGGTGCCCCCCTCACCGTCGTCGCCATACCTATCGTCTTGAGGCCAAAAGGCACTACCGATCCCATAAGTACCCTTGGTTTCGAACAACCACTTGTTGTGGTCGAAATCTGAACCTTTTTTCATCACGGAGAGATTATTATTGTCTAGCTTATTCGGGCCCGGAAGTTGTAGCGTAATGGGCCCCTCTTCCTCATCGATATCGGGCCCTCCATACGGCTCCCTACAACCGGGGCAAAACCCGTCCTCCTTCAACGCATCCATATAGCAATCTCTGCATATCTTGAATCTACATCGAATAACAACTTTGGTAAGTTATTGTTAGGGACAATAGCAAAAAAGTACCCTGACGTATACATATGTTTTTTGTACTTGTAATTCTCATCTTTGATGATTGTAAAAACGTGTCATGAGTTTGTATTTTTGTTGCACGGTATAAATTTGTTTTGAAATGACGATTTTACCCACAAAAACTTAAACATAAAAATAGTAAGTAAAAAACAAAAAATCCAGAAAAATTCCCTAACACATCCACTTTTTTTCTAAGCTGTGATTCTCATCTTTAATAATCGTAGAAACATGTTAAAACTTGTCACGAGCTTGTATTTTCGTTGCACAGTGTAAACTTGTTTCAAAATGGCGATTTTACCCTAGAAACTTTAACATAAAAATAGTAAGTGAAAAGCAAAAAATCCAGAAAAGTACCCTAACATATCCACTCTTTTTTTGTAAGTTGCGATTCTCATCTTTGATAATAGTAGAAACAGGTTAAACCTTGTCTTTTCGTTGTACTATGTAAATTTGTTTTAAAAGACGATTTTACCCTTCAAAACCGAAAATAATGAATAGTGTTAAATATCGAAACTTACTCTTAAGTATTGGTCACGAACACTATACTACCCACGTTTTCAAAATGAACACTACTACCTGAAGTATTGGTCACATGATTTTGTTAGTAAAAATAGACGGAATTTTCCATTCCGTTAGTCATATGACCTCAAGTGTCATATAATGGATGGTAAAATGATGTTTCCCCTTAATTATATGACCTCTACACATTTTATAACGAACATTACCATTGTACCCTCGTTATTGTTCCTTATAAAATGTATAGATGTCAAATACTTAAGGGCAAAAAATGTCATTTTACCATCCATTATATGACACTTGAGGTCATATGACTAACGAAATGGAAAATTCCGTCCATTTTTACTAACAAAATCGCGTGACCAATACTTAAGGTAGTGTAGTGTTCATTTTGAAAACGTGAGTAGTGTAATGTTCGTGACTAATACTTAAGAATAAGTTCCGATATTTAACCCTGATAAAAAAAAATACGAATTTTCATCCGTTAGTCTTTTTGCTCTTTTTTTAAAAAGGTAAAAAATTTGTTTTTACCAATAAACACACTATCACCTTTCATTATTAATCAAAAACTCCAGACTCGCACCGAATATGGTACGATTTTATCAGCAACATGATGTCACCTTCCTCGTTTATTAGTGGGTTTTCGGGAACAAAATCGAAGATGACAATGTGTTACTGATAACTCGGGTAAATAACATTTTTACCTGCATTCACAAGGGGTGACATCATTCCCTCTCTCATCCTTCATAGCCTTCCCATCACAAGCATTCATACTACACGCCGACCCCTTGGCTCCGGCCATCTGCGGATGCGCCACCTCCGTGTCGATCACCTTGTCCATGAGATGCGCCCGCGTCACGCTATTAAACCCTCCGGTGAAGAGCGAATTCGCCACGTATTGCTCCTCTGCCTTGACGGCCACCGTCTGGGTGTCCATCGGCTGGTTGTCCGGCGTGGGGGGTATGTGCACGGTGTAATTCATGTAGTCCCCCGACGCCTCCCCTCCCGCGTCCACGTCATCCCTGGAAAGACTCACATAGCGCCCGCTCGAGGTCCTTCGCGCGAATTTCACGTTCTGCCCGGACCCCGGGGAGTTTTTTCCTAAGCTGCTAGAGCTCCGCATTGCAAAAAGTTACGGTGAATTATATTGTAAAAATAAATGAAATTGATTTGACGGGTGATGTGACGGGGAGTAAGGTGTACACCAGGAAGTCACTTGACCGACAGAATGGTCCCGAATCGGGAACTCGGGGGGAAAGAACGATGAGGCATTTGTGAGGGAGAGTTTGTGAGAAAGTTTGGGGAGATTGATCTAAGGAGAAAAATAGTTGCATTAATCCCGAGGATTGATTGTATGGTCAGAGACTTAGTCTGGTTTGTGTTCCTCGTTTTGCGGAGAGGTGTCCCGTTTCATGCTATTTTGGGAAATAAAATGATACCATAGAAAGGTTTGTGTACTAATCGGATTGTTGTGTACTAAGATGTTTTAAAAGTTATTCATGCGAGAAATATGTATAGATTGGTGTAAATAGATGTAAGTGTCCTTAAAATAAATTGTGGAACTATATTGCAAAGCTAGCTAGATTTTGTGAGGACAAAATAAGTTTGGCAAGCGACTCAACGGCAAGTGGGGTCCTATCCTGGGAAGAAGAACCGGTCGACGACGACGAGATGTTGGGGAGGTACCGATTGAAGCCATCTTGGTTGTTGTTGACGGACGGTACTGTCGCTCTCTGACCGACCGGAATATGGCGTGGGCTGTAATTCGAAGGTCTTATGTGGGGTAATGATCCGGTGCTGGAAGATTAGAGGATTGGAGGTCGAGTGCCTCACGAAAGACGTGATGACTTTCCATTCCACTTCCAGTATGGCCATGGACAACTTTCGGTATCGAGGCCCCTGGAGTTCTAGCGGATACCCGCTGCTCCTCGTACACCTCTATCGTGCATGCAACCGAGTATAATCCTTTTTCGGTTCATGGAGATCAGAGTGAGGGCTTTTAATGTCCCGGGAGATGCAAGGAATACCTCAGTCCTGTCTCTTCTGGTGAATGCTTTGGGCATTGAGGTAAATTTTGGAATGTAGTGAGAGATTATGAGGAAGTAGAAAGAAACTCGAGAACAGGTGAGTGGCCTTGGTCTTATGCGGACAAAGACACTAAAGGCCTGAGGGAAGGGCAAGACAAAACAGTACTATACTTGTAGATGAAGAGAACATTGATGATCAACCAGGCGAGGGCTACCAAAAATCCCAGCCAGGACCCATGATTGGACCTCGTGATGGGGGGATCGAGGCCTGATGGCCTACCCCTATAACCCGAGACCGATTTTTCTTGTCCGTCTCGTAACGAGCAAGAAAACAACTCGTTCTTATTTTTATTTCCTGTTTGCATTTTTGTTTTGTTTTAATTTTTGGTTATTATCACTAGGGGTGGGCATTGGGTGGTTAACCACCCAATGGAACATTTTAGGAACCCAACCTGATATTACCGGTTTGACATATCTTGGAACCAGCCCCAACCTATAAACCAATTTTTTACAGTAAAACCAACCAGTTCACTAACCGGTTGGTTAGTGGTTTTAACCAACCAACCACTTTACTACATGTAAGCACAAATTTAGATACCAATAACCATACACATATTTCTATTTCAAGCTAAAACATATTACTACATTCTCCAAAACAAAAGAAAAATTACATATAAGTCATCGTGTTCTATGTTAGCAATCCGTGTGACACAAAAGAGTGCTCATGAGTCATTCATCTATATCAGATCAGTGGTTATTATGAAGCCACATGTATATGATGAACAATACCGGTTTGGTTGGTTAACCGATGGTTCGGCGTTTCAAGAACCGACAACCAACCATTAACTTTCCGGTTCGATCGTCAAGAACCCGCAACCAACCGTTAACTTTTCGGTTTCGGATTTTCCGGTGCGGTTTGCGGTTGGTGGTGGTTGGTTTTAACGGTTTCAGTTTTTTTTGCCCACCCCTAATTACTGGACTTTATTTAGTGGAATTTATATTTTTATTTAAGATAAAAATTAGACTAGTTCTATGGGTCAACCTACGGGAGACCCGAACATATTCTGAAGCTCAGAGCCTCTGGTCCTACTTGTATAATCGATGGTTTAACATGATTAATGAAATTTCCTCGTTTCCCGTTAAAAAAAAACTAAGTTTTGCATTTTCATTTATGTTGGTTATTTTTTTTATTTTAGGGAAAAACGTTATTTTCATACCCTCGACCGATGTCTTGCTTTTAAAAATACACTCGAGCCTTCCTAAACTCACCCTTCATTTTTTCTTAATCTTAAAAATTGCCCACATTTATGTCTTCTCTCGTGCAAAATCCATTCTTCACCTCGTATTCATGTACGTTGAGTGATTGTCATTGTAACGTCTTTATGCAAACACAATGACTTTATTTAATTTAAAAAAATGACTAAATTTGGTAAGGATAACTCTGATATTTTCAAGGGGAAACCATGGGTCCTAACCCCCTTGAGGTTTGTTTTGGTGATCCTAACTGGGCTTGACCTTTCCTTGCACTTGTGAACTACGGTTGACCTTTTTTTGCTGAAACTAACAATTTCCGTCTATTTTAACGGATTCCGTTATGTTTTTGACACGTGTTGGTCACGTGCACAGTAGCATTTTTTTAACGGAATCGTCAAAATAGACGAAAAATGTTAGTTTGCGCAAGAAATGGAATGGTCACAGTTGGGAAGTGCAAGGAAAGGTCAAACCCAGTTAGAATCGCCAAAACAAACCTCAAGGGCGTTAGGACCCATAGTTACCCCAATTTTCAAAAAATACACGTCACTTTTGAAAATTAACTAAAAGTCACTGGCAAGACTTGAAAATTAAATAAGATCACGGGTAGGATTTGAAAATGAAGGTCGCATACAATACAGACATGAAAACAATATCAAATACATCGGCAGGAAACTCAAGTTTTTCCGAACAAAAATATTGTAGTAAACACGAGTGGAACCCTACCCAACCCCAATGTGAGTCCTGATAGACCCAAAAAGTTGAATATGTCACAACTAAGTTTGGATTCAATCCATAATGTAAACACTAGCACTAGTAGTGGAGATAGGTAAGCACCAACAATACCAGGTCAACAATTCCACTGGTGGTGCATTTATCGAGTCAACTAGCTTTACTGCTAAAGTTTACACCCACAGTTATTTACACATGTATTTCATTTTTCTGTGTAAGTATTTCAGTTGGTGCCTTTAGAAGTAAGGTCAACCATGACATGATGAAGCAAACCTTTTTTTCTTTTCAATTTCTTGGTTTCCTCGTCATTTCCCGGGTTGACTTGGCACCATCGTAGGTTGTCTACATACAACATTTCATGAATGGATTTTTCTGCAAATCCACGCATCTGGAATTTTAAAATGACAATTTGGCCTTTTTTATGGGTTGATGAAGTCAAATTAAGATTGGAGTTTGATATTCACTCCATTCTGATTGCATGTTAATTAATCTAATTAAGAGTCAAAACTACAGATAGGTTTAGGGATTTGATAAATCAGGCACCTAAATGAAGCTCTAGTTGAAAGAAATCTATTTACTTCAGAATAAAACTAAGGAGTAACTTTATTAACAAACCATCAACGACCTTTAATTCTCAAAAACACCTTGTATTATCAGTATCACAATGCCACCTTTCGTTATCCATCGAAAACCCACAGATTCTGTTCATTTGTTCCAAAAAAAAACCTGATAAATGTGGGGGTTTATTGGAACATATTAACTGAATATGTGGCGCTTTGATGAATAACGAAAGGTGACAATGTGTTATTCATAACCCATCACCTAATCTATAGGGGGTGTTTTGGTCACCGAAGGGGTGTAAATAACGTTTTTCCCAAAAACTAACATCGTCAAAGATTCCGGTATCATCCAATCTGGTGGACCAAACTATAACTTAACTATAATTAATGGACAGTTTATCGTCAAAAGAACAAAATTCAGGTTGAACGGAAATGGAAATTTACCTGGTGAAGATTGAGGGAGGGTGTCTGAAAGTTACACTGCCTAGGCTTGCAACAGAAATGCCTGCAATAAAGGGTAGATGGCTAGGCTGTGAGGAAAATGCTTAATGCAAACAATTCAGTAGAGAAACATACCCCTTCAAAATTTTGGAAAGAATTTCATTATAAGCTTTGCGGTAACTAAGAACATTTCTAAATCCATATAAGATTGTAATATTATCTACCAGAAATAATGCTTGCATCCGACTTTACAAGGAAAACAGATGCTTGTCATCATTTCACACCAATGTAAAAAAGAATCTTACAGAGCCTGAAAAAAATACAAATGGCATTTTTATCCAGTGATTGTTCTTCAATGCCATTCTAATGACTGTTCATGTCTTCATGCCTTTACAAGATTAAGTCTTGGGTTCTATTAGGAGGAAGCTACAGAAACATCTTTGTTTGATCTATTGTATTTCATATGGCTTTTGACCAGCTGCCCGGCTGCAAGGGCAGACATGAGTGAAAGCTCTCCGGCGAGAACAGAACCAGCTACAATAGTAGCCAGCAGCCTTGCATTTGATCCCGGTGATTCTCTGCAGGCACCCTTAACTCCGAGCAGGTTCAAACAAGCTGCTTGTGATGCAAGTTGGGTACCACCACCAACTGTACCGACCTGAAAGAGAATAGCCAAGTTGATATGAGGATTTAGGTATTGACCGAATATCGAAGTTTAACTAAGAATGTGGGTAAAGTCAATCACCTCAATAGAAGGCATTGTCACGGAAATATGAAGGTCCTCCCCATCGTTCACAGCCTCCATCATCGTAATGCAGTGGGAACTCTCGATATTTTGTGCTGGGTCTTGCCCTGTGGCTATGAAGATTGCGCTGACTATATTGCTAGCGTGTGCATTGAAGCCACCTAAAGCTCCAGCCATGGCGGAACCAACAAGGTTCTTGAGCATGTTGAGCTCCACCAGGGCCTGTACATTGGTCTTGAGGACCTTTTTCACCACCTCACCTTTGATGATTGCCTCGCAAACCACAGACTTGCCACGCCCTTCTATCCAATTGACAGCAGCAGGCTTCTTATCCGAGCAGAAGTTTCCTAAAACAATCCAATAACTCAACTTCAGTAAGAGATAACAACCTACTGGCATATTTGATTCCATTTCTAATAGCTCATCAAGTCTATACTAGACTACTAGTGTTGTAAACTGAAGTTGCGATTGATTTCTTACCGGAGATGCCAATGATATCCATGTCGGGGAAATCAGTCTGGAGAGAATCCAAAACATTCTGCACGCCCTTGGAGACCATGTTCATCCCCATGGCATCGCCAGTGCTGCATGAGAACCTCAAGTATAGGTTCTTCCCCGCAATTGCACACTTGATCTTCTGAAGCCTAGCGAATCTGCTAGATCTGTAATCAATTAACAAACCCAACTTAGAACATCATCAAAGAACAAGAAGCTATTGGACTATGATCCTATAATGAAGGCGCTCAAATTCAATTAAGGGGTTACTTGAGTTTTCAGTTGAATTACTGCTCTGATATGCTAAGTTAGGACTGAGCTAAGCAACCAATCCAATTCAAACAAGTTTATACCTGTTGAAAGTCATTGATAAGGACTCAAAATTGGCAGGATTCTCCAGGAAGAACTTCAAATCAGCAGCCCTCTTGGCGGTGGCAAACCTCACAACAGGTGCTCTTGTCATGCCATCTCTGAGCAGCACACTGGTGGCTCCGCCGGACAAGGAAATGGCCTTGCAGCCCCTGTTCGTGCTAGCCACCAAACACCCCTCAGTCGTCGCCATCGGAACAGAGTACTCTCCGCCGTCAAGTACCAGAGGTCCGGCGATCCCCACCGGAATCTGAACATACCCCACAGGTATCTCACAACACTGTCCAAAAATAGAATCGTAATCCAATCCCTCCAGCGGCAGCCCGGCGAGGGACCTTCCGGTGGTCCTCTGCAGCGCCTCCCGCCGGATCGCCGCCGCCCGCTTACAGTCCCCAAGCTTGGTCTCGAGCGAGTACGACGGGATGGTCCCGGCCACAACCGATTTCACGATCTCTTCATCTTCTCCAGCGATTGAGGTTGGACTGGCGACGGAGTCCACCACCTTCGGCTTCACGGCGGCGGCGATCGGAGCAATCGGGGGAAGCGAGCAGTCGATGGCGGCCGCGCAGGTGTCCTCCTTGATGATGACCTCCGCGTCATCTTCGTCCGTCCAGACGTCGGTGGAAGGCCGGAGGATCAGGGACTGTACGAAATCGATCCCGAAGAAGCCGATGAGGTAGACGAAGGAGGCGAGGAAGGCGCCGAGGGCGGCGATTTCGGAGGCGGTGACGACGTGGAGGGGAGTGGAGGTGCGGATCTTCTCGCGCCACCGGCTGAGCAGGTAGTACACGACGGAGAAGAAGAGAGTGAAGAACGCGGCATTGGTCAAGTACAGCGGCACCGACGCCTTCGCGGCGGCGCCGGACTCGTGGTCCGCCAGAATTAAGTTTTGCTTCGCCTTCAGCGATGAAGTCGAACTTGGAGGTTCCATGGCGTCGGAGGATGGACCGCTCGATAGCCGGCGGACATCCATTTGAAGCTGTTTGTGGCGTCGGAGTCGGAGTCGCCGGCGGCGAGGTTGCGGCGGAGAGAAATGAGAGTGGTGGTGGTTTTGGGTGGAGACGGAGGAGGAGAGGAGGATGTATTTATAGAGGATTGTTGAAGCACGTGGGTTGAGCGGAGAGGCACGTGCCGATTTGGTCAAAGTCAAATCAGTGTTTGCTCCGCTGGTGTGGTGGGTTCGTAGTTGGTTCTTTTTCTACTTAGCTTCGATTTTTTGTCGTTTTGTGTGTTATTCTAATTCTCAACGTTTAATCAAAGAAGATTTGAATCTTAAATGTTCACTCAATCCATTTGTTTTATGCCGTTTTGACTGTTAATTTCTTCATTTAAGAGCATCTCCAACGGTCAGCATCGGTTGGTGTAGGAGGCGTTACAATAAAGGAGTGAGAGAGATAAATTGAAAGTATTGCTAATTGTTAAATACTATAACGATACAGAAGGAGTTGTGGCAAGATATTTTAGAAAGAAAATGCTAAATTTACTTTTACTGCTACCACAAGATGATCGTACCATTGCATGAGCTAATGGTAGGAGGGGTGGTAAGAGACCAAAATTGATTCCCACAACGCCTCTACTACAACGCCCTATTAGAGATGCTATAAATTTATAGGTTGCCAATAGTGGTATTATGGGTAGGACATCCACATCATGAGACGATTTATCGACGAATTGGACGAAAAATCTTAGTGTCAAATTTTTTCAGATACATCAGACGGGCATGCGTTGCTGCTATTTAAAGAAGTGAAATGAAGGAAATCATAGACCCATTTGGTTTCAGTCTGAATCGATAACAACCGAAAATCGATTGTACCTAACAACGTAAAAAAAACTGAAAAATCAAGAGGTCTAGAGGTCTGATTACCGTTTTTTAGAAACAGATGATTTTGATTCGGGGTCAAAAATGGGTTTTCAGTCTGATTACTCGAATCGTGTCTACCCCTTACGCTGCATGTGTCCGGTGATTCCAAGCAATCACCTTTTCTCTTCTGGAAAAGAGGTTTATAAGGTATATTTCTGCTATATTAGTTAAGGTGGTTGTATTTGGAGTTGAGTGGATGTCGTTTCTCTAGGGACTCCTTGTATGACGGCCCCCACTTCCTCTTCGGGAAGCATGTCAGATCGGTGGGCAGATATGGCTTCAAACCCCGTGGAGCCAGGCATTACAAAACTACATGATGGGCTAGATCGGGCGCTTATCCCTTTATCGATACCTCGGGTCGACTTTACCGATTACCTCCCTCAACCTGATATCTTTTCAGGGATCACCTATGTAAGACCCGCTTCCGGTCGAACCGGTGACTCCGGAAGTCACTCGGGACTTTTCCGAAACCCAAACGAAGTAGTCATTATCACGGTTGGCTTCAGGGGAGAAAACCCTTTCGTTTGAGTATAATATTGAATAAAGTCAATCTTGGTCAAAACGAAACTTTATACCGACTAAAGCTTCAATTTTAAGAGTGCTGGAATTTAATTTGGAAATTTAAATGAGCTAGAGGGACACTTGTCCTATTTTGGTTGAATGAGAGAAAAATGGGTAGTCATTGTCCCTTTTACCCTCTCAAAGGCTCCTACATGAGTTTCTAGCTCAAGGGCTTTTAAGTCATTGCAACATTTAGGGATTATATGTGAGTGGAGAAGCAAAATCATTTCCTATTTGCATTGTTGTAGCCGAAAATTGGAGAGGAAGAAAGGGAGAAGAGCTCCCATGGAAGCTTGAAGGAGAATCAAAGAAGAAGGAGCCTTTTGGAGTCATCCTCTAGCCTTCCACCCTCAAAAACACTAGCATCCTCTTCATCTTCACATTCTAGAGGTAATGGAACTCTCTACTCATCTTTTCTCTTCATCTATTTCCTTGGGTTTTGGGTGAGAAATGGCTAGATGATGTTGGGTTGAGTAGAAAGGATGGGAGATGGTGTAGATGATGAACCTTGTTGGATTTTTGGTGAGAAATCAATGATTGTTGGAGATTTTGAAGTGGGTTTGATTTGATGAATCCTTGGAAAACTTGTTTGTGTATTGATTCCTACCATGGGTAGAGGAGTATTGATGGATTTGGACTGTTTTGGGGGTTGGATTGGGGAAATTTCTGGGTTTGAAGGTGGATTTTCGGAGTTTTGGAGCTGGAGGTTGAAGAAGGGCGAAACTGCCCTGGTGCGTCACGGATCCGTGACGGATCCCGTGACGGGCGACGTCACGGCTCCGTGAGGGAGTCCGTGACGGCACTCGTCACGGCTCCGTGACGGTGACCGTGAGGGTTGCCATCACGGATCCGTGACCAGGTCCGTGACCCACCAGAGTGAGGTTTTCTTGGGGGTTTTTCGAAGGTTTTACATCTTGGTTTTGAGCTGAACTTTGGAAGGGTTTTGGGGGTCTTCCTTGCTGTTTAAGTGGAGCCTAATTAGTGTTTCTCTGTGTCCAAGACTTTGGGGATCGAGCTAGAGGAGCAAGGATCACGCTGAGACACGAGGGAAGAGCGAAGTGGTGATCACCGGACTTCACCAAAGCATTGAAGAGGAGGACCTTGAGGTAGGGAAAGCCTTAACCACTCGTTTACGATGCCTAGTATGCATGCTAGGTTAATAAAATTGGAAAAGGTCCTAGATATGCATATAGGATGCGAATAACTAGCTTACTTGTCTTTCAATTACTAATAACCGGAGTGTCTAGTGGTGACCGATTAGGATGCCAATCACTAGTGTAACTCGCTTTCAATACTTGGGATATGATTGTCTGGTAGAGGAGCCTTGGCAAAACCCTCGGATTAGTTGCGTGCTAGGATCACATGCTTGGTTGTTGATTGCTTAGTGGATAGGCTAACGAGTCTAATGAAACTAGTGGAATTGCATGTTTGAATGCTCTTTTGAAGGCTTTATGATTGGTTGTTTAAACTCGTACTTGCTCGTTGATTGTATTCGAATGATTACTTGATTTACTTGATTGGTTGTTTGGAGCATCGAGTATGACTGGTTGTACCGAGCGGTGCAATCAGGTGATCGATGCCCCGGTGGTTCGAAACTGGTAAGTGAACGGTAAGTTGGAATTGTGTGATTGGTGTGAATTGATCTAGTGATTTGTGTACTGTGTGCTATGGGGAATTGGTGATGTGTGAGCTATGTGTGTTAGTGGGTTAACGGTGGTTGGATTGGTTGGTGTTGAGTTTCGGTTGAGCGTGTTGCTAAGTTGTTATGGGTTTATGGTTGATACGATATGGTACCTACACCGTTGAGGAGTCCGGTGTAGGGTGAGATAGAGTTGATTGTTGTTACGGTATAGTACCTACACCGTTGAGGAGTCCGGTGTAGGATGATATTTTGGTTATTTATTAAATTGCCCACGTGTGCGCTCCTACGGGAGTATGGCCCTGGGTTCCCAATGACATAAAATCCTTTGGAGACGTTTATGAGAATCCCGACGATAAGCGCCCCGAAGGGTTGTTTCCGGTCGCCTCAATGTTATGCGTCTCCTCTAGATTTGAGGGAGAATCCGAGAGGACACATCATGTGGATCGGAGGGTGGTGACTTCATGTGCCACGGCATTGACTGGTTTACTTATTACCCATATTTTGTTAAGTTATATTCTTTTAACTTTATTGTTGATCTTGTTCGAGTCAAGGTTTACCTTATTATGCGTTTTCCCTACTGAGCGTGAGCTCACCCCTGTATTTTACTGTTGTGTCTACAGGCTTGATTGAGGAGTAGAAGCTTGGGCGCTTCTCGACGGGGTACTTATTAGAGACTTCGGACTTTACAGTTTTTGTTGTGAATCAAACTGCGGAGATTATTATTATTACACCCCTTGAGGGTTATTTCATGTTTTGAACTACGTTTTGGATGATTTCGAGTTATAGTATTGGAGTTTTATGGAAATTGATTTAATTGGTTATCTCCTTTATTCGTATTTTTATAGTCATGCCTCGAGTCCGGGCAAGAACCGGATTTGGGGCGTGACAACCTAACCGTTGGTTGATGGCCGCGTGAAGAGTAATACCACAATGTGACAAGATTTGCAGCGCGCCAACACTCGAGGATCAGCTACAAAGGTCCGTCTGAGTAGAACTTCATGAATAAAACGGTCCTTAACCATCATTATAGTACCGAGGTTTCTAATCACATCGAAATCACATTATTGTAACTATCTAAGATCTCTGTTGTTCCTATTTTTTGTTTGGGTTAAATATCGAAACTTACTCTTAAGTATTGGTCACGAACACTATACTACCCACGTTTTCAAAATGAACACTACACTACCCTTAAGTATTGGTCACGCGATATTGTTAGTAAAAATAGACGGAATTTTCCATTCCGTTAGTCATATGACCTCAAGTGTCATATAATGGATGATAAAATAACATTTCCCCTTAATTATATGACATCTACACATTTTATAAGGAACATTACCATTGTACCCTCGTTATTGTTCCCTATAAAATGTATAGAGGTCTAATACTTAAGGGAAAAAAAGCGTCATTTTACCATCCATTATATGACACTTGAGATCATATGACTAACGGAATGTAAAATTCCGTCCATTTTTACTAACAAAATCGTGTGACCAATACTTAGGGGTAGTGTAGTGTTCATTTTGAAAACGTGGGTAGTATAGTGTTCGTGACCAATACTTAAGAGTAAGTTTCAATATTTAACCCTTTTTTGTTTTGGGGCCGATTTTCTTTGATTTTTTTTTGGTATTTGATGTTTCTTGAATGTATTTTGTTCTCTTTGAATTACATTAAACGAAAACATATTTTTATATAGTGCAATTTTGAATATTTCAAGACCTCAATCTTTCAATTTAACTAGTTTAGGGACATGCAATGTTTATGTGATTTCCAAATTAATTACAACAAAATTGTGGTTAAATTTAACTAATCCGATATATAATTTCAACACAAATAGTTTCTAATTCATCAAATGAGTACAAGTTCTAATAAACTGAATATCAAATATTCCCCCACAACAGAATCAACAGAGACTCCATAGTTTCAAAGTGGAGCTCACATCTGAAAATTGCACTATTATGCCTAAATTGTGAAGACTTTTAGGTAAATTCAATGTAATCATTTCTTTGTAGAAAACTTAAAACCAAAGACCATTTTTTATAATTTTAAAAACATTTCTACATCTCTTCAGTCGTTAGAAATCTGAGGTTGATTTTTGGGTAAGACCCATTTTATCATCTAACTTTGACTCAATTAAATAGTCAAGCACTGGCACATGATCCTTCTCCTCATCAGTTTTCATTATTTTTGTGATTTATTATTATTATTATTAATTAATTAAAAAATAACCCTCGTTTTGTAACTCGTGTTTTTAAACAAAAAAATCTTAAAAATTTGTACACTTATACTTTTTAAATTTACATTGTCAATAAAAAATTATATTTTTTGTTTAAATATGCCATGTGTGCTGCACATGTCACCTAAAATTTAAAAAATACCCTTTGCCCTCACACTAGGTTACTAGAATTAAGGATGACAAAATAATCCAAACCCGACGGGTGTTCGACGTATCTTACCCGATCAGGTAGGGTATTGATCGGGTATTGTTTTAATCGGATAGTCTTACCTATCCCGAACCCTACCTGATCTTATATATATAAATAAGTTCACAATTATAAACCTAATAATTAGTCAATCACAACTAAAAAGTTGTACGGTCATAACTCATAAGTCCATAATACCATACAATTCATTTGAGTTTATTGATCATCGAAGAGAAAAACTTGAAGATGATTACTTTTGCTTAGTTATTACTTGATTTTAAGATCGTTGTATGCTGAGACTTGAGATGAGAAATTTTTTCTAAAGTTTCATATTTTTGACTACTTAAATTTATATGGAATTGTTTCTTAGTTCCCAATTTTTGTTGTCTTATAATCTACATGTCATATGAACAAGTCGGATAGGATAATACCCGACCCGAACGGGTAGAGATCAGGTAGGGTATTGACCGAGTATGGGCAGGGTACGGATATTGGGTATGAAAATCGGGTAGGATACGGGTATCACAAAACCCGACCCATACCCTACCCATTGCCATCCCTAGCTAGAATGCATTGTTTACCGAAAATATCCCTCAAATATAATATTTTAACAATTTGTAATAAGATAAATGAATCATTTTTTAATATAAGGGTTTTTATTTTAAAACTTTGTAAAAGATGGTACAAATTAAGAAATATATATATGTACAAATTGTTAGGACTTTTTATTTAGAGACACAAGTTACATGTACATAAACCGAATATATGAGTCATTTTTTGTAATTATCCATTGTTTATTATTGTTATTATTTGGACAGATTATTGTGATTATTATTATTCAAGACTATGAGTTGGTAATGAAGCTGTCAAGTCTATCTTTGAAGCAACTTCAGCCTGTCATTACTAATAAAATAATGGATTAAAAGTTGTAGTCCTCATTAGCAACCTCTAATGGATCAAATAAAGCACATGATGAATCGTTTAATTTATACATTTAGAAACATGGCACAGCTCTAATCTCCATGACAAAAAAAAAAAGCTTTAATAAGGTCTCCAATGGCTGCCACCATACATGAACTTGAAATGCAAAGACTTTGTTCCTCCAAACACATTAACTAGTAGTGTGTGTTTGTAACTAACAAACAATTTAAAAGTAGCAATAAGGGATAAAATAGACATTAATTAATAGCACGTGCGGTATTCACTTTTCGTAACTTGTAACTCTCTTCTTTGATAACGACACATAACATGTCTTTTGTTGCACTTTGTATAAATTTATGTTAAAATAACGGTTATATATCCCTTGAATTTGGATCTGTGTAGGGTAAAAAAGGAAAAAAATTAAGAGATATGAAAATTTTGGATTTTCTGTTCTTTAATTATTATTTTTTTAAATATCAATTGTAAGGGTTAAATCATCATTTTTATACAAATGGCAACAAAAAAAACAAGGGTACTTTTTTGTAATTATCAAAGAAGAGGGCTGCAAATTGCAAAAAGTAAATACCTCAGGGTACTTTTTTTGCAATAATTCAGTGAAAATAACATGAATCTCTAGCTGAGTACAAATCTGTAACCATTGAAATAAACAATTATTTTCTTTCAATGTACATAATCTCATGATCAGCACTTGCTTCTACACTCTCAGAACAAGGAGTTCCAAAAAAAAACTTTCCTGCTTGTGCTATGCTACAAAAAACTAGGGGGAAAACGTTATTTACACCTCTTCGACGACCTTAGATCCTCAAAAACATCCCCTATAGGAGAGAGGTTATCAGTAACACACTGTCACCATTCTCATTTATCGGTGGTTTTCTGGAACAGAATGGATGGAATCCGTGGTTTTTTGATGAATGACAAAAGGTGACGGTGTGTTACTGATACCTGAAACTAACACCTCAATGCTATAATGGCAAGAACTGTGCTAGGCCAAGATATAACAGAAGAAGATCAGCAAAAAGAACGAAAAAAGGTTTAATTAAGTACTATCGGACCTATACACGACTGGAACATGGTGCAAAGAACAACTTGAAATTCTCCGGAAGCATGATCACACTGCACAAGATCTACCAACAAAGGGAAAAAATGAGAGACATACCTCCTAAACGAGTCCCTTCCCATTCCACACAACACTTGCATTGCAGAAACAGCTAGAGGTGTCCGGGCAGCCAATTCTTCCTTCCTGGCTACAGCTAATGGAAGAATTTTTCTTGCTTGCTGCTCAGATTGATCTGCAGTACAGTTGAGGTATAGTTTCAATATTTTCTTGCACAGGGCCACGGTTTGTGACTCTATGTCTAGTTTCTCGGATATGGTTGGGTTCTCGGTATGCAAGTCTTGGAGGAAGGTGAGCAAATTGTGGTGGGAGTCGTTTTCGAAATAGACAAAGGGAGGCTCGGAGAGTTCCATGATAGAGCACACTTTGTGGAGTTTCTTCTGCAAATTTGTGTTGGAATTCAGTTCAGAAGCAAGCGATGTGGCTGATGAAAGTATCTCGATAAGGATCTTGATGTTGTCAGCTGACAAATAGTCCATGTTTGGTTTCCAAGAATCCATTACAGCCTGAGACAGGAGAAGAATATTTAGCATAATATCGTAAAGAAGAAGATGACGCTGAGGCACAGTTCAACATCGTCAGTATTCTGGTAATTTGATAGGAATTATTGCAAAAAAATATCATGAGGTATTCATATTTTTTGCAACTTGTAGCCCTCTTTTTTGATAAATGCAAAAAAGAGTATCCTGAAGTTGTCTTTTTGTTGCAATTTGCATGAAATGATGATTTTACCCTTATAATTTAGATTTTAAAAAATAAAAAGTAAAAAAACGAATCCAAATTTTTATATCCCTTAATTTTTCTTCTCTTTGTACTGTACAAGGGTAAGAAATTTTACCCTTATTCATTTGGATTTTTTGTTCCTGAATTATTATTTTGGTTTAATTGTCAAAACTACCCTAAAGTATTGTTCACAAACAAAAAATTACCTAAAGTTTTGTCCACACTTTTAGGCTTCACTAAAGTTTTGTCCACCGACTTCCGTTAGAAAGACATAACAGGTTAATTGTCAAAAACTACCCTAAAGTATTGCCCACACAACTATAGAATGCATTATGAATTGACCACACAACTTTAGAATGCATTATGTATTGCCACAAATCTATTAAATCCGCGAAGAACTGCCCAGACCATTCATTCTGAACACTCGTCACAGTTTCTCCCTATTACTTTAGGGACAATACTTTAGGGTATTTTTTTTGTTTGTGGACAATACATTAGGGTAGTTTTTGACAATTAACCCAAAAAGCTATGGATACATAGAACATCCACAGTAGGATTAGCCTATGGGAATCCTTCGCCCTACAAGTGAGAGAAACACCAGAACGCCACTTTTGGCAGTTTTCTGTCAATTCGCCCACACTGGATGCTCATACGCATTAACGCGTGCACACATCAACAAACATATGCATACAATTGCACAGGAAAAAGGAATGTGAAGAAGAACCTGTATGATGAGTAGCTGCACAGAGATATGACTCTTCGCTCTTGCAACAACATACGCCGCCGTTTGCAGATTATCATCCTCAAGATAACCCGTACTCGACTCAAGACCAGACATCCAATCTGAGTCAGTATCCAATCGAGAACCATCCGGCACTTCAACACCATCCATAGTTTTCATCACCTTCATGAACCCCGACAACGTCGATCTAGCTGCTTCCTCCAAAGCCAGAAAAATAAATCTCCATTCATCCTCCGCAAGCCTCCGGCCCAAGCCACCGGTCAAACAAACCAACCCATTAACACCCGTATCAGCGGCGTCCTGAAGTGAACATCTTATGAATCCGGTCATTACCGACACCACACCTGGTAGCTGAGATCTGACAGCATCAAAACATCTAACAAATAAATCTATTAGACACTCTGAAGCCACTGCAGAAGTTTCTGGATCCCATGTAGTTGATGAAGATACTGTCCAGGATTGTTCATCTTTCAGATCTCTCTTCTCGGATAAATTGAATATAGGGAAGATGACAGAGTTGAAAATACCGACCCAAAATGGGGATGAGAATAGATGACCATGATCCTTTAAAATGTCGAAAAGCACTTCCACAGATGTCTTTCTGATAGCTGCTCTGGGTTCGGATGTTAGCTTTGACAAGCCTGAAAATGTGTATAGTAACAAGTATTTTTTTTAGCTGATCAAAAAAGTAACAAGTATTTCCTTTAGCTGATCAAAAAAATAAACAAGTACTTTTTTTAGATTATGAAGTATAAACATATGACAAGTCAATGCAGAGGAAGTCCGAAAGGAAACTTGTTCTTCAGGTTACTAGTTAGGAATAATTGCAAAAAGTACCATGAGGTATTCATTTTTTGCTACCCCGAGCTTTTCTTTTTGTTACAATTTGTATAAAAATGATGATTTAAGGGATTTAAAAATAGTAAGTAAAAAACAAAAAATCCAAATTTTCATATCCCTTAGTTTCCTTCCTTTTCATACGGTACAAAGTAAGAAATTTAAGGGATATGAAAATTTGGGTTTTTTTTTTGTTTTTTGAAGTTAAATTCCCAGGGGTAGATTTGTCATTTTGAAATAAATTTATACAAAATGCAACAAAAAGACAAGTTTGAGGCACATTTTTGCAAGGGATAATTATATATAAAAAAGTACCTTCAAGCATTCACTCTTTGCAACTTGTAGGCCTCTTCTTTGATAATTGCAAAAAAGTGCCCTGAACTTGTCTTTTTGTTGCACTTTGTATAAATTTGTTTCAAAATGACAACTTTACCCTTGGAAATATAAATTTTAAAAACAAAAAAGAATCTCACATCTCTTAAATTTCTTACTCTTTGTATGGTCCAAAGAGTAAGAAATTTAAGGGATATGAAAATTTGAATTTTTTGTTTTTTACTTATTATTTTTGAAATCTAAATTGTAAGGGTACAATCAACATTTTTATGCAAAATGCAACAAAAAGAAAGTTGGGTACTTTTTTGTAATCGTCAAAGTGGGCTAGAGGTTGCAAAAAGTGAATACCTCAGGATACTTTGTTCACAATTATCCCTACTAATTACAAGGAACAGTGCGAACATATTTCACAACCTAGAGCAAATACGGACTTAATAGTCTGACAGATAACTACATGTTCAGAATGTTGCTCCTTTGTATCATTTGCTAGGAATCTAATGTAAGAGCAATTTACCTGTGAGCAAAGGAACCCAAAAAGACACATGATCATCTTTATCAGTGAAGGCTTGCATGTCTGAAGAATCCACATTTGCTGGTGTAACCGGGGAAAGACCATCGATCCTCCTCTCCTCATTGCAAACAAACCCTCCCTCTGCAAGCTTGACAGCACAAAACCGAAGAAATGCAATGGCATTGAGGCTCACATCGCTATTAAATTTGCTATTTGTGAACGTGAGGAGGCATTTAACACAGTCGGTAAAAGTCATAGTCTCGGTCTCTGTAATGTAAGGGAAATATTCTCGAACTATTTTCTCCATCGTCTGGAAGGCCAGCAAGACGACGTTCTTCCTCTCATCCGCTGCAGCAGCGGTAAAAACCTGGAAAAAAAGGGTATCCTGTAAGATTTCCCAAGGCAAGGTAGCGAAATTTTTGAGATGTTTTTCTTAGAACTCAGCTTCATCAGCTACACAAGAAGTTTTTCTAAGAACTCCACTTAATCAGACACATAACAAGAAGAGGAGAGTATTCCTTGGAATAGTGTTCCTTTTTTTTGCATCTTCACACTCTTCCCTCGAGCTTTTTTGGTGTATCTCCTTCCTTTATATGTAATATTTAAAGGAATTGGAAGGTGATTTTTGTTCTTGTTTCACATATTTTCATTTATATAAAAATTAATTCTTCTAACCAGAAGAAAACCGATGCTAATCAGAATTCCAACAATCAAGACCTATGAAGGAATGAAGTTCAAATCAAACAAACAGAAATCTACATCAAGATGTGTAACATACCATAAAGACACTTTTCCAGCCGGACTTCACACTACTTACACGGCTCAGAACCATCTGTGAAATGCACCGAATAATTAATTCTCTAATTTCGGTGGAGTTGCTTTTTTGCATGACAACCACAAACGGTCTCAGAAATTCATTTTGGAAATTGTAGTTTGCCAGCTCCTCGCGTTCTAGAAACTTCATAGCGAGTTGCCGCAATGAATCCATTGCAAAAATTGCAACAGATAGATTTTCTGATAAGCCAACAGATACAAAGAACTCCGAGAGAACATTCCATATGCGGGTCCAAACTAATCTGATGCGGTTCATATTGTAATGCCTGAAAATCAAGAAACACAGTGAGTATGAATTATGCTCAATCTAGATCCAAAAAAAAACTTGCATGACACGGAAATTGTAGGCTTAAAGCAAGAAACAAAAAAAAATCAACACCAACTTTAATGGATTGTTTCTTTGCATGACGCACTTTAAGCGATGAAATATAAAAGGGATAATTGTAAAAAAGTACCAGAGGTATTTTAGTTTTTGCAATTTGTAGCCCTCTTCTGTGATAATTGAAAACAAGTGCCATGAACTTGTCTTTTTTTTTGTATTTTGTATAGATTTGTTTCGAAGTGATGATTTTACCCTTGGAAATTTAAATTTTAAAATTAATAACTTAAGAACAAGAAATTCCAAATTTCCGTATCCCTTAATTTTCCTACTCTTTGTATGGTGCAGAGGAAAAAAAATCGAGAGATGAAAAATTGGATTTTTTTTACTTATTATTTATGAAATATAAATTGTAAGGCTACAATCATCATTTTTACACAAATTGCAGCAAAAAGACAAGTTCTTGCAAAGAAGAGGGCTATAAGTTGCAAAATCGAATACCTCAGGGTACTTTTTTGCAATCATCCCAATATAAAATTCCAAAAGTAAAGGAGAACCATACGCGATTTCAACGATCTTTGTGAGGCTGAACACGCGAGGGTCAGTTGCAGATTGCAACTCCAATATGGAGACTTTGCAAAGAGCTCTTACAAAAGCTACTATAGCATCGCTATTCAACCTTTGGCTAAGGGCAAATACTTGGTTCAGCTCAAAATTCCCAATCTGCTCAAGCAAATTCAAGTTTGAAATGAAGTTACTGATCTGAACAGATGATAACTGTCGTGGAGTATTGACTCCACGGCGGGCGCTATCGTATGAACCACCTCGAACAACAGCCATCACAGCTGGACTTTGAATACTCCCTTTTCTCTTTAGAGACGAAAAACTTGCGGGTTTTGGTGTTTTCTCTTCGAAATCAAATGTAGGTACAGACAAATAGGATGCATCACTCAGTGAGCCCTCTCCCAAAAGTTGCAAATGTTCGATCCTGGAGAGGCATGTCAATATGTGCTCCCAGGCTTCTTGGAGATAGTTACCATCTTCAATGGCAATTAATATTATCGTCTATAAGAAGTAACAATGACAATTAGAATGATAATTATAAAAAAAAATCTTGTTCGCAAAATTGGGGTGGTGTGTATATCTAGCCTATTGAGTTAATATTTAGTGAAACAAAAAGAAAATTGTGATAATTGCAAAAAAGAACCCTGAGGTACTCATTTTTTTTTGCAGCATGTAACCCTCTTCTCTGATAATTGCAAAAAAAAAGTACCCTGTATAAAAAAGATGATTTTACCTGTTTATTTTAGATTTAAAAAAACAATAAGTAAAAAATAAAAAATCCAAATTTTTATATCCCTTAATTTTCTTCCTCTTTGCGCCATACAAAGAATAAGAAATCTAAGGGATACGAAAAATTGTGTTTTATGTTCTTTAATTATTATTTTTAAAATTTAAAATTTGGAGTAAAATCGTCATTTTGGAACAAATTTATACAAAGTGCAACAAAAAGACAAGTACGCCCCATGACACTTTTTTGTAATTATCAAAGAAGAGGGCTACCGACTGCAAAAAGCGAATACCTCAGGGTACTTTAACCAGTCAATTTTGATAAGGTCGTAAACAACATGAAAGGCGATCTGTTCTACATTTCCCACATCACCGTTATGAATACAGACATACCTTCACTGCATCCACATTTTTTTGCTTCATATCCACAGCGCAATGGAGGAAAGTAAATTTGGCCATAGATGAGACAAAAGCATCTCTCTGAATCTGCATGCTCATCACCGCAGTAACATGAACAGCATAACGAAAACCCAGAAGACATTGAAGTGCAGTATCCTTGTCATCACTCTGGTCAAGGGTCACACTAAATGCAGCAAGCATAGGACCCCAGCTGACCTCAACCATGAATCTTAATATTGCTGGATCAGTTACAGCATGATAAATACACCTATAATACGACAATCACGATTAGTCCAAACAAAGGAAAGGGAACACCTCATATTTTATGATCTCTACTATAATTGGATAATAGCAATAAGAGATAATTGCAAAAAACTACCCTGAGTATTCATTTTTTGCAATGTGTAGCCCTCTTCTTTGATAATTGCAAAAAAGTACCCTAGTTTAGATTTAAAAGTAATAGGTAAAGTACTTCCTTTTAGTACTGTACAAAGACTAGAAATTTAAGGGATATGAAAATTTGAATTTTTAATTCTTTAATTTTTACTTTTAAAGGAATAATTGCAAAAAAGTTCTCTGAGGTATTCATTTTTTGCAACTTGTAGCCCTCTTCTTTTTGTTGCAATTTGTTATAAAATGACAAGTTTACCCGTATAATCAATATTTTAAAAATAACAAGTAAAAAAATCCAAATTTTTATATCCCTTAATTTCCTTCATCTTTGTACCGTACAAAGAGTAAGAAATTTAAGGATATGAAGATTTGGATTTTTTTGTTCTTTAATTATTATTATTATTATTAAATTTAAATTTCCGGGGGTAAAATCATCATTTTGAAACAAATTTATATAAAGTGCAGCAAAAAGAAAAGTTCAGGGCATTTTTTTGCAATTACAAAAGAAGAGGGCTACAAGTTGCTAAAAGTGAATACCTCAGGGTACTTTTTTGCAATTATTCCCCAAAAAAAACAATCACACAAACCCATTTTCACGTGTACAATCAACATATGCCTGATTATACTTTAAGAACATTATACTAAAATTGAGTGTCCTTACTCTGCTTTTCCAGACTTAGCTTTGAACTGTTCCTGGATGTGCTTTATAAGAACCCCATTTGCACCAACTGCTTTTTCTTCGGTTTGCTTAAAACTGACAAGATTCAGTATTCCATCAAAGCCCAATAATTTATTGAAGCTATTTACCTGCTTGCTTTGTGGTGCAGAAGATTCAGCAATTATCTTGATTTCATTTTTCACAATTTGGTCATATAGTGTGCCAAGATAACTTTCGGGTAAATCTTTCCCATTGTCAATCCCTCTGTTGTTTTTTATGAAACCAGCCTTAGTCATCTGGATAGCCAACCAATCCAGTGCAGAGTAGAAATCAAAACAAAGTCAAGATAAACCATGCATCTACTAAAACAAAACCGAAAGGATCATTCCAGAAATTCAATGTTCATTTATAAGTTAACTCTATACAGGTGTTTCAAGATTTTTTACACTATAAGACAGAATAATAGTCATGTTTCAAAAAGATATATATCAACTTTGTGTTGTAAAATTAGGGATAATTGCAAGAACTTGCGGTGAACTATGCATGTTTTGCAAATACTATCGGTGAACTGTTTTTTTTTTCAAATGACATCTCCCAACTATTTTCCGTCTGCAAATTCACTAGCGGGGTTAAAAAAAATTTGTTGCGAAAAGTGGAAAGTGACCGTGCAAAAGTGTATACATAAGGGTTCAAAATTGCAAAAACGTACGCGTGAGGATTACAATTTGCAAAACACGTATAATGTAAAGGGTAAAACTGTCTTTCCAAAAAAATTGAACCCACGTGACTAATTTCCGTTAAAGATAACGGGTTTGCATACGGAAAATAGTGGGGGATATTTTTTGCAAAAAAAAATAGTTCACCGATAGTATTTGCACAACGCGCGCATAGTTCACCACAAGTTTTTGCAATTATTCCTGAATATAATAATGAAGAGAATGTATTATTCTTCATGAAAGATACAAAGAAGACGCACTCAAGGGACACGTTAATAAACTCAATAAACCCTTGAGCTTACATGTCTATTCGAATTCAAACACTTGTTACCAAGAAAATCAAAATATATACATGATTTACAGGTCTGAACTAACTAAAAGACAAATATATTTTTCATATAATCCTGCATGTGACATTTTATAGATCAAAATAAATAAATACACGCTGAAGAAATAAAAATGAAGCAGCAGTATCACAAACAGGCAAGTCTAACAATAACATGGCTATGAAGCAAAAAAGAAACGAAAACTATTTCTAGAAACATACCTTATCTTTCACCATGTTATTATGGGCATCTGTATTGAGCAGTATCACGGAGTAAGCAAGAACATAGGCAGTATCAGCAGTTGCAAATGAACTTGGATTGCATTTACAGTAACGTTCAGCAAACTTTTCCATGATGCGATCAATCTTTTGCGCCTCTCCCGGTAACCTGAAGCCTCGTAGGAAAAACCTTATAGCTTCACCAAAATCCATCCCCTCAAAACTGTACGAGTCCACATAAGCATGCATAACTTTTAGGGCAAATTCGTCCCTTTCACCTAAATAATCACCGATGACTGTTCCATTAAGACCGAATGTGTTCCTGAGGAAAGCTGCCACTTCTTCCGGAGAAGCACCTATTTTATTGGTGCTGATTAGGAACCCGATACCTTTAGCAGGTTTCTTGTTGAACAGTGCGATACCTTTCTGCAGTCAACACAGTTAAGTTATCACTACAAAGTGGACCGTTAGAATTCCCGCATTATGGAACACATTAGAAGTTGAAGAAAAAAGAAATATCTTACTCAAATATTGCCATTCATGAATGAATTGGAACAGTTAGAATATAAAGCTATAAGGCTTAATTACCTTTAGTACCCCTTATGTATTGGTAACGCACTAAACAAAATTTTGGTCACGTTTATGCCATTTTGATGATCTGTGACCAATGCATAAGGCATGTAATTGTTCTGTTACCAATACATAAGGGGTATCAAATGATAAGTGACCAATTCATAAGGGGTACTAAAGGTGTGTTACCAAAATGCAAGGACTCTTACTAAACGTTATAAAACTTTGGGGTACTAAAGGTGTGTTACCAATTCAAAAGGGGTACAAAAGGTAATTAACCCAAGCTATAATTGGGCCTTCAACTATCAGCTTGAGCTTTTAGTTGAGTTTGGTCCTCTAATAAGGTATCAGAGCCTGATACCTCACGGACACAAGTTCAAATCCCACTATCTTCAAATATTTCTCTATTTATCTCATTAGCCCCAAATGAGCCTCTTATTATGGCTTCTTCAAAGCCCTTATCTCTCTTCTCAATGGGCTCGTCTCTCCTTCTATATAATCCACATCCAAACCAGTAAATGGGCTTGCAGGCTTGTCCGTGAGGAGCGTGTTAGAATATAAAACTATAATTGGGCCTTCAACTATCAGCTAGCAATAGCAACCTACCTACCTGAAGTTCAATTTTATAAGCACGGCGTAGTTCAAGAGTAGCAGCATCAGACAATTCAGAATTCGCTTCTGTATGCATCTCAGAGTCAGACATGGCTCCTTCTTCTCCACCTAAGGCCAATAGATTATCTGTTGACATATCACTCACGGAGTTCTTCGCCATGTATGAAGAATCGCCCATCCTTAGCTGATGATCCATCCACGAAGCCATTGATCTAATAATGGTAACTAAGCACTTCACTGATTCATGCCGAAAAGTAATATCCTGGGATGGAGACAAGGTTGTTGTCGAACCAGAGGGAGGTCCTAGAGCCGTTCTCAGAAGGCCGTTGACAGTCCTGCAAATATCTGATGGAATTAAAACGATTTAAATACATTTTAATACACCAGTGACAAAAAAGAAGACAGCAGAGAGAGATCAAGTAGTGTGTGTGTGTGTGTGAGAAAGAGAGAGAGAAGACAGAGTTCATCTACAAAAGTACCAAGTTCTTGACAATGTGAGTGAAAATTATTGACATGACTATGAAAGAGTGGTGTGCTCTTGAATTGGTTTCAAATTCAAGAATGTGTTCACATAGGCTTCTGATCTTGTTAGAGTCCGACATCTAAAGTATGTGGATCTCATAACTATTTGATATACACATTAAGCCCTACATATAAACTTAAGCCCTTGGGTTGGAATAAAGTTCCACAGATCCGGCCGAGGATATCAAGATCAATTTTCAAGTTAAAATAATATGTATTCTTGGAATACATGGTGCATCTCAGCCTGATCAACAGGCAGTATAATACAATTTGGCTAAGCTAATCTTCAGTCATATAACTCGATTGATGTGTGGCCAAACAAGATGAGCCCTTTTCATGTGTGGCTCAAAATCGTTCTCCAATTATCTTACTTCAAGTTGCTACTCAAGATGATTAGAGGCATCTTAACATCAGTATAGTATTTCTATTTGAGACTACCAAATAATAACCAAAGATCATTTAACTGGACCTGCACCTTCACATTCATAACTAACCAACATAAGGTAGGTATTTGTACTTTCACGGGGTAATGAGTAAGTATATTAGACTCTGAACCATACTTGCCTTATCTATCTCAATAGCTTTACAATCACCCTCACACAACCAATAGTCTTGCTTTTTAAACCAACCACAATCTTCTTAAGTTCCTACCTTCTGCTGTTTGATTGATGTTATCCTCCAGTGGACCAAGCATTGGATTGACATACCAATTAGTTAAGGTGTTCCGGAATTAAGAATGTAATGCAACATTTTAATTAGGGATAATCACAAAAAAGGACCCTGAGGTATTCGCTTTTTGCAACTTGTAGCCCTCTCCTTTGATAATTGCAAAAAAGTACCCTGAGCCTGAACTGTCTTTTTGTAGCAATTTGTATAAAAATAACGATTTTACCCTTATAATTTAGATTTAAAGAATTTACAAGTAAAAAACAAAAAAAATCCAAATTTTCATACCCTTTCCTCTTTGTACCGTACACAGAATTAAAAATATAAGGGATAGGAAAGTTTGGAAATTTTGTTCTTTAATTATTTTTTACATTTTAAAATTCCAAGGGTAAAATCATCATTTTGAAACAAATTAATACAAAGTGTCACAAAAAGACAAGTTCATGTACTTTTTTGCAATTATCAAAGAAGAGGGATACAAATTGCAAAAAGTGAATACCTCAGGGTACTTTTTTGCAATTATCCCTTTTAACTATAACAGGAACTAAAAATTCCAAGAAACTACTCCAATTGAGACCGACATATAATATGTTGCATATGAGTAATAGTACCTTTCAAAAACGTTTGGAGCATCAACATCACAGTCATAATTCACAAAGACATCAACGCAAAGCCGTGAATCCTGAAAAATCTTCTCCAGTAAATTCAGAATCGTCATTTTCTGCACATAACTAGGCTGGAGAATGTTGTCAAGCACTCGGAGGACGAGCATGGGAAAGAAAATACCAATCTCTGTTTTCAACCCTGATCTGTATTTTGTGACCAGGTTGAGAAAAATACTACATATGAGCTGGAAAACAGCCATAACTGATAATGCACTGTTCTTTAACAATGATAAGCAGAGATATTGCTTTATGGCATTAAGGAATCTGTACAGCGAAAGGAAAAGGTCAGACTGTGGAAGAGCACTTACCATGACACAGTAGTTAAATAATGACGGGTTAAAAAAGGAAAAATAACAGATGAAAATAGTGCATATCTCTGTCCTGACCACGACAGACAACTTTTTTTTATCGGAAAGAAAACAGGGAAATCCTACTCTAGCCTAGTCTTTCATGAACATTGTGACCTCAAGGAGACCACCACAGACAACTGTACAAGGTTTGACAGAATAAATCACAAGCCTTTCATGAACCCACTTCAGTGTCTTGATCCTCGTAAGTATGGTCTCCTAACTCATTGCTACCTGGCCTGATTTTATTAAGGGAAAAAGACAGTAACATACCCTTTAGTTTTGGTCACACGCACTGAACTACCCATTGTTTAAAAATCATAAATACGATACCTAAACTTTTGGCCACAATTGAACCCTATAAATATCATGTATTATTCGTGTTCTCTAAACCTATCTCACAGTACAGATTCAACCAAAAAATCGTCGATCTTGTTCTTTATCCAATCCTTAAAATAGCACACAGATTCAACCAGATTATCTACACCATCTTCACGAAGAGCACGAATAATACATAATATCCATAGGGTTCAACTGTGTAAGAGAAAAATTATTGTTTCACTCTCCACTAACTGGCAATGGGTAGTTCAGTGTGTGTGACCAAAAGTTTAGGTATCGAATTTATGATTTTTAAACAATGGTAGTTCAGTGTGTGTGACCAATACTAAAGGGTATGTTACTGTCTTTTACCCTTTTCTTATTTGCCGGCATTGTCGTATACATCCCTAAGCGCCTAGCTTCCTAACTCGTGAATCTGGCTAATGAGTAATTGAGAAAAACAAGAAATTTGGTCCGATTACAATAATTTGTTGGCAACTATTGTGTCATTCAAGAAGTCAACTTCGAGGTCATTCATGGGTATTATTCCCTTGATATATGGACAATTCCCACAAAGTAACATATATGTAGAAACAGTCCTATTTTCCATCACATTTCACGTCCCATGCCATCATCATTGAGCTCTATGATGGGTAGAGTTTGAGCACTATAACGCGTTGGATTTGGTCCCTAAGCCCAAAATCTCTATACTCTCATATTGGGTACTCCTAAAGTAAATACACCATCAAAACAGAGTTGTGAGAGGGCTTAAAAGCACCAATATCCACAAGCAATCTCAAGCTTCATGACTATAAATTCCGTAATTATCGATTTAATATTGCTATTCGGTTAATCTAAAGCATGTTGGGTCGAATTAATAGTCTTACATAACTGTGATCACAGTTCTTAAGGGTCTACTTGCGAAAAACTACATTATGTATTGTCCATATGCGAAAAACTACATTTATGTATTGTTCACACTTTAAACTACATTTATGTACTGTCCACGTGCGAAAAACTACATTATGTATTGTCCACGCTTTAAACTACAGTTATGTATTGTCCACGTGCGAAAAACTACATTATGTATTGTGCACGCTTTAAACTACATTATGTACTGTCCACTTGCAAAAAACTACATTATGCATTGTCCGTTCGAAAAAATATATTATGTATTGTCCACACCCCTAGTTTTAACGGAATATTACAAATTTTGTAACTAAACGACTGGTCAAAAGATAGTGTAATTTAAAAGTGTGGACAATAATGTAGTTTTTCGCAAGTGGACAATACATAAGGTAGTTTTTCGCAATTAACCCCAGTTCTTAAAGGCACACACAGAACAAGACGTAATCATAAACAGAAACTCAATTCATGTCACTTGCCTCTCGTTCGATCGCCAAATGGGTCCCCCATTGTCTGTGATCACCTTCAGCAGCTCCAGAGAAAGTATCTTCCCCCTGGTGAGGATTTGGTCATCAGTGTTCTCCTGGGAAGAGTACTTCATGGACAATTTACACAAATTCTTGAAGAGGAAAAACCCGTCTTCCCTGAGAACACTGTTAGCTCCTGAATCAGTATCATGGCCATTCTGCATTTCTATAGCAAAGCTGGTCCGAGCTTGCATACGGTTCCGAACAACCCCTTCTTCACTAGCATTCATAACCTCATTGATGAAGATCTGACACGAACTCACCGAATTGCCTTCACTCAAGTTCTTATCAGTAAACTCCAACAGCTCCGCTACGGAGACGGTGCGAATCGGAGCTGCATCGATGGAGTCCTCCTCAACCCTGGCGAAGACGATGAGCACAATCTGAGCAAGCACGGCCTTCGCACAGATCTGATTGGACCCACTCAACCCTCCGAGGTAGAGATTGTAGCAAATGCGAACGATTTGGACCAAGCAATTGGCTCGGACCATGACGAAGGGGGAGCGGACGGCGGCGAGGAAGGCTCGGAGGACGGCGAGCTCGGCGGCGTCCTCGCCGTGGCTGCAGATCTTGCACATCGCGTCGAGGAGGCGGGAGAGGATGGGGTGGGACTCGGAGCTCGGGGAGGATTTGGATTTCCCATCGGGCTTGTCGATCTCGCCGCGGAGGAGGCCGGAGGAGAAGAGCTTGTAGAGGCATTCGAGGGTGGGTTCGAGGACCTTCCCGGAGGCGGAGTCGAGGGCGAGGATTAGAGGGTGGATGACGAATTCGGCGTCGGAGAGGGGGATGTCGAGGAGGAAGGAAGATGGGTCGGCGGCGGCGGAGGGGAGGGATTGGAGGCGGTCGAGGGCGGCTCTGCAGGCGGCGGCGAGGTGGGCGTGTTTTCGCCTGTTGGAGTTTCTGATGATCTTGTCGAGGGAGTTTCCGATGACGCGACCGGCGTGGGTGTGAGGGCCGGACATTGATCTGATCGGTGAAGGCCCGATTCACAGATCTGAGGGATTCACATCAGGGGGGAAATGTGGGGGAGAGAGGGAATGTTGGAGGGTGAGGGGAAAGTTGGAGGCTTTGTTCCGGTAACGGTGGTGGATTGGTGGCCGGAGACGATGATCGGAGAAGAAGCAGAGAGGCCGGTTTGGTCGAGGACGTTTATGTCAGCAATAAATACGAAGTAACGTTTTTTTTTTTTTTTAATTTTCTATTCTCGTGTCTTAATCTGTTAATCACGTGGATATTAAGATGGTATTAAATAACAAAAATTCTTAATCTAGTATCAAATATCAACATCGAATAACTAATATTTAAATAAGAAAAACAAGAGAAAAAATGTTGGCCTTGAGGAATTTTCCTTTTCTCTTCTTGTATCGATTATGTGCTCTGTTTTGTGGCATCGGTCATGGCCAATCTTTCAATCACCGCCACGATCGAAGTCTCTGAAGCATCATCTTCCCTTTTGGTGGCGAACGCCATCAGTTGAACCACTACGAAGAAGGTGATCAACCCTCACTCATGCTATTTTCTCTGACGCCCACGAAGAAGACATTCCAACGCTCTCCTTTCCCCTTTCGTTCCCTTACGGTGATGACTTTGGTCGTCCTCTCTAAGCATCGTCCGAGAGAATCTGTTGAGGAAACCCTTAGGCTCGTGTCGGTACCAACAACAACGCCTGCTATCGCCTCAGCGCCGAATACCCACGACCCTCGTCCGAAGGACTACCACTGTCAGCCACAGCTCTACCTCCTCCACTAGCGATGCAGGCGGAGGAAACCTCTGTCGAGGACGGTGTGCCCATCGTGGCCTCGGAGGCTCGCGTTCTGCCCTGCCCCCGACACAATCTGATTGTAGAGTCCCTATTGCCACCGTTCCTTGGTTCCGATTAATTCCGGAGATTTTTCTCCGTTGGGACGGATGCGAGGTCTGTCAAACAACCTCGCGAGTCGTCATGAGTCACCGAGGGCACCTCGGGGTGTCGATAAGGAGTCACACCCCGGCCTCTGTTAATCAGATACCCTCTGATTCCCAACCTCCTCCTTTCCTTGGCATACTCCTTAGACGGATGCTACGACATAACAAAACCGCTCAAGTCGAGACAGGAAAAGTCTCATAAATTCACAGCGCCAAGCATAGTTGGAATAGGGAACCACCCCTAACATTTTCCTGGTTTCTACCGGTCATTTAGTTATAGGATCAGAGTTTCGGCTATCACCGAAATTGTATCTCATCATGTTAGTTGATTTTTGTACGGTCACTATGACCCCTTTAGCTTCATATCAATAAGATTTCATTTGAATGCTAAAAAACTAAAATTTAAAAACGACCTTTTTTCTCTCGGTCAGCCTTAGCTCTTCACGTTGTAATCGATGTTCTCCTCTCTGGACACCGTCCCAGCCATCTCCGACCATCCCACCACCGCCACCTTCCCCGACCCTTCTTCGTATCTTTGTCGAGAACGGTCATGGGACCGCTTCTACTCGCATGTTCAGCACCTCAAGACCCTCCTTTGTACTCCATCCCCCCTTCCTTCTTTCCGAGATGATGCAAGCGAGTGATTGCACTATCATGCTCTATCGTTACATGAGCTTTCATGGGGGCACGTCGGTGCCAGTATAAGGCCAAGAAGGGGGGCTTTCCCTCTTCTGGGATTAGGATATGGAGATCGCCAGCTATACAAAGGAGGTCGGTTGCATCGATATGAGGATCAAAGCCCCGGGATGGGAGGGCTTTCGCCTCACAGATGTGTACGGAAAACAAGAAAGAATCAACCAGATGAGGTTTGTTACGCATCCTCGCTAGGTGGGATCTGACACAACTCGGTCCCAAGCCTCCTCCTTCTCCTGGAGAACTCCTCGGCTACCTAGCGTTCTTCGTCCAATGAGGCCTCCATCGCGGAGCCGGTGAATATTTTAGGCACCACATGTACACCGGAGTAGAGTCAAGAGAAGTTATAGATGCGCCTAATTACAATTCACAAGGATAGACATAGATCCCTTAGGTTGTCACCTAGATTAACCGAGTTTGTTAGAGAGTCAAATACAGGCGAAACCACTAAGTACCCAAACCACGACGGACTGAGAGGCAGCCCATGCCTCAACCCACGACGGACTGAGAGGCGGTCAATGCCTCAACCCACGACGGAATAAGAGGCGGTCCATTCCCCAACCCGCAACACGTTCAAGGGCGGAGTAGGCGCGAGCACCTCTAATCCCACTGTTTTCATGCACTTTCATGCATGGACCGTGTCCCACTCTGTCGTGGACCCAAGAATGGTCCGTGTGGCGGTCCGCGACTGAGGCTCTTTTCTACTACGTTTTTTGGGCTTTAAATATCAAAATTAAGATTATTTTGGGGAAGACGAGTTTAAGAACAAAAATTAGATTGGGTGAGAGTTAGAGTTTGAGAGTTGGAGAGGGAGAAGTGCATGAGAGTTAGGATTGAAGCAACTTGGAGATTCACTCATTGATTCGATATTTTGTATCGTATTTACTTTGAAACATGTTTATCAACTGTTCTTCTTCTTTGTATTCTAACTTCTTCTCCATGAGCTAAATCTCCAATGATGTAGGACTAAGGGAGGCAATATGATAAATTAGTTCAACGGATTCGCGTTTACTCGGTGCAATTTGTGCGTAGGTTAATGTTTGCATGATTTGAAGTTAATGCTTTGTCAAATTGATCACTTGATAGATGATTAGGTTTCAGCATTCAATAATTGTGAAATGAGAATTGGTAAAAGAACTACGGATTATGCAACTCGGGTTTAAATCTAATCTAGAGAAGCTCACGAATCATAATGCTTTATATCCCTCTACACCCGGATTATGAATAACTACGCGGTTAGATTATAATAGGGTTCTAATTCGATCTTGAGATGTTTAGGACTAGTTGAGAGAACTTTTGTTGCCATTAAACTAACCTAGCCTACACATGTAAACTCGGATCCCTACGTAGTAATTGTCATATTGTAACCCCGTTAAAGTCCTATATCGCTTTTTCCCCTGAATTTCACATCGACTATGATATTTTGTTTTGTACTTGCTTGTGATTTACTTTACGTTATATTTCATCATGTTATTTAATTTTCAAAACCAAAACCATATCTTTCAAAAACATCTTAAGTAATAGATTTTAAATCAAGTGCTTGCTTTACTACTCCCTTGAGTATGATAACTGAAACTTAAACCGAAATACTACTTGACGATCGATGCATTTGCCACGCCCTTTTTGTGAGTTAATTCTCTAGCCAACCCTCACTGTGAGGCATCGACCTCACCACTAAGATCAGGGAAGGCAAGTCCCAAAAGGGAAAGAAGACGAGGAAAGAAATACACGTGAAAAGTTGGACGGTGAAGAACGATTAGTTATGCCCATATGTATCAAATCTCCGAAAATCGAAGTCTTCGTCATCAGTCAGCACCGAAACAGCGCCCGCTAGGGAGAGACCCAACTCCCCAGCCTCAACCGAAGAAATGACGAGGATCCCATGGCCTAGATATGCCGAGAGAAAAGGTAAATGAGGAAATGGCCAAAGATCTGCCACCACCGAAAAACAACCACCACTGCAAACACCTCTAGACGAGCGACCGGAGTTGACCCACCGACAACCACCCGAGAAACTCATGTCCCGAGAAACAACATAATATTGTCCATGAACTTAAGGTGGGAGGCACAAATATCCGTCCTAATGTAGATGTTGATACAAACCATGTCGGCTTCCAAGCTCATGACTATCATCCGGTACCGAGCTCTCATCCGACAATGAAATAGTGAATTTTTCACCAATATTAACCGATAACGCAACTTTAAAAAAATAGTTAAAGATGTAAAATCGAAACACTCATTCCTTAAAGGGTAATAATTAAAGAAACACATAATCAAAAATGGTTATCTCCAATTTTGAAACCTATTACAAGTTCAACTTATGTATACACCTTGAGAAACATGAACATTTCCAAAACTAGTAACATCAAAAGTTAACAAAACCACAATATCATCATCACCATAACCAAAACCAAATGTATCACAAATCTCCCTTTTGATCTCTATACCAATATGATATACCCAAAACAAAGAAAAGGAAACAAATGAAAAGTGAAAAGAAAAAAAAAAACTAGTTCCTCATCTTTTCAGTGAGGACTAAAATCTCAAATACATGATGATGATGATGATGATGATGACAGAAGAAAAAACTGCATATTTACAAAGTCAAGTAAAGAGCAACTCTAAATACTCAACTGTGAATCTGCAGCAAGGCATGTTCTTGAACACAAACTCGTAAGAAAAGACAATCGAACGAAGGCCACGAGACTCGAAGAGGATCGGAGGTTCCTCTCAGCGCAAACGAACAAGAGGTTTCAACCTTTGGTAATAAAAGTAAAAGGCTGAACTTTTTTGCAGCTGACATGATCACTCCCATCCCCAGCCTTCACCCACCTCAGCTTCAGTATGATATATTTAGCTTTCTATGTCTGGTTTTGCTAGATCAGAGAAGGGACTGATGAAGACCCAACATTTGCTGGATCATGCCAAGCGTTGTTGACTGTGGTTGAATTCCAATATACCGAAGGATCTGACAACAACCCAACTTGGTCGATTTCATTACTAGTCTGGTAGGGGACGTTATTCCAAGCCTGCGGCCTGTTTTGCCCGCCTTCCACCTTCATCTTCATAGCTTCCGCGTTGATCTGCAACTGGTTTTGAAAGGGTGGTAGTGGTAGGGTCTGAAAATGACTAGTCACTTGAGTTCCACTACCATTAAGGAGCAAAGAAGCCATGGTTGGAGAAGATGCACTACCAGATGATGGGCCAAAAATGGGATTATAACTAGAAAGAACTGAATTTGAAGTAGCGTCCGCACCTTGGTATATAATTTGCTTACCAGAACCGAAACCAGAAGAGAATGGAGATGCTCCTCCAAGGGTGTCAACAGTTGAAACTGGTGTTAAACTGAACCTAGTAGGAGGTGGGAACCGAAGATTATTCATCTCTGAGGGGTTAGCAGGCATGCCATAAAATAAAGGACTGTAGGTTGAAGAGGAAGGCATGTCCATGATCCGGGGTTGAGCAGGGGGATGCGGGTTTGTGGCAACACTAACACTACTAGAGGCTGAAGAAGAAGCTCCGTCAATGGAATGCCTCTTGGCACGCTTGTTCTTCCTCCTGCAGCCACCGCCCACAGGCACGTTCCTCAAGGTACCACCTCTGGTCCAGTAGCGCTTACAGGCCTTGCAGAAGTGCCTAGGCTGTGACAAGCTGTAATTGTTGTAGTAACAGAACTTGGTGTTGGATGACTCACAACGAGGGCACTTGAGCACCCCCCATTGCTGCTGCTGCTGCAGCTGTTGCTGTTGTTCTTCCATGGATCCTCGCTGCTCACCTATCTGCTGCTTCTGCATCGAGAAAATGGGAAAGGGGTGGAAAAAGGGAAAGGGAAAGGGAAAGAAAAAGAGGAGGAGAGATCAAAGGCTGGCGTATTAGTGTAAAATAACAACACATGATAAATATTCTCTTCCAAAAGGAAGGAAACAAAACAAATGGGGTCATGCTTTTGTCTAATAATTGACACTTGACAGAGAAGAGAATGGGAGAGAAGAGACCTGTACCAGCCATTCGTTAGTGCACAAGTGATCGATGATGATGACAACCATTTTCTCCGAGTTGCACAGACATTTCCTCTTTGCATGGATATATTCTCCCAAACAAAGAGTAAGCGGACAAAGAGCAGGTAGGGACGTGAGTGAGAGTCTTGGCCCATGCACTGGTTGAGGCGTGTATGTGCGCTGACCGGTTTGGAGAATGCTCTAGCATAAACAAGAGATGTAATTCCACGTGATTAGAGCAATTTAAACAGAGATTAAGAAGAATATTACCCACATGCAGAAACTCAGAATCCAACAAGTAGAGGACAAAGTAACTGAGGGAGGTAAAGTTAAAGTAGCATTCTGACAAACGATTTCTACTGTCCTGAGCCTAAAATATTGAGCTGGGGACTGAAATTTGTACACTACTTGTCCCCCACTTTGTTAAGCTTATCCCATCCCAGTTAGGTGAAGCACACATGGGATCACTTAAACAACACAAAGGACATAACACGTAAACTAAGAATATATGAACGGGTAGAAATTACAAAAGGTTACCAATAGTACCAAATCAGACTTCATACCATATTAAAATTAGGAATAATGGCAAAAAAGTGCCCTCATGTATTCACTTTTTGCTACTTGTATCCCTCTTAGTTGGGAATTACAAAAAGTACCCTGAACTTGTCTTTTTGTTGCAATTCATATAAAAACAGATCTAACTTGGTCAAATAGATTAGTAAATAACATTCAGTTTCGAACCAAACCTGTCAGTACCCTGAACTTGTCTTTTTTGTTGCAATTTACATAAAAACAGATCTAACATGGTCAAATAGATTCGGTAAATAACATTCAGTTTCGAACCAAACCTGTTACAGACAACCCCATTACCGAGCAATTGATTGGCTTTAAGTTAATTTTTCCTTGTCCATGAGACATAGAATGGCTCTCATATGTTCTTCCTTTGGAGATCCTGGGGGGAAAATAGCCTAAACAAAAACATGAAATAAGTCGGTTATCTGTATGTCCAAAAATAATACAAAAAATACGGTTCCATATTACCTGTCTGTCCAAAAGAACTCAAGAATATTCCAATTCAAAGAAATACCATCTCATATCATCTGTTCTTGTCATAGATAATTCAGATATAAAAAGAAAGTAATCTGAAAAAAGCTATATATGGATTCTCTCTATTTAAAGCCAGCCACTGTATACACATGTACAGGATACCATAAAGTCATAAGCAGAAATTTGGTACAATATAATTTAGGGTTCAAACAACAAGATACACATTTCGAGTTTGTACATACATGAGAGATAATTGCATGCCTCCACTCTTTCAAGCTGGGGGTGCATACAGTAATACATTTCAACATAATCTCCAATCAAATGGTGGTTGACCTTAACTTGAATTGCAAGTATAATCTGTACTAGACGAATAGCAACTATGTTTTTGCGCTGTCATAAAGAAGTTTCTTGACATCGAGTCGTTATTCATTGCTACACACCCTCCAAAGCTGTACTTTCACGCAATATTGAGATTTCCTGCAAAAGGAACAAACAGGTGATGTTAAACCGAGCAGAAACTGCATGATATATGGCCCCAAGGAAAATGACCTATGCTTCAGCCGGATCTATGCAACTGGATTTAAAATGCAAAATGACATGTGGGTCAGTTGAAGCCACACATTCAGATGGTATAAGAAGAGTTTCGCTGTATTACGTATATGATAACGGATCTCGACGTAACTATAGAAAAGACTGCAACTACAAGGTCAGAACACATAACCAAGTCAAGTAGATCAATAAAGTAGCTAGTTGATTGAAGGGAAAACATTATTTACAACACACTGTCACCTTTAGTATTAATCAAAAACACCCAGATGTACGCTGAAAAGGTGATGTATTACCATGAACATACTGCCACTTTTCTCACTTATTAGTGTTTTTAAAAAAAAAAAACAAATCCGGGTGTTCTTGATGATAAACAAAAGATGACAGTGTGTTGCTGACAACCTCTCACCTTTACTGTGTGTATTTGAGAAACATAGATCAACGGGAGAGTGTAACATTGGATATTTGGAAGAGAAGAACCACAGCAAATTATCTTTTCATAACACTGCTTACTCTCAAGACACGTGTAACTACCTAGGCCTCACTGTTGTTAACCTACATGCCATTATAATACAGTATGCATCTTACATAGAACTTTGAGGCACGGTGTATTTGAGAAGTACAAAATGTCTGGGGGAAAGTAGAATGAGCTTATAACCATACATAAATAGCATAAACTTGCCTTCAACTTTGCAGTGTCTGAGAAGATGCAACTTGATGTGATGGCACGCCCAGGTTCTAATAACCATCCCACCTCACTGCAAGTTTCTCCATCCCCGCTCTCCTTTAGAGAGCACCATAGTTGCCTGGGGAGCAATACAAGGCCACTTTCATCTCTAGCCAACTTACGGGTGCCAGCCTCTAAAACCTCTTCCAAGTTCTGAACATCACCAACAGAAAGGAATTGTGCAACAGAGTTACCATTTTAGCATCAACTTCATGCTTAAGTTTGGATGATTATAAACTGGCTTGAAGATGGAAACAGTATGATATGTGAAAACAGCACTATACTCAAAAGCACAGTTCAAGGAATAAAAATTCATAGCATGGGGACAATTACATACTCTTTCCAGCAGAATGGTACAGGATTCATGCATGAACTACTCTATACCGATGCACAGCAACAGAAATTAAAAGCCAGAACCCGGTACAGAAAGTGTATACTTCAGCACTCAGCAGAGATATACATGGATTACACAGACACATACAAGGAAAAAAAAGAATCAAGAAAAAAATAGGATTTGATGCTCATATTATGGAAGAATTACATACAGACACATTCCTTCTAAGTTCTATTAGTTTAACTAGACAATATTGTTTGGAATTCATTGTAATTAATACACATTCCACTAACTAGTCCAAATGTTTTTTTGTCAACATGACATCCCATTTTTTTTATTTCGACCTTGAAGCCTGCATATTTTTTATTTCAAAATTGTAGACTTATCATGCACCCACAATCAGTTTAATTGACTGTTTCTATACCTACTTGTAAAAGTAACAGGAAGTAAGTGATTGCAAGAGGTTGACCTTTGTAATTGAATAAGAGGTAAACTGGAACAGAAAAAGTCAACTTGTAATGTTTGATCCTTTTCTTGAAAAATGTGAAATGTTCCTTTGCAACGATCAATCTTTCCATACAAAAGACCATCTACATAATGGTCGACCTTTAGCCATTTATGAATGAAAGGTCAACCTTCAACGATCTTCACGCAAAATTTCACTATGAGACATTTCTCTCTTTTCTCTATGAAAAGGGTGGAAAAACAAGTCTACTTTGACTTCTGGACATTCTCAGCCAAACAACACTAAACCTCTATGGCTGTCTTCATTTGGATATGTCTTGAAGTGATTGAGAAGTGTTGCAGCAGAAAAACCCCTAAAATACAATTGAGGTAACTTCATCAACACCCCCATTTGACCTCTGTTTCAACACACACACAGTAAAGGAGAGGCTTTATCAGCAACACAATGTTACCTTTCGTTTATCATCAAAAACACCCGGTTTGTGTCATTTTATCCCAAAAACCACTGATATATGAGAAAGGAGACAATGTGTTACTCATAACCGGGGTTTTTTTATAGACCAACCTTCACGCAAAATTTCACTATGAGATTTTCCTATCTTTTCTCTACGAAATGGTGGGAAAAACATGTCTACTTTGACTTCCTGGCATTCTCAGCCAAACAACACTAAACCTCTATCACTGTCTTCACTTGGATATTTCTTGAAGTGATTGAGAAGTGTTGCAGGAGGAAAAAAAACCTAAAATATTACAGGGGTAACTTCATAACATCCCACATTTGACCTTTGTTTCAAACATACACTGTAAAGGTGAGGCATTACCAATTACACATTGTCACCTTTCGTTTTTCATCAAAAACATCCGGATTTGGGTCATTTTGTCCCAAAAAATCACTTATAAATGAGAAAGGTGACAGTGTGTTCCTAATAAATTCACCCCCTTTTCGGTGTAAACCCAACTGCTTACGATTAATACGAAAGATGACAGTGTGTGACTGATAACCCTCACCTTTAGGGGAAAAAGTGGGTATGTAAATATCGTTTTGCCCCTGTATTTTAATACCAAGACAGAACTAGAAAAATGGTACAATCACACAATGACTTGCAAGGATTAGGATGCAATTCACAACACTAGCAGATAAGAACTGAACAGAGCAATAGTTGAAGTGAAGACTCACAGTAACAGAGTTATGAAAGCTAGCAACAGCAGCAGTGCCCTGCCACTTCCCCACAACCTCTGAAGCTTCCATGGCAGCACTAGAAGCAAAAGCAGCATCCCTAATAGCACACCCACCAAGCTGCTCCCCATTTCTAAAAGGCCCATAATACTGCTCCCTAAACACCCTAACACCCTCCAAAACCATCTCACCACCACCACCACCGCCACCACCACGAACCGTCAGAACAACCCTAACCCTCGACTCCCTATCTCCAGGATTGATCAAGCAATGCTCCAACTCCAACTTCTTCACACCCAGATGCTCAATCTCCCACACGGCCACATAGCACCCGCTGGACTCATACCCAAAACCCAACACAGACCCAATGTTGATGGTCCTCTCGTCGATCGTGTGGCGGGTCGCGGCGTCGGCTTCGCACCCCACCGTGGGGAGCAACTTGATGGATTTGTAGATCACAGAGGGCTCTTCTGGGTCGGCGAGGGTCGGGCACTGTGTCTGCCAATCGAAGACCTTCACCTCCCACTCCCGGAACGCTTCCGGGACGACGTTCTCCGGGAGCTCGATTGGGTTTCCTTGGACGGTGAAGTCGGCCCCGTGGCCGTCCCATTCGCCGGAGATGTTTCTCGCGAACTCCGACCATGCTGGGTAAGCTTAACAACAACATATGAGCACAAAAGCATCGAAACATTGAATTGGGTCGGCGAATTTGGAGGAGAAGAAGGTACTTACTGGTGGGTATGGCGGGGGAGGAGCTGGAGGTCTGGGCCTCCACTTCAGAGAGGTGGGTTTTGGGTATTGTAACTATTGCTGGTGAATATGAGGTGGAGATTTTGTGGGTAGAGGGAAAGTTGGTGAATTTGGAGGGGAAGGGTTGGGATTGGAGCTTGGGGATCGGGAAGGATGCTCTGTTGTGGGAGATGATTACGCCGTTGCTTGCTAGAGCCGCCATTGACGCTCCCTCTTATCCTTGGCAGCTGAGCTGAGGTGTGGGAGAGAGAGGACAGTTATGGAAGAAGGAGAAAGGAATATTCTACGGATGAGACAATGATGATGAATTGCATATACACCAATGAGCTCTCTCCATCTCCAGTTTTGGGGCTTAGCGCTTCTTCTTCTGTACAGGCCCAGACTGGGCTCTCATGCCTTCTTTTCCATAAAGATGTGTGCCCTGCACTTCATTGGCTGATTTCTCGGCCCGTAGAAACAAAACATTTGTCCCATTTCATAAATATCTAATTTTAAATTGAACTCGTATATGTATACTACTTATTCGTGTTTTACTCATCGGAAAAGGCGAGAGTGATCGAGAGTGTATTGAATTCTTCGACTTAGAACTTCTCGCACTGATCGTTTACTAAGGCCTGGAAGGGACCCTATGCTTGGCAATAGTTGACTTGGGTTCTGGACCCCGACCCTCCCATTCGGGTGTGTCTAAGAAGGGTCGCAAGAGAAGATAGTATACGGGGGGGACTCCATCCCACTCCAACTTCCTTCACCTTCTGCCATATGTGAAGCCTATGTGACGGGGTGAGTCCCCTCTTGTGAGGACGGAGGTGTGGTAGCACGTGAATACTTGATGGGATGGTTTTTTCCTGCACAAATGAGTCATTAGCCTCCTCCACCGTATTCTCTTTACTTTTACGGCCAAAAGGGCCTTGTTGGGCCTGGGGCCTCGCTCCCCTCCCAACCCTAATAGCATGTTGGGCTCCATCTCATCGAAGCGGGGTACGAGAAAGGTCCCCTTACTCGCCTCGCCTCGGCTTGGGCTAAGGCGGTCCATACCATTCATATGTGGCATCCGACTACCCTCATTGAGAGACCCTGCGATTCATGCTCGCCAGAAAAATATTGGCCATATGGCCCACACAATCCTAATCAGAGCAGTGGTCTGGTAGAAAGTCATAAGAGAGGTTAAGAAGAAATCGTACTTCCAAGTTTGATTCCCAAAACCACAGTTGGCATTGAAGCGGGTGACAAGCATCCGCTAAACCCAGATGAACGTATAGTCCTCCCAACTCATCATGTTTGTATCGCCGTCCACATCCAGGTAGATACCCAACGTTCTTCTGATTCTTAATCCCACTCCTCGGTTCCAGGTACCCAATGGTTGGTTGAACACATATACCTAGACTGAGAAATGTGTGAACACAATATCCTTAAGACGCATTTGTGGCCCAAGGCTGTCAGTCAATACAACCAAGGACCGACGGAAGGACCATAGCACCATCTTCTTTAGTGAGTGGTCCTAAAAAAGAACCCGACAATCCCGTCCTTCAGGGGTCTAGCTATCACCTCCAAAAGCCTGCATTGCTCCGTTAGCCGGACAATTAGGGATTGCCAAAAGAACGTGTTGGGCAAGAGGACAATCGCCGCCAGTACGAAGAATAATTTGAGCCCACGACAACAAATTTCTATCAGTGGTACCACGACCTCCCGAACGGACACGCCCCCTAACCACGGGGCAACTTGCTAACCTCCCTTCCTCCGTCATCCTTTGAATCGGCGAGGCTCCAGATGACACCACCAGATCTTGTCATTCCAACATTCTAGGTCCCTTCCACGAGGAATCCTGCTGGATCGGTTGCATGGTGCCCCCTGGACGGAGAGCCATCCGCTGACTTTGTAGCTGGTCCTGAGGAGGTCCCCTAAGAAGAGTCCTCTGTCGCCGACGATATAGCCACGACACGGGCCACTCAACAAGGACAAGATTCGACGCCCGTTGTCCATTTTCGAGCCAGATCATGACCCCTGCCCGCCAAATCACCATGTCCCGCCGACGTCCTTCCTAGTTCCCATGACCTTGTCGCCTGAAAAAAAGTGTGTATCCCCATCATCCCATTGAAAGCTACAAACCCTAATCTCCCGTTTTTAAGAAAGAAAGAGGAGACCGCACTCAACGACAATATAAAATACAAATCTTGATTCTTATTTCTCACTTACCTCACTTAAAAACCTCTGACATTTCCCCTCTTGGAAAGAACAAACAAATAATGGAGGCCCTTAAACAAAATACCATTGCTTAGGAGAAAAGGGACCCAACAACACCAATCTTAAAGACACAGTATCAAACCCTTTTCAAACCAAAACAACTTCACTTAAAAGCAACAACACAAACCCAATACTTATATAAACCCTCTCCTCATCAACCAAAACCAAATCAAACAAAAATGGCACTCACCACATTTCCCAAAATGCCCCTCCTCGCGGCCATCTCCGCCTCCTTCCTCCTCTGCTCCGCCCTCGCCCACGACTTCTCCATCGTGGGCTACTCCCCGGAGCACTTAACCTCCATGGACAAGCTCGCCGAGCTCTTCGAGTCTTGGATGGCAAGGCATGGCAAGATTTATGATTCCGTTGAGGAGAAGCTGCACCGGTTCGAGATCTTCATAGACAACTTGAAGCACATTGATGAGAGGAACAAGGAGGTCTCCAGCTACTGGCTGGGGTTGAACGAGTTGGCTGATCTGAGCCATGAGGAGTTCAAGAGCGGTTACTTGGGCTTGAAGGTACCTGAAATCCACAGGCGGAGAGAATCTGATTTCATTTACAGAGACGTTGCGGATCTGCCCAAGTCCGTGGATTGGAGGAAGAAAGGAGCCGTTGCTCCCGTCAAGAACCAGGGTTCTTGTGGTAAGCACCGAACTATTTTCTGTTTGTAAATCCGTTATCGTTAAAGAAATTGATTCATATATGACAGTCATGTGACATCAACTTAATTTTGAAAATGGTAGTTTTACCATTTGCTATATTTGTTTCGTTTTTCGTAACCCCGTGTATAGGTGTTTTACAACTCGGGACCCTTATGTATGTGTCTTGCGATTTGAGACCCTTATGTATGCATTTTTATAGAGTATTTTCTACTTTTTCACAAAACAAAAAATTAACCACGTTAGTGAATTTACAGACATAATTCACCATAAGTTTTTGGGTGCAAATCTGTTATTTTTAACGGAATTTAGTCATGACAGTCACATAATATCAATTTTCTTTTTTTAAAAATGACAATTTTACCCTTTTCATGTATGTGTTTGGGACCTTATGTATGCACTTTGATATGGTATTTTCTACTTTTTCGCAAAACAAAAAGATAACCATGTTAGTGAATTTATGGACAGAATTCGCCGTATGTTTCTATGTGCAAATTTGTTATCTTTAACGAAATTTAGTCATATGACAGCCACATGACATCAACTTTCTTTTTAAAAAAATGACAGGTTTACCCTTTGCATGTATGTGTTTCGTTATTTGGGCCTTGCAATTTGAAATCCTTATGTGTGCACTGTTATAGTGGTATATTACACTTTTTTGCAAAAGAAATTAACCGGGTTAGTGGATTTGCATATGGAAAATAATTTGTCGTAAATTTTTGCAAAATGAAAAAATAGTATACCGTAAGGTTTTACGAGTATCCCTATTATCGATTACAAACACTGTAGTTGAATATAAAGTAGGACTAATTGTGAAATGGAAAAACTTCACGTACTAACTATCATAGGCTTGTACATTTTAAGAACTGACTGTTGATTTATTAATCGATCAGATCAGGCCTGTAGATTTAAAATAATTACACAAACTAATATTTTCTGTTAAAAATGACAGAAAACGTTTGAAAAAACACAAAGAACTAACTTTCATATGACTATTAAACTCAAAAACTAAGTGTAGATTTGTTACTTTTTAGAGTTTTTCCTAACGTTTTCTGTCATTTCTAACGAAAAATGTTTTAAAAAAATGAATGGTAATTTTACGGCTCAAAGGGATATTTTCGTGCACTTGTTTTTTATTGTTTCGTGACGAAGAAGATGATTTGCATTGCAGGTAGTTGCTGGGCGTTTTCGACGGTGGCGGCGGTGGAGGGGATAAACCAGATAGTGACGGGAAACCTGACGTCACTGGCGGAGCAGGAGCTGATCGACTGTGACACGAGTTTCAACAGCGGCTGCAATGGAGGACTCATGGACTACGCGTTCCAGTTTATCATGGCCAATGGTGGCCTCCACAAGGAGGAAGACTACCCCTATCTCATGGAAGAAGGCACTTGCGAGGAGAAGAAGGTATGTATTTAAAGATATGATTGCAAAAAAGTACCCTCATGTATCCACTTTTTTGTAACATGTGGTTGTTGCATGCATTCATATAAAAATAGAATGAATTCGTCTTTTTGTTGCATTTTGTGTAAAAAAATTATTTAAAATGACAATTTTATCTTTCTGAGAGAAAAAAACAAGAGATATGAAATTTTGATTTTTTGTTTTTTATTTTGTAAATATAAAGGTAAAATGGTCATTTTTATATAAATTGCAACAAGAAGAAAAATTCAGGATAGTTCTTTTATGATTATCAAAAAGTGAGCTCCAAGTTACTTTTTGGGGTTAATTACGTTTACTACCCCTTATATATTGGTAATACTCTTTTAGTACTCTAATGTATTGGTAACGTTTCAGACAAAATTTTGATCAAGTTTACGTCATTTTGATGATCTGTGACCAATTCATAAGGGGTATTAAATGTCTTGTTACCAATACATAAGGGCTATTAAATGAACAGTGATCAATTCATAAAGGGTACTAAATGTGTGTTACCAAATCGTAAGGATTGTTATTGAACGTTATAAAACTTTGGAATACTAAAGATATGTTATCAATTCAAAAGGGGTACAAAAGGTAATTAACCCTACTTTTTTTACAATTGTCCTTACATTTAATCAGCATGCCTGTGAATTTTGACGGTTGGTTTTACAAGTTTAAAAAACTTTTCTTTCAGGAAGAAGTTGAAGTAGTGACCATCAACGGCTACCACGACGTGCCAGAGAACGACGAGCAGAGCCTATTGAAAGCCCTAGCCAACCAACCGCTCAGCGTAGCGATCGATGCTTCTGGAAGGGACTTCCAGCTCTACAGCGGGGTAAGCATCTCGAGATCTCCACCTACCCGATTAATACGAATCGGGGTTATTAACTAATGCCTCGGGATCGATGCAAATGCAGGGAGTGTACAATGGGCATTGTGGGACAGAGTTGGATCATGGAGTGGCAGCAGTAGGGTATGGGACACAAAAGGGACAAGACTACATAATAGTGAAAAACTCATGGGGAAGCAAATGGGGGGAGAAAGGGTACATAAGGCTCAAGAGGAACACTGGCAAGCCTCAAGGCATGTGTGGCATCAACAAGATGGCTTCTTATCCCACCAAAACCAATTAATCCGAACCGTTCGAGGAAGAAATTTGTTATCTCGATTTAAGTTTTTAATAATCGGTGTAATTTCGTTTAAGCATTTCAATTTAATATCATTTGATTTTTATTACCAATACTTTAGGTATTGGATTTAACACTTATAAACGATGGGTAGATTACTGTTCGTTACCAAAACAAAAGGGTAGGTTTCTACTTTAACCCTTAAAATTAACGTATAAAATCACAAAACAAATATCTCGAGGTATTCCCTTTTTGCAACTTGTAGCCTTTTGATAATAACAAAAATGTGTCATGAACTTGCCTTCTTACACAATGTGAATTTAAACTAAACTACGCAAAAAGCAACAAAAAGACAAATTCATATAACTTTTTGCGATCAGCAAAGACAGGGTTACAACTTGCAAAAAGTGAACACCTCGGAGTACTTCCAATAATTATCCCTATAAATCATGTATTTTAGTTTCGGATTTTTTATTTATGTAATTCATGTCGTTAGTCTGGGCTATTAGCTCAATCGGCACTAATCGCATAGAGAATGCTCTTATGAGATCAGTCACCCTACCCGTCAATAAAATTATATTGGATTGTGTAATTTCACACCCTAAACGTTTTACATCGATAGATACTTTGGGTATCATTATGAATGGGAAGGATTAGATAACTACAATTGTAATGATATGCTAAGCCAAAGCTCGGTTGAACTTGAAGACGCAATCATAGAGCCGTCCCCCAAGGAACTGAGCAACCTCCGGATGTTTCACCTGTAGTCACATTGCAAAACTTAAAACATGAATCATCAAATCCTCAAGAAGAAAGGATTCAGAACTCAGGCAGGACTTACCATCCCGATCTTGAGAGAGTCGCACTTAAATCGAGCATAAAGGTTTGTTTCGATTCCACGACCCTGCCAAAAGAAAAAGCACGCCACTTTAAATCATCCATAATATAATTGCAAAAAACTAACCTGAGGTATTATTCACTTTTTCCAACTTGTAGTACTCTTCTTCGATAATTGTAAATAAGTGCCATTTGGATTTTTTTTTTGTTTTTTATATATTATTGTTGAAATGTAAATAGCAAGGGTAAAACCATCATTTGTATACAAATTGCAATAAAAAGAAAGGTTCAGGGTACTTTTTACAATTATCAAAGAAGAGGGCTATAAGTTGCAAAAAAAAAAATACTAACAGTTGCAATGAATTGCTAGGCACTTACCATCCCTTCCAAGACAACCAAGTCTGCATCACTTGCCAGAAAAGCAAGCTCTTCTGTTACTCTTTTCAGATCAATAACCTGTAAAAGAATGGAATTCAGAACCGTTACAGAAAAGCTAATTATGTGAACTAAGAATTATATCGTAATTATCTTACCGGCAAATCATTTCCAGAGTTGGCAATGAAAAGATTTTTAGTGTCAACGCCAGCGAGCTTCCCATCCTCATCCTTCAGCTGATAAATTGCATCTTATGTTAAATTTGAGTATCGCCAAACAATCTAAACTACCATCGTTTATTTTCTCTCACCTTCGATATGATTTCAATCAACTCTGTGTAAGTTATATCATTAATGGAAGGCAAGTCGTTTGCTGCCAATACAACCTGCATTCAGATCAAAATATATTGATTACCAACAAGCTCATTCAAGATGAAATGATGTCTCAACATCAAACCAATTCTTCAAATGACAAATATGTTAGGGATGATTGTAAAAAAGTACCCTGAGGTATTCACTTTTTGTAACTTGTAGCCCTCTTCTATGCTAAATGCAAAAGAGTGCCCTGAACTTGTCTTTTTGTTGCATTTTGTATAAATTTGTTTCAAAATGACATTTTGAAAAAATTGGATTTTTGTTTTTTACTTATTATATTTTAAATATAAATTGTAAGGGTAAAATAGTCATATTTATACAAGTTGCAACAAAAAGGCAAGTTCAAGGTACTTTTTTGCAATCATCCCTAACTTAATATAGCATTAACTTTTCATTAGCAGCATTGTAAAAAGCAGGTAACGCCAGGGAAATATCATTTGTAATCTTCACTGCCAATCTTTTTTCCTATTCCTTATTTCTGGCGATTTCAAAGTAAGCACTGTTATAAGATTCACATAAGACAGACAGACACTTCTAATCATGACTTATACGGTTATACCCTACATAAATTATTGCAGCACTCAGCTGCATAGTATGGAAAAGAATCTAAACTCAAACCTGAGTTCCACGTCGAAGTAACTCTCTAGCAAACGGCAAAACGCCCAAAATAATATCCGCCCCGGAATTATCAACAAAAATGACAGCCTGTCGTGACACTCACAAAAAAACAGGTCAACAGAACATGAGATGGTAGATCCCTATAAACAATGAAGTTGCTTCATTTTGTACAATGATAAACTTGCCTTTTTCCAACATTTCTTGTTCCATTGCAGTTTAAATGTGTCCAAGTCATCAATGACCCAAGGCCGAGGGACAATATTTTGACAACTAGCAAGGAATGACATTCCGTCCTTTGAGAACACCTCGGCAAGCTTCAAGAAATGAAAAGAAAATAGATGGTATACATTAAAGCACGGGCTACGGAAACATACTGCGCTGTCATTAAGGAGTATGTAGAACACCTCAGCAAGCTTCAAGAAATGAAAAGAAAATGCCCACTTGGGGTTGGCCTGGTGGTCAAAGAGCTCTCTCACCTCCTTGAGGTCAGAGGTTCGAACCCCAGGTGTGGGTTAAATAAAAAAAATGAAAAGAAAATAGATATTTATACATTAAGAAGTGAAGGCTGCGGAAACATGTTGCTTTGTCATTAAGGGATATCTAAGATAACAAAGACCATGACTAAAGAAAATGGGTTTCTAAAATCAGGACATAAAAATGAACATGGATAGTTCGAAAGAAAACTACATGTCTATCCATCATTTAGTAAAGAGTATTGTATGTGGGTCATAGAGATTTAGGATTCATGCTAACTGACCAAGTAGTCTGGGATTTAAAGCTCAGTTTATTTGACTGCAATCCGTAGTATATGAAGAGTTTATAGATACATTGATAAGACAGGAAATATCAAAAAGCTAAAAAAAATACCAACCCACCTGAGCAGAACCAAGGTCAAATATGTTTCCAGCAAATATCCCCTTAACCAAGGTCTCTATACGCTTGGTCTCATCGTCAATAGCATCATTAAGGCGAACTACATCTTTGAACAATGAGATAGCCTTTGCATTCTCTTCATCCTGTATATTGGTACGGAGATAAAAAGAGAAATATCAGTTTCTCCTCCTCAGCACGATAAGCCAAAAAGTCTTGAGGATCTCTCCCACACTCAAACACACTTCTTTCTTGCACTCTTTATGTTTAGGCTAAATTACTAAAAGGAGCCTACAAGTATCATTTCTTTCAAGCTTTGTCATTTTGACTGTCATTGTGATGTTATCATATATGTCCATTAGACCCAATGGAGGACACATTCGGAATTTAGCATCTGAAACAGTAAATGAGAAACTAACACTTACCTTGACTTTTTTGAATATATCTATAAATCCCAATTCTCTGAGAATTTGCTCCCTAAGTCTGCAGAGAAGCTAGAGCACCCCAAGAACGCCAAAGAGGAAACAAAAAAAAAATCAGATTCAATTTTGTGAAATGATAACGAACACGTGCATCTGAGTATAGGCTTACAATGCAATCAGGTGGGCCACCATGGCTTTCGGGGTCCTTTTTGATGTCCTCGAGTAATGCAGCATTCCTGCACAAACAAGAAACAAAATGTAATGACTAGTTCTTATGAAAAATTACAGGAAAAAATGTTGCAGTTGGATCTCTAACCATAGGTTCGTGACACAAAAAGTTATCTACATGAACAATATAAAATCATCCCTCTTAAGATGCACCATTATGTTATAACTAATATAAAAACTTCCTAATATTGACAATCTATTTTATAAAGAGAACATACTGAGATTTTTTAGACCAAGTTCAGAATATTTATAGACTGCAAGAAACATATGAAGCTGATAAAATAATAGCTAATAAGTTCACATTTAGTTTCTGCAACATTTTACGCTTTAAGGTGGCTTCATGAAACTGACATATCCACAGGATTATAAATGCGTTTTTCTTTAAAGGAAATATATATTATGTGTTAAAACAAGAGTTTGATTGTGCAATAAGACAGGTTACAGAAGTAGGAATAGTAATACGGAATACCTTTGAGCAAATTTCTCAGCTCTTGCAGGAGCATCGGGAACAGTAGTATCACTCTCCGCTCGTTTCCTGCATCAAGTCAATAGAAACACATGAAATTCTTGGAAAATGAAGATATTGACTAGTTACACACAATGTTATATCCCATCCAACTGTTTGCAAATTACGCATTAGTTCAAGAACAAGACGTCCGAGGGAGAGAGACAATTGCTTGTGCTATTTGGATGGCAGTAAGAAGAACTAATGGAGTCTACGGATCACATCATAACATAAATTGCAACAGTTGGTGGAAGAACTATGGACCAGAATTCTTTGAAAACCTATAATGTAAGTGAAAAACGCCAAGCTTGCAATGCTGATGGGCAGTTGCTTCACATCAAAGTCCCACAATATATGTTCAATGCAATTTTCAAAACCTTACAAGAAAAGCTTGCATCCTGTACTTGGAAAAAGTTGAGAAAGTGCAACAGATATTTAGCCTAGGCGATGCTCCTATTTAATGTCTGAAAAGCATAGAGGAGTCATGATGTGAGGATGACTTAGTACATAAGGGTACTGAAGAGAGATTTATCACTTCTGCATCCGGGTACAGATGCTTGTATAGAGTTCATCAACCCCTCGGTCAGTGGTTATCAGTAACACACTGTCACCTTTCGTCTATCATCAAAACCACCCGGATTTGGGTCATTTTGTTCTAGAAAACCACTGATAAATGAGAAAGGTGACAGTGCATTCCTGATAAGACCGTCACTTCTTCTGTGTAACAAAAAGTGACACTTGTGTTACTAATAACCCATATCGTTTTCGACCCCTATGGTGTTTTGGGCTATGGTTTTCAACCCCTATGGTATTTTGATGATAACGAAAAGTGACACTGTAACTAACAACTCCTATGGTGTTTTGGGCTATGGTTTTCGATAGCAAAAGGTCAAAGTGGGTATGTAAATAACGTTTGCCCTTCAATAAACTCTGATAGAAAACAACAGTTTGGTCAGAGAATTCAAACCCAAACAGCAAAAAAAAACACATAGAAGGATCCTCCTATACAGAATCAAAATGGAAGATGACTACTGTATCAAACAGGCAAAAGTTAACACTGCAGCTTGGAAAGATTTAACATGAAAAGTGGCAATTTGATGCCGCCATTAATACGTTACTAAGATCAAGCAGCAGCTACATACATATACAATTTCATCCGATACACATCAAGCAAGCTTCATGCCAAATCCATAAAAAAAAAACTGAAGAATCAGAAACCATAGCCCAAACCACATCCTGCCCATCTACTGTAGCAGTCTAAGATCACCAACAAACCAATACAAAGCACCGAATCGACGATACCTCCAGACCCATCAAAGGAAATAGCCGAAAACGAAGACCCAGAAGCTAAAAATACAGAAATCGAAGAGTAAGAGGGAAAAAAAGGGTTTACTTGAAAGAGGGGATGGCATTGAGGAATAGGTCGAGCCAAGCGATCTCTGTGGGTGTGGCCTTCTTGGGATTGTCGGAGGGGAATCTGTAGGGGATGGTGCAGGCCCTGTAGTTGGATTCGATCGGCGTCATCAGCAACGGGAATGGCACCAATTCTGAAGCGCTCTCCATTTCTGGTTGATGGGTCGTCCCTTGCTTCTTCAGTGAAGAAGACGATGACGATGACGATGGTGAAGGTGAGTGTGGTATGGGAAATGGAGGAAGTTATGTGGCGATTGGAGATTGGAGGGAAGTGACAGAGGAATTGTGTGTTTATTAAGAGAGAATAAATAAGGGATAATTCCATTTTAGTACCCTAAAACATTCGGATTTCGTTTTTAGTACCCTAAATGTTTTTTTGTGCCACTTCAGTACCCTAAATCTTTGTTTATTCCAGTTTAGTACCCAATGTCTGATTTTCCATCTATTTTTGGATGGAAAAACGTCATGTGCTTTGCACATGACCCTATCTTTTATAATAATACCAACACTACCCTTCGGTAGTTTAAACAAATTGAATTTTTGAAAAATAAAAATGATTTTTATAGGTAAAAAATCAGACGTTGGGTACTAAACTGGAATAAACGAAGATTTAGGGTACTGAAGTGGCACAAAAAATATTTAGGGTACTAAAAACGAAATCCGAATGTTTTAGGGTACTAAAATGGAATTATCCCAATAAATAAAGCTTTTCCACTTCGTAACAAAAATCTCTATAATCTTTTGTGATAACAGCGATTTTTAGTGTAGTCGGAAAAGTCATGTATAAAATTTTAATCGTCCTTAACTTTTTTGTCACAAAATTATGAACTACAGGGTTAGGATATGTGACAAAATCTCACCTTTTAGATTTCTTTTTATATTAAAAAATCACTTTTAGATTTAGATCGGTGACAAAAGGTTAAAGACAGGTAAGAAATACTAATAAAAATTCAATGAATGATAAGAAACAACGTTTTCTCTAATCTTTTACTCCTTTCTATCATTATTTTTTCAATCTAATTTAGTATTCTTATACTTAGAAACCACCCCACCGATGACGACCACAGCCACGGTTGTTGTTGTTACCATTTGATCATTTTGGGTCAAGATGATCGAATGGTTTGTTTTATTCTATCTGTTTTGTTCTTTCTTGCAAGGTTAATGATTAGTGAGCGGAGATTCAGGACTTTTACTCAAGGATTCAGGGACTTCTACCGGGAGGGATTCTGACTCACATCTACCATCGTCGCTCTCCTCCCGTTAAAACTGTCGAGTTCAAATTCGGTCTCCCTCCTCACGACGAAAAGAGTCATCGCCAAGGGATCAAGCAACGTTTAGACACTATTTTGAGCGGTTCTCGTCAGTTTCTGTACTTCAGTTTCATTCAGCTTTCATATTTTTTTAACATCAATTTCTATTGTAAAGTTAACGATCATCATGTTTTAGAGTTTTTTAGCCAAACACGTTCTCGGACTTTGGTCGTTATAATGACTCTTCTATTCTAGTTTTAATAAAATATGCCTCTTTCGCTCCGACATAGGTATAAATTATTTGTTAGGGGGAGTGGGATGAAAATATCTTTTTAAAATAGATATTATGTTATTTTTGAAAAAGAAAATATATATTATGGTTAGTGGATGTTATATGTATTGTCTCATTTTCAGAGTTTTCGTTTTCGAAAATAGAAGAGAAGAAGAAGCATATCCGCATATGCTGCAATCATGTTTCCTAAGCATATAAAGTTGGACAGTGACTCATGTAAAATAAGCCTCTCTTTTTTGCCATGGATAAATTAAGTTTAATCGATAACATATCGTGTTTTTTTTGGAGTAATCGCTAAAATATATCTTATGAACGGTTCACTTACGAAAAATCTTATGTATTCTTCTTGTTTTTAAAATGTCGTATATTTTGATTGTGGTTGCCTGTTAGTTATTTCAACAAAACAACTATCTGTATGTATTATCCACGACCATAATTTTAATAGAAATATTTCAAATTTTAATGAAATACTCTAAAATTTATCAATAAATGACGGTGTCCAAAAATGAGAGAGATTAAAAACATGGCTAATACATAAGGTAAATTTTAACTATTTTTTTATGGTTGATCGCATAATTGAAAATTACATTATACATACATAAATGAAAGGGGAAATAGTAAAAAAATAAAGCGTCATGATTCGGACTTGAACATATTAGTGCCTTAAATTATCTTTTTTTTAGAATAACAGTTGTATATTATAGATAACGAGTGTTTATAAGCAGAAAAACAATCAACACTGTAATTGAAAACGAGTTCCCGCAATGGAGGATATTCAAACAGGAAAGTAAAGAGATCAAGGCATCGACCTTTTGGTGTCGGTGTCTTCTTTTTTTCTTAAATTATACCGTCAATTATAATCAACAGAAATGACTAAAAGACCGTCCTCCAGTTCTTCGACTATTTTTAGAATTCCAATTTTGTCCTTAAAGTAAAAATATAAAAAGTCATGGGTGCCAGTGTAATTTTTTGCAAGAAGAATGTCGTTCGGAGCCACTCCTCAATCCTATGTGTATATACAAATCATGTCATTAACAAAAAAAATTGCAAAAAACTACCTTATATATTGTTCATGTCGCTAATTTTAACAGAATATTTCAAATTTTGTAAGTAAACGACTGTGATCAAGAGTGTAGTTTAAAAACGTAGACGATACATAATATAGTTCACAGTGGATTCCAAACTTATATATTTAAGAAAGAAGTGTGTCAGGAACATGCCTAGTTATTATATTTCTATATATACATATATTGGAATATAGATTATATTCTAATAGCACATGTGCTGTAGATTTGATATGCTTTGGCTTGATTTGGAACATGCCTCTATTCTGCAGTACAATGCATCACAATATTCCTTCCACATCTGCATGATACACAACAACTCCATACAATAATACATACACCCAATTTAAAATCCTGCTAATCATAAAATAACCAAGAACATCAAACCCAACTTAAACAAGATTTCACATCTACAATCCGCTTCAACGTAGAAAAAAAAAATACAATGAGATGATGTATGTGGAGGTCAAATTCGTGTACATCAGACGATAAATAAACACAGCACAAAAATAACAACAATGTTACAACAACTTAACACTTGACTGAGATTGCAATGTTTTCTTCAGTCATGTCAAGCAAAGAACGTCACTGCGTTGGATTTTTTCGGAAGAACCAAAGCTGTATCTCAAAGCTTTCTAAATATTCGTTCTTCGCTTCCAGCTTTGCTACACAACCTGCCGAAGGTAACAACAAATCAGAATTGCAGACTTAGCAGTGTTGCTTGAAGTAACCCATTGGCTTAGATTGGAGTAATTTAAGGGTAAAGTCATCATTTTTATACAACTTGCAACAAAAAGACAAGTCCAAGGTACTTTTTTGCAATTATAAAAGAAGAGGGCTACAAGTTACAAAAACTGAATACCTCGGGGTACTTTTTTGCAGTTATCCCTTCCATTAATACTTGGAACAAAATTACGAAGCTGAAAATTACCTGTACATATTCCACTAAAGAGCACCCGGTGCATCTCTCATGCTTATATTCAAACTGTTTCTCATGGTTCTTCGTCCCACTCCAGCATTGCCTTTTTGCATCATCGCAACAAATTCCCCATAATCAATCCTACCGTCCTATACAAACATAAGAGAGTATACATTAAACCTTTATCAACACAAAAAATCATTAAGATATAAAGCAAAGCATGATCACATAATAGTTCTGCAACCCGGTATCTCCGGCGACAATTAATTTGGTGTGACATTTTGCAACAATAAGCATTCATTTGGACAAAGTTAGATAACTTACATTATCTTGGTCAACTTCTCTGATAATATCCTCGATAAAAACATCGGTCACATTGTGTTCAGCACAAGCTTGTTGTAGCTCATCCACTGTAATATAGCCACTTCCATCCTTGTCAAAGTATCGGAATGCTGCAACAAGATGTTCCTCACGTTCTAGTTTGTTAAGGTGAACAGTTGCGGCAATAAACTCGCCATAGTCAATGGTTCCACTGTTGTCCACATCAGCCTGAACAAAAATGAAACAGCCAAGTCAATTAAACATAGGGAAAAGGTTATTTACATACCCACTTTGACCTTCCGCTATCAAAAACACCCCTAAAGGTGAGGGGATATAGTAACACGCGGTCACCTTTAGTATTAATCAAAAAACACACGGATTTACACAGTAAAGGTGATCATTTTATCAGGAACAGTCACCTTTCTCATTTATCAGTGGTTTTTTGGAACAAAATGACACAAATCCGGGTGTTTTTGATGATAAATGAAAGGTGACAGTGAGCTACTGATAACCCCTCACCTTTACGGTGAGTATTTGAGAAACATATAATTATATTAAGCAAAAACACACATTTGGTTAACCTATCAAATGAAGGAGAAGTGTAGAAAAATAAAGTGGACAAATATGATTTGCAACAAGCATATCCTACCGCATCCATAAGATCGCGTATCTCCACATCCTTTAAGGTAGAGCCGTATCTTCTCAGGCCAGCTTTTAGCTCATCAAATGTGATTGCACCACTGTTATCAGTATCCATTGCCTGAAACATTTCTCTCAGACCAGCAATCTCCTCCTCCGAAAGGCTTTCAGCTATCACCTGATATACCACTATACAGGTAAATGCATTTTTCTTACCTAAAACTACTGTTAATTTTTTCTTTAAAGCAGAAGAAAATAAACGGGTTTGTTTTGATGCTTGAATTACATGGTAAAAAGGAAATTTGGGCAGAACTGAGGCCCAAAAATAAGGCCTAATTCAGAAGCCCACTCGGTCCAGTGGTGGTGGGTATAACCGATAACCGACAGGAAAAAATCCCGGTGTAAAACTGGTAACAATGCCGGTACTGGTGGATTAAATCAGATAACCGGTAGTACTGATCCGGTTGTGTGAAACACCCAACGATCGGTTAACCGACCGTTGCTCACCCCTACTAATCAGAATCGATAGAAGATACCTACAGTCCACCTGAGATAAGATCGTCAAAATGCATTCACCGCGGACTTACCCGTAAAGCCATCTTCTTCAGTTTATTCATTGCAGAGAATTGTTTGAGACGAGAAAGCACAGCGGGATCCAGTGCCCGATCAGGAGCAACTCCATTTTCACATATCCAGGGATGACCTGTAGAAATGAATATATATCTCGGTTACACGGTTATTTAAACCAAAACAACAAATGTTAGTGCTATGAGGTCAAATTAAACAACATAATAATGTAATTAAGAAGGCATTTCCCAGCTTAGGCATCATTGCGTCATTTTTATACAAATTCATAAAAAGTGCAACAAAACGACAAGTTCAGAGCTTTTTTTTTGTAATTATCAAAGAAGAGGGCTAGAAGTTGCAAAAAGTGAACCTCCTGGTACTTTTTTGCAGTTATCCCTAAATGGTACTCCCTTCATCCCAAAATAATTATCCTATCGAAAAACAAAAGTACCAAAGTAAGTGTCCACTTTCCATTTTAGTTATTTAAATTAAGGATGGATTACAAATAATATATTTCCATATGTTAGTTATAACAACATAAGTAGTAGGCACGCTGAGTAAGCAGTGGGAGGTCAAGGTCAAAAACTCAAATGCTTAATTTTTGTAAGTAGTCACAAGGGACACTTATTTGTGATGGAACAAGAGAGTATGGGACCACAAATAGCTGAGATAGTGTAGCAAAACCGAAGAAAGCAAAAACATACATAATACTTCATGAGCAGTTAAGCGGTCAGAAGGCCGTGAGCATAGCATCTGCTTGATGAGGTCCTTGGCACTGTCAGATATCACTGGCCATGGGTCCGACTCAAAGTCGATATGTCCCTTTAACACCGCATCGAATATGCCCTGCTGAGTTTCTGAACTCCAAAATAGATAATATTTTCAGTCAACGGCACAGAGAACAAAAATGTTGCATTGCTGTAGTATACCAAATATATATACCTGCCCAAAACGGCGGTACCCCGCTAAGCAATATATACAATATGACCCCTGCTGTCCAGACATCAGCTTCTGGCCCGTAATGCTTCAGGAGTACCTCAGGGGCGACATAATAAGGGCTTCCAACCACATCACAGAATTTTTGACCTGGAGTAGTGAAACACGTTACAAATCTTTTAAAAGAAAGCAATATAGCTACCGATGGCATTTTGCACACCAAAAAGGTGAGGCGTTATCAATAACACACACTGTAACCTTTCGTTTATCATTAAAAACACACAGATTTGGGTCTTTTTGTCCCGTTTGGATTTTTTATATTTAAAAGTCCCAGGATAGCATCGTCATTTTGAAACAAATTTATACAAAGTGCAACAAAAAGACAAGTTCAGGACACTTTTTTTGCAACTTTCAAAGAAGAGGGTTACAAATTGCAAAAAGTGAATACCTCAGGGTACTTTTTTGCAATTATCCCATAAAAGAACTGTGTGTGCGCTCTAATGAAATACAAAATCGAAGTCCCTTGTTACCAATTTAAGACCAACAAATACGCAATTTATAGAATACTAATATGCATCATATAGAAATTATATTTGAGACAGAAAAGGAAATGTTGCAAGGTACCAAAGTGGAACCAATGAGCAATCTTAATTGATTAAACATGCCATAGATCCAAATGTTCTTCCAATTTGCTTGTGACTCGACAGAAAGATACCTGGTTTAAAGAAAACAGAGAGCCCGAAATCAATGGCCTTAAGATTGAAGTCATCGTCCTTGTTAACCAACAAGAAATTCTCCGGCTTGAGATCTCTATGCATAACCCCTAGCGAATGGCACGTCTCCACGACCCCTACAATGATTTTAGTCAACTCGGCCGCCCTCCTCTCACTGTAATGCCCCCTCTGGATGATCCGATCGAACAACTCACCCCCACAGCAAAGCTCCATAACAATATGAACATACAATGGATCCTCATAAGCTCCCTTGATGGTCACAATATTCTTGTGACCCGCCAAATGGTGCATTATCTGAATCTCCCTCCGAACATCCTCGACATCCTCCTTAGATATCAACTTCCTCTTGGAAATGGACTTGCAGGCATACTGAATATTGGTTGCATTATCGGTGCACAAGTAAGTAGTCCCGAATTGGCCTTGCCCTAGCTTACGGCCCAAAGTGTAAAGATCACGGATGTTTTCGGTCTTGTGACCCAAAACATAGTAGGCCTGATTATCCATACCCCTCCTCATGCTGGAATCCTTCTTGCTAGGGCTCACAAAGGGTAGATTGGCGTCTTTTTTACCGGTGTCTTTAGCGTTCTCTTGAGGAATGTGTTGCTGGTTGATCGGGGAGAGGTCGTTGGAGTTGGAATTCGAACTGGAACGATCGGCTGACTGGTTTTGCTTGGAAACAGACTGGTCCTCAGGCAGATTGGAGCTTTGGTATAGCTTTCCCCTGAAAGATCTACGGCATGTGTTGCCCATGAAACAATCACAAATCTTCACAACCTCTTCCTCATCCAATGAGGCGAAAATCGAATCGAATTATACTGGAACAGAAAGAGGTCAAAGTTTTCATAAATGGAAACAAAAAAACCACCCCCATATCTCTGAATCACTAGCTAAAAAACAAAACAGAAACACAAAAAAGGATTGATACCCACAAAAACATATAGTTCACCAATCAACATATCAGTATCAGATCAAAGCTATGCCCAAAGAAAACAAATCCCACACAAAATCTCCAAAGGCAAAGAAGTGAAAGCTCAGCTACCCAGAAAAAAAAAGTTACCTTTTTTATCTCAAAGCAAAGAGAGCTACAGCTACCCATCAAAGACCCATATGGCAAAAAGCTCAAAAGAAGAGACTTTGCAAGTTAATACCCAAAACCCATATCACAGAACAAAACAGGAAGATCCATAGACACACATATTGAAGAAACTGAACTAATACTGTGAAACTAGAGAGAGAGAGAGAGAGAGATCTAGTACCAGGTAGAGGAAATGTCAAGCTGAATCAGAAGGAGCTGACTGAAGAAAAGCTTTATTGGTGGCTGGATTTGGAAGGGAGGAACATCAAGAGATGCAAAAATGATTCCAAATTTGATTTAGAAAATTGGGTTTTGTTAGCTTTTTAGGTGTTTGCTGAGAAGCATCAGAGAGAGTGCTGACCAGCTATTTCACTTCTTCTCTGTTTCCTTATATTAAATTTTATATCTTTTAATTTTTTTTGAAATATTTTTATATATTTTATTGCCTAGTTGTTTTTGTTGTATACAGATTTTAATTTAATTATTATCTGTCACGCGGCTTCACATTGGTTTGTTTGTTTTTTTATGACAGAGGCAATGCACTTTTCATAGTTGAAAAGTCATCGACGATTCATCTCATTTCATCTTGTGGAGTTGAAATTTATTTTGTTTTTGGCTCTGTTTGTGTCTTCTGTTTTAGGACAACCGGTCAAAATGAAGAGTGATACACATTTGAAATTCTTATCGAATGAAATTTAAAATATTCAAAAGTAGATTAGATAATGTTGTTCGAAGTTATATCGGCAGATTATATAGCAAAATCAAATGTTTTGGAAATTATATTTTATCGTGACATTTAGTTTAATTAGAGTATTTTGTAAGCAGTTTTTCTTTATAAAAAAAATTACCACTTAAGGCTCTTGCAGTGATAGTGATTGGTTATTTATGGTTTCCTAATGAAATTGGGTCTGTCTGCTACCATCAGCCATCAGGGGTCCCCTTTCCCTTGTCCTTCTTCTTTCCCTTAACCTCGGTTGATATCTCGACCCTCGTCCTTATGAACCTTGGTCCCTTATTTAGTCGTCAGAGTCCTGCTTTGGTCTTCCCATGTTATCAACGCCAGTGGAGGAGTGGAGGCCATCCAGGACCAGATGGATGCGTTCTCACTAGACGTTGAGAGGATGATGTCGTGGTGGTCGTCCCTGGATAAGGTGGTCCCGACGGTGGACGATACCCAATATCGATACGCATTAGTTGGTTGTCCTCTCTCTGGGATCTCATACAACCCAAAAGCTTTATGTGGGGTCATGACGGTGACATGGAAGGTGTGAGGGCTGGAGATGCAGCCGCTGACACGGGAGGTTGTGGCATTCTTCTTTCATTGTTGGGAGACCATGAAGGACATTCACAATAAAAACATTTGGTCCTTCAGTGGATCATCGATGTAATTTATGGCCTTTCTCGTGTGCATGCAACCGAAAAACATCTATTTCCAGCTCATGCAAATCAGCGTCTAGGACTTCAATGTGTCAGTGGATGTAAGAAACGCCTGAATCTGAAAACTACTGACAAACTACGTTGGGTTAGATGTTAGCACAATCATGTGCCCGCGGTGGAGGGAATGGAATTAATTTCTCTTGCTCCGAGTCCAGTTGGATGTGGATAGGCTGCTCCATTGTCATGTTCGGTTCACATTTCCAGGCCACCTCGAGCATATTCGAATCTGCCTCTAATATGAGCGGCTCCCAAAGTTTTGTTTCAGGTGTGGTCGTCTCACTCACAGGAGTCAGGATTGTCAAGCCCTACTACCGGGTATGGGGTGGGAAGTTTTGATATGTCCCTCCAGACTCTGTTGGGGTTGGATACAGAGGGTCTGCTACAAATGGATTGGGGCGCTGCCCTGGATAGAGGAGGACATGACCAGAAGAGATGCCATTAGGGGCGTTGGAGACAAGGTCGATACCACCGACCATTTTGCATCCACATCGACTTTCAAGTCCACGATCGGGTTTCCCGATCCGAAAGGTGGTTAGTAGTGGCGACCGCTTATCAAAGATTCGTAACATGGCTAAGGAGATTCTCAGTGAGAATGCTCCAAGTATAGAGTGGGTGCATCCCGAGCCACGAAAATTAGTGACATGTCTAACATATCAGGAGGGTTAGTATCTGCCTCTTCCGCTAAGCCCTACTCCTTGGAAAAGTCCCCCATCACTCCTCTTGCTCTGCTTCTCATCTCGACAGACGTATCCTAATCCTATAGTGAAGCATAAGGAACCTCAAGCCAAACCTCGAGGTTGAGCCCCCAAAGATCAAGATATAGAAAGTTAGGGTTATGTCCAACAAACTCACGTCTGAACGAGCCGTCTAAAACGAGTGTTGGAGCTATCAGGATCACCTTCAACCCAAGTGGACATTAAGGGGTACCCCATCTAGGCGAGGGAGGTCAAACATTCCCGAGAGGAACCATGAGGCATCAGGAGGGATGTGGGATAATAGAATAAAGTATGATCCCACATCATCTCGGACCGATTTGCAAGTCCCTTTTGTCTAGTAAGGGGCCTTTCTGCATGTCCAGACCGCATCCCAAGCACACCCGAGTTGGTGGCAAGTCGTGTCCTCTATTTTTTTTATGTTGTCCATAGTGTGCCTACGATACAAAGTAGATTAATTCTACGGGTTTAAAACGTTGGTGCACCTACTTCTTTGTGGGGTTTTCGGACCACAATCTGAGACCCATGGTTTTACCCTCCTTCACTATATGGATTGCAATGACGATGTTTTATAAGCTTTTATATTAAAATCATTATTGCTACGGTTTAAGAAAAAGAATATGTAGTAAGCAAGTTATTTTTTTTTCTCTTCTCCCCAAACCGTTGTGTCAGCCCTTCTCTCATCGGTTCCGATTCCTTCAATGGCACAATCCGATTCCTCTACTGACTACGAACTATGAGATTCCGCAACCAATTCTCATCACCAATATTGTTACCGTTTCGAAACGTTGTACACGCACTTAGAAAAGCAACCATTGGGTTCTTCGAATAAAAAAGTCATCATGCATGTGCAAGGGAGTGATCAATGAGGAACATTTTGTTCTCTTCTCAAGTCCAAAACGTGGATCATTTTGTTGGCATTGATTTGTTTTAGTTTAAATATTTTGGTAATCGTGATGTTAGCTTTAGTGTTGGACTCACTTGCCAACACTTATTAGCTGTGAACTTTAAGGCTATATAAGTCACTGTTCCTAGAAACTGCAATGCTGTGTTGCTGGGCTTTCATGGGTCCAACTCAAAAACTTTTTGGCCCAAAGTCTCTTGTTGGGTCCTTTACGGGCCTTCTCACCATGGATCGGGCCTTTTCTAATCTATACCTTTTTTCTACAATCTCCATTACTCCATGCAACAGGCTTTAATGTCATGAGGCAATATTTCAGGGCTTAGCTGGGCCTTCCATCAACGATATCGGGTTTTGTTTCTCGTCGGAAGTTTAGATGGGTTTTGTTTCATGTTTTCGTTTTCTTGTTGTTTTAGGTTTTGGTTTTGGTTTGGTCGGGTTGGGTTTATCCTAAATAATTGTACTTGTTGCAGCTTGGTGTGCATCGGTTGGACGTTTGTATGCACCGATTGTACTTTGTTGTGCCCGTTATGTGGCACTTTTGGTATGCACTTTGTTGCAGTTTTGGCGTGCATGGTTCGGTTGCACGTTCTGGCGCATTATGTTGCGTTACATGTTTTGATTAGGGGTCGATAATATTATGGTCTAGATTGTCTGGAGTCTGTAATATTTACCGTTATGCTTGTCCGATCAACGATTGTAAGTTGTGAAAGATCGTTTGTATGTCATCACCGATTGATTTATAAAATCCAGCAATACTCCGCTTTTCTCAACAAAAAATCAACGATATTGGAATTTTCTAAGGTAGATGCGGTGGTCCAAAAATTATAAGAATAAATAGTTATATATAAAGGTTGGAGCAAGGTCTCATTAATAAAATTGATCATTTAGTTGTAAAAATTTGATTTGATATAATGATTGCTTCAAAAAATATTTTATGGTATCAGAGTTGGTTCGGCCCCACGACGTGTTTGTTCCTCTATTTGTGGTCTCTGATATATGGGTAGATATCTAGTCTAACCCACCACCCACACATGCTCCCATGTAAGGAAATGTGAGACGTGAAGAGCTCTTCATATCAACAGTTGACCCGAGATTTCGTTCTATTGTTGGCGGTCAAAGTATACATTGGAGATTAGGGAATGATAAACGTTTTTATTACATGATTTAAAAACAAGACCGGAAAAAACCCTCGTAGTTATTACACGCATGATATCCAATCCAACACTCGATTGGAGAACGAAGGTTGACAGAAGGATCATACACACGATCTAAGTGCAAATTGAAATTCAAACACCACAAAAGGCGGTAAGGATGTCCCGCTGGTAGCGATCTTCAGCCTGATAGTAGAATTGGAGCAGATCCTTCCATGTAAAAGGCTTGAAGAGCAAAGGGTGGTGCTCATCAACAAGCTCTTTCGGGGTCTCAATCGTCGAACCTGTGACGACCGAGAACAACCCAGCTGAGTACCTTACCTTGTTTCCATCTCCAAGTACAACCCTATGAAAAGGGCAGTGGAATCTCCCGTTGGACCACACCTGCACGCATATACAGTGGCGGAGACAGCTTTTTCAGTGAGGGGGCACCAAAATTTTCAACGATAATACTAGATGTTCAAAAAAATTGAGGGGGCACAATTGCAAATTAGACAGAATTAAGGATTTTTTTTTTGAAAAAAATCGAAATATAAGTAATAAATTTTCAAAAATAAAACTGAGGGGGGCACGTGCCCCCTAAGGCACATGTGGCTCTGCCCCTATGCATATATATAAAACAGACTACTTATATCAGATCAGATCGGTTGTACAAATAAGTGAATATGTCAAAATCTTACTCGAAAAGATTGACCGATTAGGACGATGAAGGAGGAAGGTGAAGGAGCGACTTTGATCCAATGTTTGCCATCTTTAGTTGCTATCTCGAGTCCGGGTCTATCTTTTGTTGCAAGTTTAGTAGAGTCGTGCAGTATGGTCATGAAGTTCATATCCGTATGAGCCTCTAACCCTAACATTTCTTCCCTTTCCTTATCTGTTGCTTCATATTTGGCCATTCGGAGATCGAAGGTTGTGGATTCAATGTTGGAGTCCGAATACTTTCCAACACCTAAGCTCTCGAAAGCCAATTTCTTGATAATCTTCTCTAGTTGTGCCATTCTTTCAGAGTATGCCTCAATTATTCTGAACAAGACAAGACAAAACAAACAAGTAAAGATAGGAAAAATGATATTTTTTTAGCCAAGTTAGAAAGGTCATTCTCACATTCTAACCGTTCTCCCCTTTTTGTGACAAATTCTAACATAAAGATGATATTTTGTTACAAATCCTAACATGAATGTGGTATTTTTGTTACAAAAAATAGCATAAATGTGGTATTTTGTTATAAATCTCAGCCCATTTTTCATAATTATTTTATACGTGATTGGTATTTTTTATAAATGTGTACCACCATTGTGTTAAGATCTGTTACAAAAGATGGACCGCGATTAGGATTTGAGAATGACCTTTCTAACTAGGCTAGGAATCGACGTTATCCCGTAAACGTATTACATGATAATCCGTCTACCAACTACTTATCAGTAGTAGTGCTTTGTACCTGGAATTTAGGCCTGGTCGAGCAGGAGTGTTACCACTTGCGACCCCAGAGACCTCAATGCCTTGATAGAAAGGATAACTAGGCTGGTTTGCTACCAACCCCCCAAAGGGGCTATCCGTCAGATGTCGAGCGAGACGGTGTTTGGTCTCCGATGGAAGATTGAAGAAATCTTCCAAGGAAGCGTATAGAGAGTTTTGGAGGTCGGGATTGACCTTGTCGTACAAGACCTTGAAGCATCCATAATCTTCAAGGGCCTTCCCCACCAGACTAGATGTCACCTCCCACGTCTTGCTTCCCAGTAACATTTCATCGATAGCCGACAGATCTATCACCGGAATGTCAAGCTCAGGAAGAACATCAAGATCACGAGAAGCCATGATCGATCGGGGGAGATTCTTAACACACTACTTCACTTATGATGCGATATGTGTTTCTAAGCGTTGTAACCTTAAATAGGAATCTAACGGTTTTGCCTAGGTCATGTTGCAAGTAAAATGGAGACAAATGTATACGAGACAGGACATTAAGGTACTCACTAATGTTTGTTTCTTCTACGCTACTCTTTGTTGACTTCTTGTCCTTTGTTATTTACCATGCTTTGACAATGATAACAAAGATGACTCATTCACTCACCCGACAATTAAGCACTCACTACCCCAACATTAAACACATTCACCCTCCTACATTATTTTTTTGATTCAGCGAATGACAGTGATGATCTTACTCTTTCAAAAAAAAATAGTAGGCTGGTGTCGTCACACTCTACGCGGACAACAAATCAGCAATTCAGTTGTGCAAGAATCCGGTCTTCACGACTAGAGTAAGCACATTAAGGTACGTTACCATTTCATTAAGGAATGCGTCGAAGACGGTAAGACTATCATCGAGCACATCAAGACCGATGATCAGCTGGCGAACGTAATGACAAAATCACTTGACATTGTGAAATTTCGAAAACAACCTCGAAGATCGACATATATGACACACGCTTAGCTTAGGGGAGATTGTTAACGATAAGTTAGGGTGTTTACTTGTACACCAAATAATTGGTTTTAGGTAATTAAATTATTAGGTGGTTTTATGGCACAAGACAAAGTGTCTTTGACAGTAAGTAATTCAAGTTTTACCAATTTATACTAATATTGTGCTCAAGTCACGACCGAGGCATCATTCAAAGGCAAAACTAATCTCTCTTTTTTTCGTTCTGAATCTAGATCAAATACCAACATATTTTAGTGCCTTCAAACAAAGTTTCCAGAGACTGACACTGAACAAAAAAGATAAGGGGAAACTCTGTTTCCTAATCCCTTTTGTCCTTTGTTTTCCTATTCCTTACCTGAGTTTACTTTTCGTGACACTTCTCAACTATCACTTTTCAATTTTTTGCAGAAAGTATTGTTTACCGTTTATTTTGACGATTCCGTTAGTTTTTTTGCCACGTGTCACTTCACCCGTGACGACACATGGCCGCCACGTGGGCAAAAAACTAACGGAATCGTCAGTTTTGACGATTTCTGATAGTTTTTGCAAAGTGATAGTTGTGAAGTGTCACCAAAGGTAAACCCAGATTAGAAATGAGAAAAAAAAACTCAAATAGGGTTAGGAAACATGGCTACCCCAAAAGATAAACTGAAGAGAAGTAAGACTTTAGATATTATTCTTGGGTAGGCGCCTTTGTTTTGTGGTTATGTCCAACCATCTCAAATTAACCAGCTCTTCTATGTTTATCGAAATCTCTTCAAGTTGGTCGCATGACAGCAAAGATAGAGCTTCCAAATTATGCAGCTTGCAAATAGATTCTCGTAGTTTCTTCACGTTTTTGCAACGTCGTAGATTGAGATATTTCATAAATTTTAGAGAACCCACACACTTAGACAACTCAGGATTATCATAATTGAATTCGCACAAAAGCCTCGGGTTGTTGCATTTGGAGGAGTATGCATTCAAAACTTCGGTAGTAGAATACTTTATCATCATACTCGAGACATGATAATGATCACGATTATTGGAGTTTACTATATCTTCTGTCTTTCCATGCTCGAACCATACGTGCCTACCATTGTGAGAAAAATGCTCGTGCTTAGGACCTCTGATGTTGAACTCTTCCTCCGGCAATGAACGTGCCATGTCCCATACCAGATCATGCATTTTAAACATACTCCAGTGTAGATAACCTTGACGGTAATCTTGGAAGAAGTCTCTAGACCGAAATTTGTTGATATAATATTTACCAACGTATTCAAGATCAGGCCCTTTAAGGAGTTCATGCGTCATCCATAGACGGATTTAGAATGGTATAGGGTATATCATGACATACCCTTGTTGAAAAAGGTTATATAAAATCGTAGAGCTTCCAATTACCTTCGATTGGATATCTTACGAACCTAAATCGGAGTTCGTACGAAAAGGTTTTGGCCGCTTTAAGATCTGTCTTGCACGTAATTTGCATGTAATTTGCACGTAGTCTGCATGTGAGTGTAGTTTCCATTTATTTTCCATCACATTTCACAATGATCGATGACATACCCTAAATTATATTCTTGGATCCGCTTCTAGCTCCATCCACACTAAGATCAACTATAAATCGGAGATATCATAATCTTCAGGGAAAATTGAATAATGAAGAAAACATAATTTCAAATGAAAAGGCAAACAATTATAACTGAACCTTAGTATGTGTAGAATATCATTCTGCTCCCACTTGTCTTCCATGCCACCGTTCCTTGTCGATAGCCATTCACGTTCGTTCGGCTTCGAGAACAGTAAACTCCCAAAAGTCCTCACAACCAAATGGAACACCTTTGCATTTTCTGACTATTTCACCTCCAATCTTCATAAGATTACCGTCCACTTCCGTTTCACTGGCAAATGCCGATTTCTTAAACAAATAAATGCAATGTTCGTGAGCAAGACCTCTCAAGTCATGCGCAAGGACAGTACCAACACGCAAAGCGACCGAATGGTCTCGAGTCATTACCAGAATGATCCGTCCTCTTGCACTGCCTGACAACATTCCTTTAAGGTCCAACCATTTGTTACAATTTGCATCCCACAAATCGCCCAAGACAAGTAAGAACTTTTTGCCTCGAAACTTGCATCGAATGAAGTTTTGCAATCCCTTTGAATTGGAGTTATTGAGGCTAGTCTGGACGATGATCATCGTGATAACATGATTGACATTGAATTTCTTCATGTCACCCAAACACACTCACACTATAGTGTCAAAGTGATCGGGAACTCTTTGGTCGTTGTATATAAGCTTCGCGAGAGCGGTCTTTCCCATACCATCGATTCCAACTATAGGAATGACGGAGACATTTTGGTCATGGACATGACCATCAGAGTTCATTAGAAGCTCTACAATCTTCTCTCTTCCGATAATTTCAAAAGCATCGACCAAGGAGTTGGTCAGCTCCCTCTTTTCGAGCTGGAGGCGACTCTAGTCAACCTGTTTGTTGAGATTAAACTGATCCAGACATGATGGTTTTAGAACATGATTTTGAGAGCTCCATTCTTTGACGACCATCTGGCCAGTTATGATCACCCTTGCAAAACTCTTAATTCCTTCTCGCTAGAAAAGCCCCCGGACAAGATCATTGAAACTTAAAGTGAGAAGAATCAATGCTAAAGAGGCTTCATATATACATCCACCATTTGGGGTTGATGCATTGTTTGGAGATTTAAAACGATTTTTTTATCAGTAAAACAAATTTAAATAAAACCTCTTTTGAGGAGGAAGAGGAGTCCAAAGTCAATCCAGCTACAAACTCCAAAAGCCCAAACAGAAGGGCACTACAAGAACTAAGAATGGGTATGCAAATCTTGAAGAACGCACAACAACACCAAGAAACTAGCAGAAATTACAAGCAGACAAAACAAAAACACTTCCAAAAAACTTACAAACCGAATGGGTCTGAAACCCTAATTTGACCACCATGAAACCCTAATTGTTTAAAAGGTCTAAATAACTCAGATTTAACCACCATGAAGCCCTTTTGTGTAGGGAGCTTCTAACTACCAGAGCCGACAACCCACAAAACTCTTAACTCAAACCTTGTAGGAAAATAAATAGCTCCCTGCTCATTAGTCTAGCATCCCTCAAAGACAGGATAGCAGGGGCTAATTGTCGGCGGCCAACACCGCTAACGGCTGAGACAGGCCCAATTGGCCTTACTAACACATGCGACTGGCTTCTAAAGGGGGTAAAAATTGACCTACGACCTCTTCGACGGTCAACACCTTTAACCGACGAGCTCGAACCACACTTGTGGTAGAGAAGAAGCGAATCCAAAACGCTTAAGAGAGCAAGGAAAGGGAGGGAGTAGTCAAGCCAAACGGAAGGGGAAAAGAGAATACCTTAAAGAGTATACCACCATACCAGAGACCAAAGGCCTGAACTTACACCCGGTCCTCTTTACATTTTTGTCTAACACCGAAAAATTCAAAGAAGAGGACCAGTATTTCTATCGGTTAGGCTTAAAGCACTGTCAGATTGACCTCCAAAGCTCCTCTACCGATGTAGAGATCGGAAAGTTGGTCAAGAAAATCAAATGCTCTCTTTGGTAGCTCAATAGGGTAAGAAGCATTTCCTTTCCATTTTTTTTGATCGGCAAAGCATATTTAAAGTTTTATAAACCCTCTTTTGAGAAAAAAGAGGAAAAAAAGGTTCAGCTACAAACCAACAAAAAAGAACCCCAAGACGCTCAAAGTCGACTTTTTAAGGGAACAGGTGAAGCGAGCGTTGTCATATCGCTCAGCCTCATGAAAGGAAAGAACGGGTACGCAGACCCGGATCTATGAATGACAGCTACTACCATGGTAGCTAAGAGTGGGTACTCAGACCCTGGAGATGAATGAGTACGCAGACCCTGAAGATGAATGGGTACGCAGACCATAAGGAGAAGATGGAGTCCACAACCTTCCAGTCTCATTTAGTCACGGGATCAAAAGATTGAGGGCGAGCACCACCATAAGGAGAAGATGGAGCACCCAAAAGAGGAACAGAGGAGCAGCCCGCTTGAGGAGACTCATTGTTACCAACACAATTTGGAGGAACAAGATGGGGAATAGATGCAGGTTTGGCAGGTAAAACATGCAAAGCAGAGGATTGGGGAACGACGACGACTAGGACGAGAACGCCGCCAAGAACACCAGTATAGGTCTGAGGACCAATCCAAGAGAAATTGATCAATGCTTCGACGCCACATACGGCCAAGGATCTAAACTCACCGGCCCAGGGTGACATTTTTCAATCGGGCTTTCTATCCCATTTTGCTCAATAAGGGGTCCGAGAGAAGTGCAACACAACGATCTAAACTCACGGACCTCGACCTCGGTCTGTTGAAATGTGTATGTCACATCGAAAGTATGTGGATAAATTGATCTTTTGATATAATCTTGATGCCTCCACGTTCAAGCTTGAGCTTTTGGGGTTGGATATGACTTTTAACATGATATCAAAACTGGTTCGGCCCACGGCTTGTTTGTCACCTCCAACATGTGGTCTCCGATTCATATGTAGATGTCCAGTCCTGCTATGACCCATGTGTAGATGTCCAGTCCTGCACGTGAGGGGAAGTGTTGAAGTGTGTGTGTCACATCGAAAGTGTGTGGATAAATTGACCCCTTGATATACATTTTAATGCTTCCATCTTTAAGTTCGAACTTTTAGATTGGATATGGCTTTAACACGGTCATGTTGTATACACAACCATAGTGGAAACCTTCTTATTCTTTTGACCTTTAACTCTCCTCGCCTTGCGAACCTCTACCCACAACACCGGAGTCATCTCCGCGCGAGAAATGACTCCCAATGCAAAGTAAGCACGGTTCCAATGAGCTCGAGTCCGTGAAACAAAACCCCTTCAAATAGGACCCATCGAAAGAAGCTTCCCACAAGCAACAACTCCCTAATAAGTTGTACTATTAAAAACCATCCCTCTAGCCAGCTCCAATTTGTCTGTTTTATAGCCAACAAGAAAACTGGATCCAAGCATGAGGCTAGGAATACTCTGGTTCGAATGAAGTGGTTCAAAATCCACTTCCTCTTTCTCTAACTCTGTTTGAATCACCTCTGGCGTGATGTTTGTGTTAGAATATAAATATAATTGAGTCTTCAACTATCCCTTTAAGTTTTTATTTAAATTGGTTCTCTAATATAGTATAAGAACTTGCTACCTTATAGACCCAGATTCAAACCCTACACCATACTGATTTCTTTTAAATTTATCAATTTTGCCCCATTAGAATGTTCATATCTCGCTTTTCAATGGGCTCAACTTCACTTATAAATAATTCACCTCCAAACTAAAAGATTAAGTTTTCAATTGAGTTGGTCTTCTAATAGTTTGAATCAACAACGCCTAGACATTCAAAAACAGAGCTCTACGATCCTCAGAAACAGAATATCTGCCACCTCTACACGCAATCATGCCCTCCGTCATACCCTGCCTTCATAAACTCGCGGCTGCCCTTTCTCCCACGCCCTGGCAACCATCAAATCGTACCTTTATATTCTACTACCGTTGACTTTGGAAATCACTACTGCAACATCTAACGAACGAACCTAGACGGAGCCAAAAAACATTCCTCCACGGGTCGGCCTTCTCACCGCATCAACCTTGAAGACCTTCCCGTTCACGGCTGACCAGATCGAACAACCACTTCCCTGAAATAAGATCAGGAATATTGCAAATAAATATTTTGAAGTCGAGATCTCCTCATTCGAAAACTACTCTCGTCTCACGAGCTCTATCTCCAACCCACCATCTGCACCCGAACATATTAATGAAATACAATCACTTCTTTGATTGAAGAGCAAGACAAAACCTACGAGTGTATCCCGTTGGTGGCACCTCAAACACAATGTGTGTATGAAAATGAAACCTCAAAATTCGTCTACACCGCTCGACTTATAGAACTACCGTGAACACGATAATTAAAAATCAGCTCAATCGGATTACAGATGAACCTCCGATCAACCCCTCAAACTTGACTAGACATGTTAGAATTTCTACAGAAAATCTACACCTTTTTTATCAGGAAAAAAAATGTGTGCTTTTTACATTACACATGATGAATATGTTTCCAAGCTAGAAGGTGGGTCGAGTCATAATTGAAATCCTTGAAACTTCAATATCGTGTTGTTTGGACTTTCATGGATCCAACTCAAAACGTTTTGGCCCACTCTGTTGTTGGGCCTTTTAGAAGCCTTCTCACTCTTGATCGGGCTTTTCCAATCTTTACCTCTTATCTTCAATCCCAGAAAATACTCTCTTTTCATGTTTTTCCGATTTTACTTTTAAAATCACGTTTTTTCAATTTTCGTTGGTTTCATTTAACTGGACTGATTTTTAAAATATAATATAAATTTTAGAAAAAATTACATTTAATGGTACATGATTTTCATCTAATAACTACACTTTTCTGTTAGTTTTTTTTTTATTTATGGAAAAAATGGTTACGATCCATGGACATGAGCGTATTTTTTCCAAAAATAACATAATTGTTATTATACACAGTTTTTTTGTTCGGAGGAAAATAAATATATTAACGAAGCAACAGTAATAAAGGATAGGATCCTCAAAGCTCAATAAAAGCAGAATCAGTGAATCTACAAAAACACCCTCATGTAGCACCTATGAGGTTAGGGACCGCGCCAATGTATTGGGGACTCAGGACTGCTTCAACTTTCTAAAACCTTCCTATGTCGAGCCTTTATAGCGGGCTCCCAGACACTCAGTGAACCGCACTACAATATGGGTAATCGATTCCCCCAAACGCCCATCAACAAGAGAAAAGGAAAATCAAGAATAGGCACCCGGATGCGGAAGGGCATCACCAAAGTCAACGCAACGTGGTGGTGGTGGTGGTCCGACCCAGCGCGACGGCTTTACGATGCCCTTTGGGTGTGGGAGCCCTCCTGCCCAGAGGACCCTTGCGAGTCCTCTGTGTTCGGGAATCCTCAAAGGCGCGGTCAGAGGAGAGCACTGGCGGAGGATAGGTGGTGCGATTGGGGAACACGACAACGGGTCGGTATCACGAGGAGTGCCTGGGACCACGGATCATGACGGAGGGAGTTCCGACCTGGACCTAGGGTTTCTGGTTTGGGTTGGGCTTCACGAGGAGGGATCGGGCTGAGGGCTGGAGGCCACTCGTTGATGGACCGAGGGTGGTTGGAGGATTAGTGGACCAAGGAGTCCAGGAGGTGGGCTCTACACGTTCTGAAGGGAAGTATCGTACAACGACGGAGGGCGTCAAGCACCCTAGCCTAGCTCAATGAGGACTAATGGTTCAGTGGGTGGTCGGGCTCCAACACCGCCCCACTGAACGTAAGGTGGCAATGGTTCCACCAAGTTTTGGTACTGTACTCCCCTACCATCTCGTAGGTCAGCAATCCCGCATTTTGGAGCCCTACTTTTATCATTCCAGGGAGGGCGATGCACGCTGAAAACCCGGGGGAGTATTCAGTCTGCACATTACTTTTTCGGAAACGAGTCTGCTCTACCCTAGCTTCCAGTTTGGATTCGTTGTATCGGTGTCGACAAACACTTCCGTAGTATCCCTTATGAACATCTCAGTGAAGCGGTTCAATGCCTTGATTGTGCTGAGATCCCCTAGTGTTAGGACAATGCTTTCAGTTGTTTTAATATGGTGTTTGGTAGGTTATCTGCTTATAAACACTATTTCTTTATAATCTTACACTCAGTTATCCTTTCAAAAAAAACCACAATGTTATTTTGTCAATAACTCTCTATCATTATTTTCTTACTATTTTTTTATCAACGAGTTTTATAAATACCTATCTCTATATTACTCATAATTTCTAGCAGGCCAAACACAGGGCTGTAACTACTGGGTCCAAATCCCCCCCCCCCCCCCCCCCAAAAAAAAAAATCAATACCAAACGGGACCAAAACCCTAAAACACCCAAAGAACCAACATGTCGTAATAGACGACCCACAACCAACATAATCGATCAGATTTTCGTCGGCCACATCGAGCCCCCACACCTAACAAGCCAAGACTCGGTAGACAATCCCCACGCCCCGAGGCCAACACCATAACCGGTGACGAAAGGGGAAGGAGGAGAGCCGAAGAGCCCAGCATGGAAACGTCGCCCACCGCGTTCAAATATGAGGATCCTCAGCTACCCAAGAAAGACAATCCGTCGGAGGACTGACACCCAAGAGAAATAACAATGTTTACAAGAACATTTATACCATTTTCGAAAAAAATAAGATCGTGTGCCACCTTTTTTTTCCGTCCAAAAAATAATGAAAATATAGTGAAATAATATTTTTGAAAATTAGGGTATCCATAATCGGAAAAAAAATAGTTAAATATAATTAAGTGAAAATCATGGATAATTTAAATATAGCTAAGTATAATTTCCCCAAAACTTCGATACAAACCTGTCATATTTTTTTTATCAAACTACATTTACTTTCAACCTCTTCTCCTCGAATATCTACTTTTTAATAACAAGTTTCGGTTCAGTCTCATAACAACTATCCATGATCTTAAGAGCAGCTACAACGCTACGAACCTTATCGCGAACACGAACCGTAACCCGTTATTTAGCGGTTCGCGGGTCGCCCGTTGTGGAGCGTTGTTTTTACAGCTACGAACTGCTATTCCAGTTCGCGGGTCGCTGGTTGCGCGCCAGCCACTTACGCCGCGACACGTGGCCTCCCGATTGTTTTTTTTAGTTTTTTTTTAAATACATAAAATCATATTTAAACTAAATATAATTGGTACACTCCCAACCTGAGCCCCTGCCTGATTCTCACCACTGTGAAACACACTTAATTTAAAGAGTTAATAACCATTATTTTACTGATTTGACATCCAAACCCATAACCCGAGCCCTTACATTTTACTTGTTCTAATTGTTACAATTAACAGATTGTGGAAGGTCCTGATTTAGATTTCATGTATATATAATTAATTTTGAAGCTGCAAAACACTACTTGTTGATAGAGTTCAACAAAAGATGTGGACAGATTGCCAATACGATGTTGACAAAACGAGGAACAAGATGTGTTGACATCTTAGCAATTACGTGAGGAATCTTTATAAATCAGATAGGGCTGCAACAATAATTCATGAGATGTGTGGAATTTTCTCATCTCTTCTCTTCTCATTAATACAAACCAATACTCTTGATTATTAAGTGAAATAATTAAGCCACTTGTCAAATGTTTGGTGACCCAAATAATAAATTTGAACTCATCTATCATACAACTACAATAATGGCTGCTGAAGTGAAACCATGTCGAAAAATATATAAATAATATGGTTTTTGAAGTTTAGACCCGCGTTCAACTAACCATGTTGATATGGTCCGGCTTACGACACATCTGTCACCTCTACTGGTAGTCTCAGATCCATATGTAAATATTCAATCAGATTACGACTCACGTGTAGAATGTCAAGAGTAAACCCAGTAATAAGGTTAGGGTTAACCCTACAAATAAGATTAGATTTTTTGTTGAAGCTCGATCTAGTATATATACACTGTTTAAAAAAAATTACAACATCGATGATGATAATAATAATAATAAATTTATTTTGGAACATTAAACTAATGTTTTTGTCCCCTTTCTTTACCTTGATTGTAATGACATTATCTTATAAGTTTTTATTTTATAATAAAATCATAATGATCCCATTTCAGAAAAAATAAAAGAGTCATTTGTCAAATATTTAGTGGTCCAAATCATGAATTTGAAAATAATTATTATTATAAAAGGAGAGGATCAAATGATCGTGGAGCACTGAACTTGACTATACGATTATTATTATAGCTCACAGTCAAGTGATCGGGGACCAAATATGCTTTATATGAATCGTGACATGAGACCTATCTTCCAATATAGACGTTTAGAGCATCCATAGTGGGCTGACTGGGAGCAAAAACGAGGAGAGAAAGTTCAAAAAGGAAGACAGAGAAATTAATTTAAAATTGCTGGCTGGGAGTGCTGGCTGTTAGCTCATCGTCAGCCCATATCGCTGGCGGGGAGCAAAAATATGAAGGAAATGGTTATCATAAAACCAACCCAAAGGGCTACTATTGTGGGGTGCTGGAAAAGAGTGTTGGATGTAAGCAAAAAAAAATGATTTTTTATTGTTCCTGTCAACGTCATCTCGCCAACTGTCGACGAAACGGTTGTGGATACTCTTAATCACTTGTATATGTTAACTCAACGAACTCAATTATATAGTCATATAGTTGGGTTATCTAATTATTTTTAATCTATATCATGCATGCATGTTTAGGTCTACTGTCTTATCAATTTGGTGTATATGGATAAGGTGGATTTGGAGATTGTTTTGATCCAAATTCGTGTCAACGATCCACTCCTAAATGAATCACCAAGTAATCATTGTTTCTGTTATTAGAGGAAACTTCGTACATTATATTAAATATATATTTAGAAAATGATCAACTACAAATGTAATACTTAGAGCATCCACAGTCGTTGGTGAGATGCCGCTGGCGAGAAGAAAACGCCGACGAGGAGGAGGCGGGGAGCTGACGAGGAGGAGGCGAGGAGTGCTGGCTGGGAGCTTATGGCCGGCACTTATCGCTGGCGGGGAGCAAAACTGTGAGTAAAAAGGTTGTTATAGCCAGCAAAAAAGCTTTACCATTGTGGGGTGCTGGCTATAAGCCAAAAAAATAGTTTTTTAGTCATCTCGCCAGCGCCATCTCACCAGCTGCCGGCGAGATGACTGTGGGTGCTCTTAGGTGTCATTCATAACAAGTAAAATTAAATATCAATATTCATTTATTGACTTACAACTCATGATTAAAAATGAGTAATAACTCTAAAACTTTACAATGAATCATGTGTGTTTTGTAAAAACATGAATTATTATTGTGCATAAATTTGTTATTTTAAACAAAATTTAATTATGTGATAATCATACGACGTCAACTTCTTTTTTGAAAATGACAGCTTTACATTGTAAATTGTATGTGTTTCGTTATTTCTAATTCTCATGTATGTGTATTTTGCAATTTGCAACCTTTTATATATGCATTTTTATATGGGTAATTTCAAATTTTTGCAAAAATAATAATCTTATTAGTGGATTTGCAGATGGAAAACATTTTATCGTATGTTTTCGCTAAACAATACAGTTAAAAACAATACAGTTGAAAACCCACCTTCCCCCAAACCCTAAAGATGGGAAAACCCCTCAGAACGAACTAGGAACCGCTACAATGAATCCTCTGATTTAAGAGATGTTAAACAATTTGTATCCTTCCACTAGCTAAATAAAATTGAATCCATGTTAAAGCCCAATCCAACCCAAAATTCCGAACTTATGGGTGGAGGCACTAAAATGTTTATCAAATGTTCAATTCGTTCATGCACTTTCTATGTGAGACTTATACTTCAACACTCCTCCTCACATATATGACTGGACATCTACATATGGACCGAAGACCACATGATGGAGGTAACAAACGGGCCATAGGCCGAACCAGCTCTGTTACACTTTCTATGTGGGACATATACTTCAACAGTCCGTTTCAATAAATCATTTTTGAACAAAACACACCCAAAGAGTATCCAAGTTATATGAATAAAAAGAATATAAGTGGTTAAGGATAATGTATGAATAAATGACAAGTTGGCAAGTCTTTATCAACATCGGCATGGTTGGTCCAATCCGAAGTAGGAGTAAAGAAGCAAAACCATTGATTGGGTGATCACAACACAACCATATCATAAATGAATATAAGTAAGTGGTGGCTTATATATCTATATCTATAGCTAACTGGTCTTGTCTTGTGATGTCTCACCCTTTCCTTTTCCTTGTGCTCAAGTGGACACCTAGTTATTAATTAGTTGAGCTTTCTCTTTTCTTCTTCTTCTTCTTCTCTATCCATCTCTTATTTCTGGTTCTATCCTGAGCTAACCCTATCTCATAACTTCACCAGATGGTTGTCGTTTTCAATTCAGTGTACACTCTTAAGTCAAAACAAGGTGGCTACTATTATGGTATACTTTTCCTACCATTATCCCATTATTGTGAATTTGGTAAATTGATTGTACATGTTAAGTAGTGTGTAAATTTATCTGTAAATATGATACGTAGTTAAAATGGGTCTAAAAAGACAGGGTTGTGTAAATATCTGACCATCATCGAAAATCGATCGTTATTGACTGTTCTTATTACTGGAATCATCGAAACCGGTGTCAATGACGACGGTTACGGTTATAAAACTACCAATCTGATGATATTCTAGGTTTGATACGGGTTTTCATCCTCCAAACCGGAAAAAAAAACGACCGACCGATCCTTTACATAATACTCTATTTTTTAAAATGGCCTTCCCATTTATTTCATTAGTTTGTATAAACCCATGTTTTTAATATACTATTTTATAGATCAACTCTTGAGCCCGATCAGTTTCAGTCGGCTCATACACTTTATGTAACCCTAATTCACCTCCTCACCCTTTATAAATATGTACAACCTTAACACTAACTCATATCATGACCTAACTTAACCGTTCTCTCCCCTTCGTCCAATCTCTTCTCTTTATTTTGTTTCAAGTTCTCTCTTTATTATTCCCTCTAGTTCATCTCTTGTTTGTTGTAAATTTTTTGTATATGGGAAATGATAAATATCAAATAATGAAACAAAACAATTAAATGGTCTTATCAATCCGTAAATGAGCAAATAAGTCGGAGTTTGAACTTTAATTATCATATAAAAACCCAAAAAGTCCCATGTGACTGGTAGACTGGCTAAAAACTATAATTGATTGGCCCTGTAACTGACTGTATTCTCAAATAACCGACGATTACAATGACGATGACGACTACGGATTTTAGTAAACCGGTAGTCGCGGTCCGGTTATACAAACTCAATTTAATTAAAATTTTGCAAATGATCACACATTTTCGACTTTTTATAAAAATAAATTGATAGAGATGATAAGTATAAGATGTAAAAAATAATTAAACTATAATGTTATGTATAAGCAGACAATTCCGTATCACATTCATCTAAATAGTCTATCTATTTCAATATGCAATACAACACCCATCTATTTTAATAAGTAAATCGAAATTTCTACTTGACACGGAGAAATAGTGGCAAACATATTCGGTATTGCATATCAGAATAACGAAACTAAACCTCCCACATTTTCGCATACCCCAAAGTTAATGCTCACTTCTTATTGTGTTTCACAAGCTCAACGTCTGTTACATGTGACATGTCCCCATCATTCAATGACGCTATCCTATTAAAAATGTTTTCCTTTACAAGATCTTGCTGTTTTCTAACTTCATCCTCTTAAACCCAAGAGAAAATTTAAACGACATTAACATGACGTCACGTTTTTTTTACCGTGCATTCTATTTTCACGAACACGGTTGGTAGGAGACACCTGTCCTCAACATTTGTTCCCCTAATCACATGAAGAACTTATAAATTTATCATCTCCAAAAATAAAATAACAACCTAAGCTCGACCGATGTCGTTACTACATGGAGAGAACGTGCGCCGACGCGCCAGAGAGGAAGGTGGTTATTGGATGACAGCTTACAAGAGTGTGGGATCGAATCGGGGACCGACAGGTGTCGGGAATCAGGAGCTAGTGCTTCACGGGTCCCACTTCTCACCGGCAATCACGTGGTAATGTGCGGCGCAGATTCACCAACAGCTGACGGTGGACACGGTCGTATGTTACCAAAACCTAAGACCACTCACCGGTGGGCCCCCACACCTGTCGTGTCCCCGCCGGTGCACCAAACTCTTCACCTCCCATTTTCGAGCCACCTACAGAAATATTAATTAATACCTATATTGGAAATTTATGATTATTTTATTTGCGATAGAAAACAAATTATTAATTTTATCGTAATATTTTTGGATAGGAAAGAAGTTTAGTTTATATGGAACCATGTGTTTTTTATTTGTCTTTAAGGTTGTTTCTATATTTAGATGTCTAAATATGAATCATATACTAGATTGACATTTTTTTTGTCTTTACTTTGAAAATATTGAAAATTTGAAGAGTAAAGGCGGGTTATATTCATAATGAAAAACTCTCTTTAAAAATATAGATTTAATTAATATTAAAAGATTTTTTTAAAAAAATCAGATCATTATGTGCTTAACAATCGATATTTTTCAAAATATCTAGTAAGTGTCATCGTCTGGTTAGATAATGTCTATCAGATTATGAAGTGATATCACACTTGACTCTGGTATTGAAGGACGAGGAAGAAGCGTTGTCTTCAACATCAAAAGTCGTCTCAATGTAGTGGGATATGACTAGTCTCTCACCTTTGATAAACAATCCAAAACTACCATTAGAGTGTTATGAATATTATTGTCTCAAACTTTCCTTATACTATTTTGTTAACAAAAGAGGTCGTCATAGAGGGTCCAGCCCAACCACGTGTCTAACCTATCATCGTTATCGGTTCATGTGCTCTATCGACGTCTAATCGGGTCCCTCGATCCCTCAGGAGATGCCTCTGAAGCCTCCATTGGCTTTCATAAAGTTGGTTAGTGCTCGGAAGAATCCTACCATATTATCTTCGATCCCTTTCTTACCGCTCCTTGTCGTTATTTTGGTGGCTTCCGCTACCCTTGCCTTGCGAACTTCTTCTCGCCCCCAACCAATCACGGGGACGGCTCTGCCCACAGCTTTTCCTTCAATAGAGGGTCTCTTAGCACTGTTGAGGGCTTTGATGCCTTCTCGATGGAAGCAGAGGAGGACCGGATTGTTTGAGTCCCGCGGGGTATGAGAGACGACCTGTTTGCGACCCACATGATGTTCGGATTCGTCGACCACCTCTTCACCTCTCGGACGTACAACCGCCCGACGATGGAGGGGATTATGAGGGCTTGGTCACTAACGATTTAGGATGGGGGATCCCTGACTTCTATTTCAGTTCTCATGTGACGAAGGGTCACGTCTGACGTGGAGAGTCGCAGTCCTTCAAATGATCCCTTCTTGTCTTGGAGGACATCCTCTTGCACATTAATCCGGGGACCATCCCTTTCTCTCTTGGCTGTGTATGTGGACGAGGGTTTTTGACCTATCTCCAGGTGGCCTTGCCACCACAATAGGTTTCACGGTGAGGGAGTCCTCGGGTGTCTTCGTGGAGGTTGAGACCAATCAGTGGGGCATGGCCTAGGGAGACACCATCTCGGTATGCTTTTGGAAGGACCTTGTTGGCCCATTTCGTCGGACAATCTGCCAGTGTCTCCCTGGGTACCCACACCCCGTCTAGGCTCACTTTCAGTATGAGAAACTCCCGATCTTCGACTTCATTTGTGACTGCATCGGGCACGTAGACGTGGAGTTCCCTCGAGGTGAGGATGGAAACCTCTTTGGGGGACCATTTTGACCTTTCTTTGATTGCCGAGGAAACCCATAACCTGGGTAGGGGTGTTCATAGGGACTGGTCAGACCCTATCCAGCCCTGAGGCCTATTGCCTCGCCCAAGACGCCTGGACTTCCATCCAGACTTTGACTTGTTGCGCCCGATCATTCCAGGCTTGGCAAGTGTCTCCTGCCGAATGACTCAGCGTACCGGTAGAACGGGTAGCACGCCCCCCCTCTACTTTGCCCGTTCTCCTTAAAGCCGAGGGGGCCATAGATGGTCGCGAACAGGGTGACACAATATCTCATTCCTAACCTGGGGAGAGCACTAGATTCCCCTACAAACCAACCAGCAAGCGATCCATTTTGCGTCGATGGACATGCAGGCCTCCCGAGAAGGGGGTGGAGGTGAATTCAAGCCCCACCCGCTGTCCCGACTTGAGTTGTGCTCTCCCCACACCAGAAAAAGGCACTGGATAACATCTCCTTGTCGGCAGATGTGAAAGTTCCCAAGGAGCATGATCAATGAGCCATTCGACAATCCATGAATGATGAGGAGGAGCCACACCCTATCCTAATAGGATCTGACACAATTTAATCCCAACTCTCATTTTTCTTTCGAAGACCTCCTCGGCTATCTAGGGTACTCCACCAAAAGTCCTCATTACAAGACTAACGTGTTTTTTAAACAAAAGAGATCCACCCAAATTAAACTAAGAAAAATGATAGATACGCACTTCTACAAAAATACGAATAAACATCTTAATTGTCACCTGAAATTTTAGGATATTTTAATTATAAGATAAACGTTTAGGACTTGTCCCAAAATATGTCTTTCACCACGATACTTCCAAGTCATGCCAATACTCGATGATTTGAGGGAATCCGCAACCAAACATCCCAAGTCCCAACTTGTTCTTTCCTCTGCTTTTTATTTAATCATTGTTATTTCATTAAATGTTGCGCGAATAAGTGTCGGCTCTCGGGTCCTCTGCCTTGCTCTGTCCACAGCCTCAATCTACAACCTGTAGCTGAAACAGAGACACACAACTGTAAATATATATATACATACACCTAAAAGCTCTTCCCTTTCCACAACCAGCCCATCATTTATCTCTGCATTGGACCAATCTCCGATTCGCCATTGCCAAAACCAGAAGCTCGGAGCTTGTCCAATTAGGCTTCTCCTTCCATTTCTGTCCAGGTTCGATTCCCTGCACTTCAAAGACTGGATTTTTATTTGTTTTGCTTCATGAACTCTCGATTTGTGCCTTGCCCTTTTCTGGGTTTGAGCTCTATGGCTCATGGGTACTCGTTTTTTGAGTTTTGAGAACCAATCATGGCAATGGATCTGAGAACCAATCCTTGCTCTTGTTCTTATTCTACGACATTTATTGTTTTGAGCTCCTTGCTTGAGTGTTTTCTATATTCAATTAGAAAGATGGTTACTTGGGGATAATGATCTGGGTAACTGCTAATTAACCTATCTGGGTTAGCCTGATGGTGAAAAGCTTTTTACGGTCTTATCTCTTCTTGAGGTTACTGATTCGAATCCCAATGAATACATTTGTTTTTGGAGCATATATGGGTGGTGGGTTAGACTAGACCAGAAGAAGATTTTCCTATAATTTCTCTCCAATTGTCAATTGTTGTCAGGTTCTTTTTCCTAATTTTAATGTAACCATAACTTGCTGAATTTGACAGAATGGTGGATGTGAGAATAGGCCTTCTTGTGTGCTTGCTTGTGTTGTTGAAGATTGAAGGCTCTCCTTATGTACCCATTACTTTTGTCAAGGATGCTGTAGCCAAAGGGGCTGGTGAGGATTGCTGTTGAATATTTGCATACTTTAGAGTAGTTATTTGAAAGAAAAAAAGCGTTATTACACCCCCTCGACGAACCCATATGGGCAATGATGGGTTATCAGTACCATCATGTCACCTTTCGTTATGCATCAAAAACCCACAAATTCTCACTGAATAGGTGATGGTGTTCTCAGCAGCACTGTGTTCCTGATCAAAAACCCACCTTTTGAGGCGGGTTTTTTTGGTGGATAACGAAAGATGACGGTGTGTTACTGATAACCCGTCAACTGTAGAGTGTGTTTACTGAAGTTGAATTTGATATATTGTGCAGTTTGCTTGGATGGGAGTCCTGCAGCATACCACTTTGATAAGGGATCTGGTGTGGGGGTTAACAATTGGTTGATTCACATGGAGGTTTGTGCTTTACCCACTACTCAGCTGCTTTATTTTCTGATTAATCCAATCCCTTTTTCGTAAATTTCTACTAAACTATCGGGTTTCCAGGGAGGCGGGTGGTGCAACAACGTTTCATCTTGTCTTTCACGCAAGAATACCAAATTAGGTTCGTCTATGCATATGGCCAAGCTACTTCCTTTTTCCGGGATCCTCATCAATAAGGGAAGATACAATCCAGGTTTGTTGAACTTCTCAATACCAATAGAATCATTAGCATCAATATAGGGTTAATTACCTTTAGTACTCCTTCTTTATTGGTAACACTCTTTTAGTATCTTGATGTATTGGTGCTCTGGACAAAATTTTGGTCAAGTTTACATCATTTTGATGATCTGTGACCAATTCATAAGGGGTATTAAATGATTTGTGACCAATTCATAAAGGATACTAAATGACAGTTACCAAAACAGAGGGACTGTTATTGAACGTTCCAAAATGCAGGGGTGCAAAAAAACTCGGATTTGAACCATTTTGTTCCTAAAAACCGACTAATAAATGAGAAAGGTGACCGTGTGTTCCTGATAAAACCATCACCTTTTCTGTGTAAATCCGAATATTTTGGTTAATAACAAAAAGTGACAATGTGTTACTCAAAACCCCTTATCTTTAGGGATATGTAAATAAAGTATTCCAAAATTGATACACTTGGTCTGAATGTGCAGATTTTTACAATTGGAATAGGATCAAGATCAGGTACTGCGACGGAGCATCCTTCACCGGAGATGTAGAAGCCGTCGACCCTGTAAGTTGTTCGAGACTCAGTTAGGCTGTTGAGTTCCAGTTTTAGCATGAAACCTATATTTCGGGGAATTTTTCTTGATCAGGCTACTAATCTTCACTTCAGAGGAGCAAGGATATGGGTGGCTGTCATCGAGGAACTCTTGGCGAAAGGAATGAAGAATGCTGAAAATGTATGTGACCCGTTTTCGATTCGTGTTTCTCCTTTCCTCTCCTTGTTTTGTGTATTGCAATCTGATTGTTAGTCAATACGGGCAGGCTCTTCTTTCTGGTTGCTCGGCGGGAGGGTTGACGTCGATCCTGCACTGTGATAGCTTCAGCGCTCTCCTTCCCATGGGTACCAAAGTGAAATGCCTCTCGGACGCTGGCTATTTCATCAACGTGTAAGCTTGTTATTCGATGCAGTATATTATCGATCAGACCTTGCTTGTTGCTCATATTGGCATGGTGTTTGTACTGCAGAAAGGATGTATCCGGAGCACATCATATTCAGGAGTTCTACACTCAATTAGTTGCTACACATGTACTCCTCTCTCTCTCTCTCTCTCTTTAGCTATCGGGCGATTAGTTTTCAATTCGACTAATTTCTGATAACGTTAGCGACAATTTTGTCAGACGAGTCCAGATGAATAGCTACATGTCGCGTGACAAGTGGTCATAAGGTGGGCCCTAGAGGAGAGAGAATCGACCAAAAAGGCTAAAAAACAATTTTTTCGGGCAATCCACCCACGTCTGTAGATTCCCTGACATAACTAACTGCTCGTTTTGACTTAAGAGCATCTGTAGTGGGGTAAATCAGTGAAAAGTTTTTTTTTTAGCCAATCGTACCCATTGGGGTGAAGGTTTCAACGTCCTGCTTAATTCACCCGACAAATTGAACTCGCCCACCTTCTGGCCAATCGCACACTTTGGCGTGAAGGTCTCATCGTCCCACTTAATTCACCCGACGAACCGAAATCACCCACCTTCTGCCCACTTGCCACGTGATACGTGCAATTCATCCGGCTTTGTCGGGACTGATTGCCTCCAACGTGTTGGGTGGCTGAACGAATCAGTCGATGAATTGAGGGCTGATCACCTCCGGTGAACGAATCCAACTGAAGATGCTCTAACATAACCAACAGCCTGTTATGACTTAACAAGTTACTTTTGAACATTTTTTTGCTGAAGGTGAACCCACATCGATTAAATATAGGAATAAAGATAAGTAGTTATTTATAAAGGTTAAAACTACACCCAACTAGCAAAATTGATCTTTTAATTGTAGAAACCCGATCCAATGTAATTGACCCGTTTTAAACAAAAATTTACATTTTTTTTGTAGGGATCAGCCAAGAATTTGCCTCCATCATGCACTTCAAATATGGCACCTGGGCTGGTACCTATACTGTTAACTCTTACACTTTACCACCTCTTGTTTTCGCCCTGCCTCTGATGCAGTATTTGCTTGCAGTGTTTCTTCCCTCAATACGTGGTTCAAGGAATCAAAACACCGCTTTTTATTCTCAACGCAGCCTACGATTCATGGCAGGTTAGCAATTCTACAGACAAATACATACCCGCATATATACGTATACAACATTTATCGAATGATTATGAATTTGGTCGATGCGATCAGATAAGGAACATTCTGGCACCAGGGGATGCTGATCCTCGTGGCCACTGGCATAACTGCAAGCTCGATGTGGAGAAATGCTCTCCAACTCAACTCCAAACCATGCAAGGTGGGTTATTAGCTGAGTGTCTGATCTCTTTTCACTTTAAAACGTTTAATTTTAGCTTCAAACCTTTATTTGACGTTCTGATAACCCGATATAATATATGTTGAAGTTTGGTTTCATTTTCAGATTTCCGTAAGGAATTCTTGCACGCGCTGAGTGGATTGGGAAGTTCGTCTTCCCGGGGAATGTTTATAAACTCGTGTTACGCTCATTGCCAAACCGAGACACAGCAAACTTGGCTGTGGGAGGACTCTCCAGTATTGGGTAAAGTGGTAAGCAGGGCACTTCATTCCTTGAAAGAAAAACGTTATTTACATCCTCAACGAGAAATCCCTATATGTGAGAGGTTATCAGTAACACGTTAAAAACTCACAGATTCACACTGAATAGGAAATTGTTTTATCGGGAACACCCCGTCACCTTTTCAGTGAGTTTTGTATGAATAATGAGATGTGACAGTGTGTTACTGATGACCCTTCACCTATACCGTATGTTCATGAGAATTAAAGGTCGTCGAGGGTGTATTAGCCTTCCTTGAAAAAAAAAATGGTTTTACAGCTTCACTCGTTATTTGAACTTGGTTTTGCAGAGCATAGCAAAGGCGGTAGGAGACTGGTTTTACGACAGAGTCCCGTTTCAGAAGATAGATTGTCCTTACCCGTGCAACCCCAGTTGCCACAACCGGGTTTTCGATACAGACAACCTAGAATTATAGATCACATTACAGTAGTTACACCATATTTTTAGGCATTTAATTATACAAATATGATTGATCAACTGTACAAATAATCCTAGGTTTTCAGGCAACCTAGTGCTGGTGTCCTCTGCCATTGTTTCTGTATTCAAAAGCTCTGTCAATAAAATCATATCCTACATTGTTCATACTTGGTGTAAGTTTCATACTTCCCATTATCAATGACTCTTTCATTCCACATGAGAGGACTGTCGTGCACTTGTACGGGTTAAATGTAAAAACCTACTCTTGTATTGATCACGAACAATAAACTACTCTTATATATTAGTCACATGTCATTTACATGCCTTTATGAATTGGATACATATCATTGCATGCCTTATGAATTGGTAACAAATCATTTACCCACCTTTATGAATTGATCACGAATCTTTTACTTGTCTTATAAATTGGTCACGGATCATTTACATGCCTCCAATAGTGACTAATACTTTAGGTATTTTATTGTTCGTGATCAATACATAAGGGTAGGTTCTTACATTTAACCCTACTTCATAGCCAACGTGCACAACAACGTAGTTGAAGTTTAATCCAATGGTCAAACTCTTCGACAAAAAAACGTTGGTGAAAGACAAACCGAAGTGGTGACGATACAGAGAAAGACGTTTAATTGAAATTGTTTGTACTCATGGCCGACGAATATGGTGCGGATGATTTAACCATCCCATACCATGGATATCAGTAATCACTTCTCTTCCAGCTCAATATTCAGATCATCTCATGTCAGAGTTTCTTCATTTTCCTTTTCCATTACTAAGCATTAAAATTTTCCTTCCAACAAACAGTGAAATCCAAACATCTTCATAGATATCCAGAATGAAACAACTAGGATAAGAAATGTATATAATACAAGACCAATTTGCATGCACTTCTGTATCAAAATACTTCTTCTCTTCGATACATTATTACTCGAACATCTTCTAACCCAGAGATATCCTTTATGTTACAATAAGGTGGAAACTGACTCCATCATGCATGTTACCCTCAACAATTAGCCACCTTACAGCTCGTCTTTCGATCCTGTATGCTCAACATAGGATGCGTAGGATTTGATTATTGACTCGTAGACGGTTATTCCTTTCAGATATTCAGATTGGTGTAGGAACTGCAACATTATGGAAAAAGGTTAGTCAAATTGCATGGTTGAGTTCCCACAGGAACCGTTGCTTTATCCTGTAATATGTGCCTGTTCTTGCACGACGGTGTCTACTACCGGGGCATTATGCTGCTGTTAGAATATAAAACTATAATTGGACCTTCAACTATCAGTTTGAGCTTTTATTTGAGTTGGTCCTCTAATCCGATATCAGAGTTGGTTCCTCACAAACATGAGTTCAAATCCCACTATCCTCGAAAATTATAATTTCTTCTCTGTTATACTATGTTCTCTTAATGGGTTTCTTATAATGTCTTCGTCAAAGCCCTTATCACTCTTCTCAATGGGCTCATCTATCTTTCTAAATAATCAACATCCAAACTCGTAAACGGACTTGTTCGTGAGAACGCGTGTTAGAATATAAAACTATAATTAAGCTTTCAACTACCAGTCACTAATAACTACTTATGTTGTGAAACTAAGGGGCTTAAGTACGGACCGGGGTGGCTCTAACAGGTAACATGTAATGGCACATACCACAATGGCATATCTGTATGAAAGCACTTTTTAACAAAAAGAGAATATCAGATAGTGTGTTCACCTCATTATGATCATGAAGTAGAATAGGAGTATTAGCCATTGGAGAGAAGCCAATTGCAGGTAGGCCGTGTAGTCGGAAGTAGCGAGCATCTGTTGAGGCGGGGAAAATCTCCGGCTTATGAAGTTTTCCGTTAGCTTTCTTGACAGCTTCTTCCAAAAGAGTCCACCAGGGGTTGGAACTGTCTGTTGCAGTAAGAACCGGCCTCCCGTTCTTGTCGGTCACATCCACCTTTTGCTTAAACTGCCCAAGCTACACATAGTCAGAGACATGCATATGGTTTTTAATTGATGCCATGTCACAAGGCTCCCACTAATGTGGGGGTTGGGTAAGGGAGGGCAACATGTAGGAAAAATGTTATTTACACCCCTCGACGACCTCAGAGTTTTAGGAACCCCTGTAGGTAAGGGGTTATCGGTAACACACTATCACCTTTTCAGTGTGTTTCCTATAACCCTCCGCATATACAGCGTGTTTTTGAGAATCAAAGGTTGTCGAAGGGGTGTAAATAATGTTTTCCCTAAATTACAAACACATTCTATTCTAGTACTCTACTACTGTGGTTTGGAAACCGACAATTTAGATTACTACCGTGAATGTCATATTGCGAGAAGCAGGTGCCCATTCTTCAGCAATCCGTCTTTCTAAGGCTTTCTGATCAGCGGTTGGTGGAACTCTAATATCAAAACCTGCTTCTGCTTCAGACGGCTGCAAATTCATGACGAAACCCTGAAAGAAATACCAGTATTAAATTCTCAGACATGTACCATTTTCTACCGGTAATTAATTGTTTCCACTAGGAACAACAAACATGTTTTCAACCATATTTCCAAACCATATACAAGGACTAATAGAGCCATAAATTTTGTAACCCCGTGGAGAACATAGGACAGACGTTAGTTAAACAAAGCTATGGATACACCTCACGCGAGGAATGATCCTCCCGTTATGCATCGTGCTAATTGGAAACGCATTTTGTCCCAGTAGTGTCTTGAAAGCCTATCCATGATCTACTGTCAGAAATCAGAATGTATCCCGACACATTTTACCCACGCATCCATTGTACATTTTTTTTCTAGGAGCTTGATTAGTATCTTTAGGTATCCAAATTTAGCTTCTACTTGTGTCATGAACAAAAACCAACTATACACAACAAATACAAAGTAAGAACAACTACAAACGCTATGTAGTTTATTGTTCCTACCAGAAATGTAATCTAAAGGGATAACTTCATTAACACCCCCCTTTGACCTTTGTTGCTAACATACACACTGTAAAGGGTGAGACGTTATGATTAACACAATGTCACCTTTCGTTTACAATAAAAAAAAACACCCGGATTTGGGTCATTTTTGTCCCAAAGAACCTCTGATAAATGAGAAAGGTGACAATGTGTCATTGATAAAACCATCACCTTTAATGTCTAAATCCAGGTGTTTGTGATTAATACGAAAGGTGACATTGTGTTACTGATAACCCCTCACCTTTAAGGGGTTTTTTGATTGCGAAAGGTCAAAGTGGGTATGCAAATGACGTTTTCCCCAATCTAAATTCACTCCATTTAAACCAAAAATACAAATACTGTTGAGTCCTAGGGAATGACATTGAAAATACACATAGTTTGACAAAATGGCAGGGAACTTAAGTAAGTCATAAACGATTCAGTCCAAATGAAACTGTTGCCCATCCAATATGAGCAACAAGTCATCTACAGCACAGTCCACAAACAAAAGAGTTTGAAATCGTAACATAAAACTTACTGTTGGAGTTTGCGTCCCAGCCTTCAAAAAGGCCATATTAACGGAGACAACCTCTCCTTCTGCCATCAAACCAGCCTTCACCAAATCAAACTGTGAAGCTCTGAACCTCCTCACACTCTCAATACTCTTGAACAAATTCTCCATGGCAGCATTGTCATACAACTTTGCTCCATGGCCGGGCGCCCCAATGGCTTTAATCACAAGCCACCATGGACATCTCTCCGCATAAAAAGCTCGGTAATACTCATCCGGAGAAGCCAATCCTGTAACAATCCATACAGGCAATCAAAACTCTCAAAACTAGCACCACTTCACAATCACCAATCCAAAAATTACCCAACACTAAGCTAATTCCTTTCTGAATTCATACACACAATCCGGGAAAAAATTGAAAATTGTGAAAACAGTTGAAGCCAATCCTATTACAATCCATACCATACAAGCAATCAAAACTCTCAAAACTAGCACCACTTCACAATAATCAGTCCAAAAATAGAATCAGAAAATTATTCAATTACCAAATAGGGAAAACTCCAGGAAATGACTATTATTTGACTTCGTAGTACAAGATATAACTATTGACTTTCTTGTCATCCAAAAAACATGGTCAGGCAAACATATTATCAAAAACCACAATTTTCTGTCCAGAAACACGGAATATTCGGTGTTTTTTGACAGAATATTCTGTGCTTTCGGATAGAAAATTATGGCTTTTGATAATATGTTTGTCGGACCATGTTTTTGAGACGACAAAAAGTTAATAGTTATATCTTGTACTACGAAGTCGAATAATAGTCATTTCTTAGAGTTTCCCCTACCAAATGCTATGCTAATTCCGTTCACAATCCACCACAATCCGAACAAAAAATTTGAAATTTGTGAAACCCATCACCACATAATCATCAAACTATAAAGAAAACAAATTCAACTCCAAACAAAGAAACGCGAAATTACCCTCGTCCAGCACAATCCCAACATTCAACTTCCTGAACTCGTCGGACTCAGCAAACTTCTCGGCGCCGTCATGGCCACCGATCTCCTCATCCGGCACAAAAGACAAGTACACAGACCGAATCGGCCGGAACCCAGAAGCCTTCAAGCGGCGAATCGCCTCCAGGTACTGCATCCCGACGCACTTCATGTCCTGCGACCCTCTGGCGAAGATTCGCCCCGATGGGTCGATGTGGGCGGAGAGGGGAGGGTGGTTCCACTTCGTGGGCTCGGACGGAACGACGTCGGTGTGGGAGTTGAGGAGGATGGAGGGGAGCTCCGGCCTCGAGCCGGGCCATTTGAGGAGGACGAGAGGCTTTCCGTTGACGAACTCTAGGGTTTGGGATTGGAGGGAGAGGGACTTGGCCTGGGAGAGGATGAAATCGGCGGCTTCGTGGTAGTTGGGGCTGGGTTGAGCTGTGTTGATTTGGAGGTATTGCTGGAATCGGGAGATGATTGATGGGTCTGATTCGGGTGTTGAGGATTCGGATGATTGGATGATGAAGATGGAGAGGAGGAGGAGGAGGAGATTGGGTCTGCGATTGGTCTTCGCCATCTTCGTGCTTTGAGAAGCTCAGTATTGTTGTGTTGATGATTCTTAGTGAGTGGTTTGAGGATCGATTTCAGTGTTAATCACGTGCTGGACTCGTGCTGTATGGATGTCTGATGTCTCTGGTGGGGGTGAGGAAATTGAGGGAAGAACATCTCCAACGTTAATCTGTTGTATTTTTTCGTTCTATCGTTCTTTCGGTAGTTCGGGGGTTTAATATTACGGCCACGTTTTCGATAATTATGAGACTTTTTTGATTTGTCGGTTCGGAGTTTTGGTTTGGGAGGAATTGCTCTTGTGTTGTCGGGATGTAATCGTCTTTTACAAGCTCGGTACACCATTCACTCCAATTGTACTCTATTGCGAACGGAAAAAAAATGTAGAGAAAGAATAGAGTAGTATTTTGAGAGGAATTAGGTTGGTGTGTGAAAATGAAAATAGGGCTTGTTGTTTATGTAGGGGAGAAGGGGAAAAAGCATCTGCCGACGTTGCCACGTGTCGCAAGTGGAGAGAGAGCCAACGGCTGGCGTTGTCTTCGAAGTGTCAACGGCTCTAAACGCCAGCGGTGACCGCCAACGGCTAGTTCAACGTCAGCACAACATGTCTGCGACGAAACGTCGGCTTAACGCCAGCTCAACGCCGACGTTTTCTCCTCGCCAACGACTTACCGTCAGCTTTACCACCAACGTTGGAGATGCTCTAAGAGTGGAGGAATTGTGTTTTTGTGTCTGTGACATATCCGGTTCAGTTGAATCGGTCGGTCGTTTTTGGATCCGCGGCTATCGAGCATTGACTCCTTCTCATCGGGGTTTAACGTCCAGTCTAAAGGCGGCCTGTCAACAGGTTTTCTTTTTTAATAGATCGAGTCTCCGAATGTTGTGCTGCTGACTAGAAGCTACTGAGATGCTGAGTTATGTTGAGGACATCTAGTCCCGAGTCCTTTCTGGTGCCTGTTTTTTCTCCTGTCATCTTTGGTGGGTGTTTGTTTATGGGTATTTTTTGGTTTTATTTTTCGGTCGGATATGGTGGGTACTTGTTTCGGGGTCGTTTTTTGGGCCAATCCATCCATTTCTTGGGTAGTGGGGCGCAACGTACTTAGTCTTCCTGAGGTCAGAGGATTCACTAGTGCGGTCTCATGTGATAATGTTCACGAGATTGACAGAGGTTGTTCAGGATGGTTCTCTGAAACATTGATCGCTAGTCTGATGGGTCTTAAAAGGTTAGTAAGGATCGGGGTGGTTTCTCTTTTGTTTTGTTTTGGTTTGTTTGTGCTTTGAATTTTTCAGTTGGATTTTATTTAACTTTTGTTTAGTAGGTGTGGTTTCCATTTCTCGACCCACAATTCATTTTTTTAATGCATTTCCTCTCCTACTGATTTGACAAAAAGATCTGAATCATAGTTGTTCAAAACATGATAACTTCATAAGGATGCAAAGTGATTAATGGGACAAATCCTGGACAAATTGAAGGTTCTGACAAATGGGGAAGAACAAGGAAGAAGATGACGGTCGAGTCGGAGTTTCCATCTCTCAATAATTCTTGTTTGTTTGGTTAGAGCATCTCTAATGGGATACGCCTACAGGAGGCATTAGTTCTCAAATTATCAGCCAATTCCTCTTGCCTCCCATAGCGTTGTAGTCGATTAGTCCGACCAATCCAGATGAATAGCTATGCGTCACGTGACAAGTGACCAGAAGATGGACGATTTCAGTTTGCAGACGAATTGAACTGGACGATGTAACCCTCCCTCTAAAGTGGGTGATTTGACAAAACAAACACACTTTTTACCGATTCACCCCTACAATTCGCCCGCAAATCACCCCTAATGCAGGGGCACTTATGGTAAATGTTGAGGCATTTAGAAAAACGCATAATCTAGGTGTATTTAGGTTTCTAATTCATCCCAAGTCTCAACATGTACATTGACACAAAAATGCATCTGATATTAAGTTAAGCACTTGACTTCATACACAAACTCTATTTGTTTCAGTACCATTTTGCATTCTGCTTATGCTACAACCTTGTTCAATGAATTTTCATCATCCAATGTCCTTGCAACAGGTGAGTTTGCAATGTCTTGTTGCAGAATGTCTCCGATCCTAGACAATATGCCGAAAGCCAAATTCCCGATAACCCGCGAATACGCCTCTAGAATCGAATGCCCGACATCCTATACAATTACAAATCATAAGTGCATTGAACTGTAAAATCCAAATCAGCTTCTCAAGCATTTCAATAACGTTATTTGCACCCCCTCGACGACCTTTGAGTTTTAGGAATCCCTATAGGTGATGGGTTATCAGTTCAGTGTGTTCCTAATCAAGTTTTTGATGAATAACGAAAGGTGACACTTATACAATGTGTTTTTGAGGATCAAAAGTCGTCGAGGGTGTGTTAGCGAAGTTAGCCCTTTCAAATTCATACTCACCTTTCCATATCGGATTTTTGTAACATTGAGGAACGTTTGGGGAAGGTTAGGATATCGGATCTTCAGGTGTCGTAAAAGGGCTTCTGCTCTGTCCCTTAGTACCAAATCCGACACTGGGTCCTTGATGAAAGACCATGATGTTCGAGCTGGGGATTTTCCGCTTCCTTGTTCTGAAACTTTCTCTTTCCATACAAATGCAGCAGCCTCCAATCTGTTGATGGTGTCAACCACAGTGTGCTCGGATTCCAAATCAAGCGCGTTCACCATTTCCTCGATCGAGCTTGTTTCGGTACTCAACACTCTGTAAAGCTCTTCCCCAAGGCTTCTTCTCCCTGACTGTCAATATGTATGCCAAATTTCAAACATGACAAAGCTTTTTCACTCATATAGTTGTAAGGGATAATTGCAAAAAAAGGTACCATGAGGTATAACCTTCTTCTTTGATCATTGCAAAAAAAGTGCCTTGAACTTGTCTTTTATTGCATGGGTATAAGTTTTTTTTTCAAATGACGATTTTGCCCTTGGATTTAAAGATAATAATAATCAAAGAAACAAAAAAATCCATACTTTCATGGGTCAATTGTCAATAAATACCCTAAAGTATTGTCCACAACGAAAAACTACCAAAAGTTTTGTCCACGCTTTTAGGCTACACTAAAGTTTTGTCCACCGACTTCCGTTAGAAAAACGTAACACGTAAAAACTGTGATGAATGTTCAGAATGAATGGTTAGGGCAGTTCTTCGCGGATTAAATAGATTTGTGGGAAATACATAATGCATTCTAAAGTTGTGTGGGCAATTCATAATGCATTCTATAGTATTGTGAGCAATACTTTAGTGTAGTTTTTTTCAATTAACCTTTTATGTTTTTCTAACGGAAGTCGGTGGACAAAACTTTAGGTAGTTTTTGGTTTGTGGACAATACTTTAGGGTAGTTTTTGACAATCAACCGTACTTTCCTATCCCTTAAATTTCCTATTCTTTGTACGGTACAAAGAGGGCGAGAATTTGGACTTTTTGGTCTTTCATTATTGTTATTTTAATCTATACTGTAAGAGTAAAATGTCATTTTATACAAACTGCAACAAAAAGACAAGTTCAGGCTACTTTTTTGCAATTATCAAAGAAGAGGACTAGAAGATGCAAAAAATGAAAACCGCGTTGTAGTTCTATTCAAACAATAAATTAAAAAGAAACAAAGTATATATGTATCGAACGGAGAAAACACGCTTACCTTGGGCAGTGCATCCCTGATAATGTCTGGCACCGGCATTTCAAGCAGGACATTTTCGTTGATGGATTTAGCGGCTTTGAATACCTGTTGCACCACCTTACCCTGATGGAGCAATTTCTTTCTTTCGGATTCAGAGAGCCCGACCTTTGGCACTCGGGGCAACGGGAGCCACCACCTCTCGCTATGCATTGCACTCTTGCTCTTTCCTTCTGTCTTGCTACCAACTTCAGAGTACCAAAACTCTGTATCCAGCATCGAATCCAGTGTTTCCTGAAGAGCCCGGTACAGTGAATATACATACGAGACAATCACCAATTCAATAAGGAAGTGAAGAGATCGATCACCTACAATAAGCATAGAGTCCAACTTTTGAAGCGCAGGAAGATTCATATGGATGTCTGCCCGAGCTTTAGGGGTCATTATCTGCTCCAATGAGAATCAAAGCTAAATCTCACCATCTACTGCAATATATTTTTGGGATGATTGCAAGAAAATACCCTGAGGTATTCACTTTTTGCAATTTGTAGTCCTCTTAGTCATTTTGAAACAAATTTATAAAGAGTGCAACAAAAAGGCAAGTCAGGGTGCTTTTTTGCAATTATCAAATAAGAGGGCTACAAGTTGCAAAAAATGAATACCTCAGGAAACTTTTTTGCAATTATCCCTGTATTTTTCTCTAAATTATTGATTGAATCTGACAATGACAAAAAAGTACCTCCAAAGCCCGGCCATTTCTGCCATTTTGCTTAGCGGGAACTAACTCCACCATGAAGTTTGTGGGAGACAGAAACCAGTCCATTTCTCTGCGCCACTTGCGCTTCTTATCTTGGGGCAGTGGCTCCAATTTCCACAACTCCCCGAAAATCGATCCTGCTTATTCATTTGTAATTAAATAGTTGAATGAAGAAGGTAAAATTTAGCAACCATATAGAACCCTGAGATATTCATTTTTTGCAACTTGTAGCCCTCTTCTTGATTATTGAAAAAAAGTAGCCTGAACTTGTCTTTTTGTTGTAATTTGTATAACATGACGACTTTACCCTTGCAATTTAGGATTAAAAATTAATGAGTAAGAAACAAAAAACCACAAATTTTCATATCCCTTAATCTTCTTCCTTTTTGTACTGTACAAAGAGTAAGAAATTTAAGAGATGAAAATTTGGATTTTTTGTTCTATAATGCATTTCTTTTAAATTTGGATTATGTTTTAAATTTTAATTTCCAAGGGTAAAATCGTCATTTTGAAACAAATTTATACAAAGTGCAACACAAAAACAAGATCATGGCACCTTTTTTGTAATTATCAAAGGAGAGGGCCACAAGTTGCAAAAAGTGAATACCTCTGGGTACTTTTTTGCAATCATCCCTTGATTAAACAAACAAAGTATACCTGCAAGATTCGTTATGGCATTGGACAGTGCTAATGCAGCAGTCAGCCCTTTGCACCCCCCTGTAATGTCTTCTCCCAATAACAGTTTTGCAAATCTTTCCCTCATTGTTTCCACGTCCGAACTTTGGATGGCATAAGCGAGCTTCTCTTTAGCATAAAAACGTTGGGGACTTTCCGAAACATCCCATTCATCCACACCAAACCCATCCCTCTTCACTGTCAACCATTTAGAAGAAAATGACCCGAAAACATCTTTGCTAGAAGAACAGCTCGAGGCGTCTTCGTCCAAGGAGTCAGTGGGGCATTTACTTGTTCCGCTTTCATTCTCATAAGATTGATTATTAAGAATGCAAGCCTCAAGGCCATTATACGTCATTATCCCTGAAACATTCGATATTCGTTCTATATGAGCTCAAAGGAAAAAGTTCAGCATCCTTTCAGTTAAAACAAGGGATAATTGCAAAAAAGTACCCTGAGGTATTCATTTTTTGCAACTTCTAGCCAATTCCTTTGATAACTGCAAAAAAATGGTACAAGTTTGGTTCAAAATGACGATTTTACCCTTGGAAATTTAAGTTTAAAAATAATAATCAAAGAACAAAAAATCCAAATTTTCACATTCCTTAAATTTCCTATTCTTTGTACTTTGTAGGGTGCACAAAGAGGAAGAAAAGTACTGGATATGAAAATTTGGATTTTTTTTGTTTTTTATTATTTAAAAAAAATATAAATTGTAAGGGTAAAATCGTATTTTTCATACAAATTAGTACAAAAAGACAAGTTTAGGATTTTTTTTTTTTGTAATTATCAAAGAAGGCTACAAGTCACAAAAAAAATTAATACTTCATGGTATTTTTTTGCAATTATTCCTTAAAAAAGAGAATAGAAAACTCTGAAAACAAATGGGACAGAAGATGGGATCCACACACAGCAAGAATCAATCCAAAAAGAAGATATAATTAAAAATACACTAAAAAAGTCATGCAGATATTGACTTCCGTGACCCCACTCCAGTTACTCCATTGTCTTGTTAAGTGGGGCATGGTAGATTAAATATTATGGAGTACCACACTGTCAGGCCCAACATCACACACAAAAAAACATGCAGCCCCAGTTTTCCATTATCTCGGTCCCGTAAACCCATAAATCGGCGTATCTTAATTTATGCTATCTTCCACACCAAAATTTTAAGAATCCACCATCTCTTTGACAAAATCTACTGAGTATGTTATTGCAAGGGAGATACTTTTTAGAAAGACAGTTTAAATGTTCACTTTTTGCAACTTGTGGTCCTCTTCTTTGATAATTGCAAAAATAAGTGCCTTGAACTTGTCTTTTTGTTGCACTCTGTATAAACTTAACTGTTACTAAAAATGTAGAATTAAAGTTGGTATTCTTGATGAAAGCCTAAAGCCAAGAAGTAATCAACCACTTTATATGACTATTAATAGTAGAGACGGGGTAGATGCAGAGGATCAATGAAAATAATTGAACGAACGAAGATACGTGTGGGCACCTCCACAAGGACAAGCATATTATTACTCCTTCTGAAGGTGGCATAAATGTGGTGCTCAGGATAGAATTAAATATGGTAACATGGACGTAAGTAATTACAAGCCTTGTGGAAGTAAATGTGTAACACTAGTTGAGTAAATGTATGAGATGCAACTCTCCAAAGTCGGTAAATAAACAGATTCAACCTAGAAACATCAAACTCATCAAATCTCTTAACTATAGTGATGCATAATACGAGAACATAAATAGAAAACATGACATGCGATATGCATGGAAAATAAATAAAGGGCAAGTGGTAGGCTCATCTACATATCACTACATATCTCCCACTCCTTGCACGTTGTGAGTGTGCCCCACCCATCCCCTAATAAGCAACTGAAGCCATTCAGTTGTAAAAAGAACTTTTGTATGCTACAGCGGAAACTAATTGACCTCCTGATCTTTCACCGAGTTCCCATAGTTTATTTTTCTTTTCCAATTTGATTCAAGTTTGTACGCTCACATCCTGTCATTCCCCATGTGGTGGTTTGTGTTGCCGTAAGCTAGCTAGAGCCTAGAGAATATTTCATCCCATTGGGCCCAAACCACAAGACAAGGTCACAAGAAGATAGAATACAAAAGGTGCAGCAATCACGGAACATTTTATAATGCTAATCCAATACAAAAATGCAGTAATAATAATGATGATGATACTTAATTTAAGAGTTAAGATTAGATAGGAAGAAAGCTTACTTTCTTGCTCATCAAAGTCGATACTAATCTCTCTATCCTTTATGGTACAGCATGCCAGCTTTCTTCTCATCCTTAACATCTTGTTTAATAAGCTCAAGCCACCCCTTAGCACTCAGAGGAGTAAGTGTTGTATCAACAAAAGGAAGGCCTGTATAACGGTAAATAGAGACACCAATTAGTAAACACGAGTACATTCCGAAAATGGATTATACATAAAAATAACGATTCCTCCGGTCAAATTTGGAGCAATAAGTCCCAGCCCAGGTTAGCTATTATAATCACCCATTAATCAATTCCATTAGAGTATAAAACTACAACTACTTCACTAACAACCTTGAGCTTCGAACCTAATGGGTATGAGTTAAGATCCCCAAATCTGTTCAATCTATCATAAATTATCTTCTATTTTCCTTTCAATTTCTGGGTAGGACCTTATATCTCAAACCCATCACCAGGTCCACCAACTATCCATCTTTGGTTCAGAGACCCATAGAAAGCAAACTTGACCTTCAAAGGGAAACAAGGTATTGTTAAAATAATTGGGGATTAAATGAGTAGAGGCAGAAAGGGGGCAAAAAAGAGGAGCTTTTTTGTTTGGGTTTTGAGAAAGAATGAATAGGAAGCAAAAGCAATGGAGCCCAGACAGAAACCTTAATCAGTCAAACATTAAAAATGTGATTACTGGGTAATTAACAAAATCTATCCCAAATCAACCACAGCCACCAGCAGTACAAGAGATGAACAAACCCCATCAATCAGTAAAGGGGCTCAGCTACAATGTGTAATGATCAGAGAGAGAGAGAGAGACCTTAATCTGTCAAACATTAAAGATGTAATTACTAAAGCAAAGCACCAAGTGATTACTGGGTAATTAACAAAATCAATCCCAAATCAACCACACCCACTAGCAGTACAAAAGATGAACAAGATCCATCAATCAGTAAAGGGGCACACCTACAATATGTGTAATGACCAGAGAGAGAGAGAGAGAGAGAGAGAGAGAGAGAGAGATCTGAAACAATCCAGAGTCCTCTCTCTCTCTCTCCAATGTATCTGGGAAAGAACAAATTGGGGAATGTAGACAAGAATATTCTACTACTGTTCGACGAAGACTAAGATGAAGAAGGAGCATTAATACATACCTCTGCAGGAAAAATAAAAAAGAGATTTTTATTTTGTGGGAAGCAGAGAAGAAGAGAGTGGCAACGGTAACGGTTAACGGCTCCGGCAACCTCTTCAGCTCCGGCTCGATTGGGCTCCGATGTTTGTGTTGCAGCTACTGAGAATGACAAGGAAGCTGGTAATTAATACACTCTTGGATTCACTATGTATGGACAATGTATAGAAATTGATTGATGGATGGAGATTTGGTTTAAGTTTGTGAGAATGAATCTCCACCCTCCATTTACAGAACCTACCCTTCATCTATGAGAATACGTGTCTGATTTGGAATGTGTCAAAAATATCAACTTTATCAATCAAATATATTGATTGTGTTTGTAGATAACACATTAATTTGATTTCAACAAATACTTTAGAATAAAAGAGAAGGAATGTGACCAATGTTTATTTGATCATATGATTAGGTGCTTGAATTTTAAGCTAATAATCTAAGAGAGTTACAATCACCTTATATAGGGAAACCTCGTCGGTACGAAAAGGTCAATATGTATGGCGGGTTCGTGATCGAGGAAGCCTCTTGGACAACGACTTTCTGCACACGACGGCTCGATTCTCGGGCGAGCCTCAACCCAAGGCGAAAGGGTCGGGGAAACGACCTGTGGCGGTGGTGACTTTGGTGGAGGGCATATAGAATCTCATTGACAGGATGACGCTGGAGGCGGTCACGACTTTGAAGGAGGATGTGAATGGAGAGGACTAACCTTTCCGTTTCTCCCTCGTTGACACTGTCATGTCGTACAAGTCCTTCATTTGGTTAGCTCTTGTAGGATTGATGCGTATCATTTTATGGTTCCTCGACATGACAGTATGATCCTTCGACGTGGGGTCCTATTGTTTTTCTGTAAGACTGGAGAGGAAAAAAAGAAGGTATTAAGGGATGAACAGTGAGATTTCCCCGCTCGCTTTTGGTTCTGGCAGTGGTGAACCCGCACTTAAGTTCATCTGAGACCGCCTTCAACCATGCCTCGGTGTGGGTGTATGTGTCCAATCCCCCGGTTGGGGCACGTAACGTCAAAATAGGCAATAGATTAACGATAAATTGGGGGCATACATGGAAATAGATGTCGATACCACAAGAAGGGATTGGGGCGGTCCACTTCGTGACCGGGTGCGGATCGACCTCTTAACTGCCAACTCCTCTTTACTATACAGGATGAGGGAAAGAATGTTCTCGTCAACATCAACTATAAGAGGTTGTGGAAACACTACTATGGCTAGGGGTTCCCTAAACGGACGACGAGAGATCACTCGGGTTGATTGTTGATCCATGTTGACTTCATCCCGACTACCTCTATCATAAGAGGGGTGGGACCCCGTCCCCCTAAGAAGACCGGATTATAAAGCTGCAAGGAGAAATATTCCTTTGCAAGGCCAACCCTCACTATATCTCATGACACGATGGATCCAAAGGAAGAACCGATCTAGTCTAACACTCAGAGGCTAAGAACCAGAACATGATCCGAAACGTGAAAGGAAAAGACATCCAGCTGTCTCCCCTACCACCCAAGAATGCATTAAGATCTTCGGTCCTTAACAAGGTTGATAGTTGGAAAAAAAATTTCAGTCACAAGGCTGAAAGGAAAAAACAAGTCATTTTCTTTACTTTTTTGTATCAATCGGTGGATAGCGATGGCGGTTAGCTAACCGTCGAGGGAAGGCATCGTCGGTTGATAGCAATATTTTATTCACTTTTAATATTTTCTCTCTCCTATCTTTTGTATCAGCCAACACTTTCAGTCAGCTATCGGCTCGTGGTTGGAGATGCTCTAAACTGTAGTATAAAAACATCAAGAAGAACATGAACACATCTGTGCTGACGCCAAAACAACCGAAGGCTTGAGCTGCCAGACTACAATAGTACATGTGCAACCTACTTATACGCATGTAGTTAGATTCAATGGCGTCTTAATTATAGGGTTATTTTCATCTCACTAACCTAACTATGTGGATTTTTTCATCCCACTATCCTAACTATTTTTTGTGGCACCTCACTACGCTAGAATGCATTTTTTTTTACTTTCATACCCGCCGTCAATTACCATCCATTTTTGGATGAAAACACTTAAAAAGTCCATAATACCCCTCACTAACAATCAAATTTTCAAAAGCATGTCATTGGTTTTCAAAATTTCTTTGAAAAAAATCAATTTTTAATGTCACAAAAATACATTTTAGGGTAGTGAGATGCTACAAAAAATGCATTCTAGGGTAGTGAGGTGTCACAAAAAATAGTTAGGGTATGAAAGTGAAAAAAAATGCATTCTAGGGTAGTGAGGTGCCACAAAAAATAGTTAGGGCAGTGATATGAAAAAAACCACATAGTTAGGGTAGTGAGATGAAAATATCCATTAATTATATGAATTTTGATGTAATTTCGTTTATATACTTTTCACGGCAAGACCACATATCTCCCAAATGTGTTGGTCTTTGTTTTATCCAAATTAACCGTAACTAAGTAACTCTTCCTATCGACACCCACCCATTAACGCCAAACGTTAGCGTCTACCCGTTCGAGCGGTCCACGCTCAACGACCATCTCTCTTATGTCCTAACAGAATTAACAGAACTCGACTTTTCAATACCAATGCTAATGTCAACGCTTGCACCGTACTATGCTCTTAAGGAGAGGGAGCTGAGAGTTAATGTTTGGACCTTGGAGCCATGTCAATGGCATTGTCAGTGGTGGGTGAGGTGGGGACTGAGGATCAGCAAAGCTCACACACTTGTGTTGTGTTAGGTAATAGTTAATAGTTTATAGGTACCCGAAACTACAAGTCATTCACCAAATGATTTTGAAACATCATCCATGTGACTTCTATACTTAGATTTCTGGCCTATGTCTACCACTATGACTATATGTCTCCTTGTGAATCCTAATGACTCTCTATGACCGATATATATTTTAAATACACTCTACTCCCTACTAGTTTATGTACAAATCTATACGTGTTTTATATATCGTTACACAAATATATAAACATGTCATCTGATTATACTAAATTATTTAAAAGTTACTACGAAATTGTCCTCTTTGTCGAAACCCTAATCATGGTTGTAGATGGAAAAACAAAGTGTGGTAAGTTTAATGTAGCCGTATCTCGTATGACGGGTTTATACGTTTGTATAACTATGTGTAAAAACACATATAGAGGTATGGGTAAGAGTCTATACTAACCTATAACCGCACTTTCAATAGTAGAGAAAATTTTCTTTTGATCAACAGATTTTTTAATAATCCAACAACTTCAAAATGAAGATGAAGGTTAAGGGCAGAAACCCTCGTTACAAGCAAGAGCATAGGAAAGAAATACTGTCTCAGAACAACAACCCAACAAGGGATTAACAGATCAATCATACAACAATAAAGACCTAAAACCGGATATAACAAACATAAAGCACATGGCTTGAACTCATACCAAAGGAGATTTAACCACCATTAAGAAAACTAATGCCAACAAAGGCAAGACAAACGAACCAACCAAGAACAGAAAAGAAACTAAAAGAGCCCAGAAAACCCTGATCAACCAAAAGCACCAACATCTTGTTCCGGACCAACACAAACCAGTGGGGACAAAAAAATCACTCAATCCTCTGTTACCCAATAGGCAACTCACCTCCAGCAAACACAAAAAGGAAATCCAAAGGAGGAGAACCGACATCAAAACAGATACCAGGTGAAAAATTATCATCAAAAGGTCCCTAGCCCAGAAACCCCCAAGATCGAACCCTAGTGTCGTCGGCCAGCACTGGAAAACGGCTAGTTCGACCTCTCTGAAAACAGAGAGACGAAGGAGTTGGAAGGAAGAGGACCAAACCTAGATGAAGGTCACAAAACAGGTGCATCAACCAACAACTACGTCAGCAAATCCAAGCAAAAAGCTATCACCAGGACGTAATCTCCTCCACTGCAAGAAATCTTCAGAACCAAAGACAACCTAGCCAAACCCCTCATTGGAGGTCAACTTGCTCCGACGAGAGCCGGAACCCCAACAACCAAGACAAGAGGAAGATTAAACGGTGGATCAAGAGCTGGAGAACACACAGAGACAAGAAGTCTTCACCTATGAGCTGATCTGAGGTGTGGATCCCATATCTACGACGATCCCCACCTAGATCGGTAGAAAAACATCTCCCACTAATAGATCTAAGGAAGTCGAGCCGCCGGTGTCAGTGGAAGAGCGACCGGAGTCGAAGGAAAAAACGGGAGGAGGAGTAGAAAAGGAGAAGAAAAGAATGGAGGAGAGGGGAAGGGGGAAGCCACCAGCGCCGTCACTAGCTCCTAGGGAGACCAGATCAACTACCGACGACATGAGCATTACGGGTTAAGGGTTGAAGAAAAGTAAGAGAGGTGAGAGCGATTTTAGAGAGAGAAGTTAAGAGTATAGAAATTACTCCATGGGGTAAGGATGGGCACCGGTTGGTTACCCGGCCATTACCCCACCTCTCACCACCAATCCGATAATATTGGCGTCCCAGAAATTCAGACCAGCAACGAAAAACCCATGCAAATCCGACCAGTTAACTTGTTAGTCGGTAACCAGATTAAACCAACCGACCATAATTTTGGGTCTCATATATATGGACCCAAACAATTGGATCCGAACTAGCCCAGCTGACTAATCGGATGTTTTTTCGATTTGTTTTCTGAAGAACTGACAACCCACCATTATACACCCGGTTTGACACTTTCATCGTCACAACTCCGCCGAAAGATTTAGTTTTGAATTCTCCAATCAATTTTAATGGTTCCTATAATTTTTTTGCTAACCCCTACCATGGGAGGCAAAACTCCTCGATTTTATTCATGGAAACATCATATCCCAAGAAAGGGACACGTTTATTCTTACGTGAAAATCACCAAAACCTTACCGTGATGTTCACGTTACTACCGAATGAATCAAATCTCACTTACCAAACGCTTAACTCTCAACATTCCATGAGCCGTACGTACACACCTAACATGGAGACTTGCTAGTAATTACTGAGACTGTTTATCACAAACATAGCTACCACAGGATTGTGAAGTAACCATTACTGCTCCTCTATTTATGTCTTGCAAGTCAAGGTACTACTGTGGTCCTCGTGAACTGGAGCAGGTATGTCGCATGGGAGACCCACTTCATGTCCTCGATCTATCTCCATCATAAGTAGTTTTAGCATCAATTTGGTCGTGAACCTCTTTGTTTAGGAGATGACCTATCGATTAGGAGCATCTGTTGGGAGAGGGTCGAATCCGAAGGTTTTTAGGCAAAAAATAGTGTCGATTTAGTGCGCACAATAGAGCGAAGGGTTTTTCAGAAAATATGGAATGCATTAAAAGTGGTGCGGGTTCCGGGAAAGAAACCAACAATCCAACAACAACACCCAACAAAGGAACAAATGTCTGAATAGCCAAGAAAACAAGAACACTGGTAAAAAAAGTAGCACGAAAAAAGAGGAGGAAGAGGTCAAATAGGCTGTAGACTCAGTCGGCGAAACCAATCAAGAAATAGGAGACGGAGCCTGCCCTTCCGCCTGCGTCAAAGTAAGAGCTCTAAACTGAATACTCCTCAAAATAATAGCCGGATCGGGGACCGGAGCTCCTTGGAAAATCCTGGCATTCTGAGCTATCCGAAGAAACCATAAGCCCAAAAGACCGAGACGAGCCCAAGACTTGCGCATCCGGCGCACTCCACAGATAGAAGGCCAAAAAGAGATGAACAAAGCTGGAGAGCTGAAGAAGCCATTAGAGGATCCTTAACCTCGCGGCGCTAGTTGGAACCCCCTGTTCATCCACCCGGATTCTTCTTTTAGGGGTAGGCTTGATAGAGCCTTCGTCCTGGTGCACTCTCAGATCCTTCAACCGACGAAGTCGCTGTCCTCGCTCCTGGTCTCTGGCTAGTCCTTCCCGATTTGCATCAGTTACCCTGATCTCGCGCCGGTCCCTTTGATCTCTCCTTCCGCCCCGCCCGACCCTCCCGACCTTGAAGAAGGCGAGCTGTGTGCTCAAAACCCGGTGGCTTTTTCGGCCCCGGCCCCTTTCTCTCAGCCTCTTTCATCCACACCGACCTCTGATCGCGGGTCGTCGTCCGGTGGTCTCTCCGGCGAAGACAGTAGGTCTTTTGGATCCGAAGAGCCAGGCGCGGGCACCCGTGCGGACCTTTCGGCTTCTACCAGTCCCGAGGACGCTCCTCTGGTATCGGTGTTGAAGGGTCCCGAGGCAGTTGGTTCTCGCACATTAATTGGCCTCGCTTCTGGTGCTTCGCGTGCGCAGGATTACGACACTGATGGAGAGGTCATGCTCCATTTCCCTAGCCCAAGCCCGAAGCCAGCCTCAGTCCATGGGCTCTCCTTTAGGCCTTTCCCTCCGGCCCCCCCTTCAGCTCCCAAGCCTCCTGTCCCTCGTCCAGCTGGGTTCCAAGGGTTTATTGCTGACATTAACTCTCCACCGTTGGATGATGATTCTCTTCTTGTCGACTTTTTAAGGAAAAAAAAAGAAAAATCGCAAGAAGCTCGGTCGTCGTAAACGTCCCAATCTCGCTCTTAGTGTCAAACCTCCCAACAGGCCTCTTTGCAAGAAGGCAGAAGCCAAGCGCTTTTGGGATCTAGCTAAATCCTTGGGCTTCACTGCTAATTTTTGCGAAGACGAAGTAATCAACATGTTCGAGAACATCTCGTTATGCTGGAGTTCGTCGGCTTTTGATTTCTTTTGTATTGTTGTTGTTTGTTGGCTTCGCTCTTTGTTCTTGTCCTCGCGACCTCTGTTAGCTCGTTTTCTCTTCCCGTTACTGTATCATCTCTTTTTGAGATCTTTAGTTCTGGGTTGAATAAAACCGTTTTTTTTTGCTGATAAAAAAAAACAAAGACCACACTTGTGAAGACCAATTGCAATTAATGAGGAGATGGGAGGTGTCATCAATGTGTCTGCCACACATGGGACACATTCAAAGATCCACTGGGATTGGGAAACCTCTAGTAACTAAGAAGGATCTGGTTGGGATGGCCTCGAGAGCGACACGTCAAGCAAAAGATTGGTACTTAGGCGGAGCAGTACTTTACCAAATGGCATAAGCCCAACTAACCGAGTCCAACTCGATAGCGGTAGAAAAAGCATCAAAAGCTTTCAAAGACGAGAAACCGCGACAATCTAGAGACCAGGACAACTTGTCCGGGCGGAAAAAATCAAGATCGATGCCCAATAGAAAGGCACGGAGACCTTCTAAAGCAAGGAGCTCTCGATCTAGAAGAAGACGTCTAAAAGTGAAATTCCAACCACTGCTCGCCTTAAAATGGATAACCAACTGACCTTGATTTACTAGCAATCTAAAAAGGCGGGGAATAAAGTCGAAAGAGGAACATCTATGATCCAGGCATCCTCCTAAAAACGGATGAAACAACCTGATCCTAACACTCCTCAAACCTTGTTTGGGCCAAAAATCTCAGGAAAACGAGAATCATGAGCCAGTTGAACAATATGCCGAAGAACCAAAGATGAAGATCGATGAGCAAGCGGGAGACACGAGAGATTCCATTGAGACTCGACTCAGCCGTGACAAGTACACAACACCCTCTGTCACAAGAAAGTCCGCTCAGTGGCGAACCGCCCCACCACTTCAAGAGCAAGCTCTTGTTAACCGCCTCTAAGTTGCGAACATCAAGACCCCCTGTAAACTTAGAGCGACAAACTCTATGATTTCGTTGATAATGAGAGAGAGAAAATTGTTTTTCATCAAGAATCTCTACTTTCTAGCCTATTCTACTTTCTTTTAAGGAACTCACACCGTATGCTCTAAGACGGAGCCACAGACCTGAAAAACTCATTTTATACATGTTAGATCAGGAAGTGCCTCAACACTCCTAAAGAACACAATCAGTTAAAAGAACCGTTGGTTCAAGTTAAAGGGTGGAGTCAAAAAAATTGGTAGTTTTTCTCTGCAGTGTTCGACATATCTATACTAGTGGCCAGTTCAATGACCACACATACAATAAGGTCCTGAAGACGTACGAAACGAAAGAAACACCAAAACAATTTATCTGGAGGCATGGGTGGGAAACGGTCAGAGGAATCTAATTAGACCGAAGATTACGATACTCAAGACAAGAAGAGGACAAGGTTAGATGGTTCTAGCTCATACAACTCGTCCCAACTATCAGAATCAACTGAACACGAGTCGGAGAATTCCTATACCCACCAACGGGAGAAGGAATTAGAGCAACTGTCCAATCAACAGGACAAGGAAGCCGGGCAAAGAGCATGATACTTGAGCAAAGAAACAAGTTACTTGACATACCTGCCGAATTTGATTCGATGACAAACGAGCAACATTGTCATCCAAATATAAAACGGTACGAGACCCTGATAGCACGTACTTTTGATAGTCTAATTTCAGATAATTTCCCGAGACCACAACCAATGTAGTTAGTGTTGTAAGTCAATTGCAACTAAAAATATTTTAATTAATTAATCTGATGTATAATCCCAGCACAAGTCACACACTTACATAATTAAATAAAAACAAAATTAACCGACATCAGTAACAATAACATCCGTAGATACCCTTCTAGGAAGGTGTACCTTCGGGTTTAAGATCCATCACAAAATTCATGGAGTAAATCTTCTCCATAGTAGAAGGAAGTGCAGAAAAAGGCACCAAAACTCATGTGAAATGATGAACATCAACATCAAAGAGCTAATATATACCAACAGTCCAACTTTGAAGGTTTACTTACGCATCTTGTATCTTACTCAACCTTACCTCAGCGGATCAAATCATTGCTCATCTGATAAAAAGATCGATTCCTATTAACTGATGTTAGAAGCCATTATCTTTTTCCAACATGACCTAACAGTAGGTTTAATCGTCAAAAGTTGCACATATATTGTCTACGTGCAAATAAGTAACTTTTGTATTGTCCATTCTTTTAAACTACCATATCTTTTGACCACGGTCATCTGTTGGATTTTTCAACGAAATTACTACCCTTATGCATTGTCCACGTCCCTAATTTTCCCTCGTGTAAAAACATGGACAATATAGAAGACAGTTTTCGGCATGTAGACAATATATGAGTAACTTATATATAGTTTTGGTTACCCTCTTCGTTCTTTGCCTCATCTTGCTAAGGGGGTATTATAAATCCACAAAGTAAAACATGAATCTTTGTCCCTGTTGTTAAATACATGGATAGTCAGTTCCAGGACAGGGTCCCCATATTTATGGCTTTCATTACATCCACACTTGGGTATATGGTCAGTATGGAAGCATCCAATGTATTGAATAAAAACAAAAAAAATAACTGCAAAAAAGTACCCTGAAGTATTAACTTTTTGCAACTTGTAGCCATCCTCTTTGATGATTGCGAAAAAATAACCTAAACTTGTCTTTTTGTTGCACTTAGTATAAATTTGTTTACATGATAATTTTACCCTTGCTTAAAAATAACAATAAATCCAAATTTTCATATCCCTTAAAATTTTCTCTTTGTATAGTACAAAGAGGAAGAAAATTAAGGGATATGAAATTTTGGATTTTTTCGTCATTTTTATACAAATTACAACAAAAAACAAGATCATGATACTTTTTTGCGATTATCAAAGAATAGGGCTACAAGTTGCAAAAAATGAATACTCAAAAGGATACTTTTTTGTAATTATCCCTAAAAGCAAATAGACAGAGACATACCAAAACCAAGAAAATAATGGTTGACCCCATCTTCCATACACTTCATTAAAAAACAATGAAAAAGACAAGGGTGTGTTGACAATTTAGAACCAATAGGAAACAAACTAAGTGGAAAGAAAACACACCGCAAAGAAAACTAAGTGGTCGGAAAGGCAGCACTACATTAGTCAGACATTTTGACAAACATGGCCCTGACCTCTGGTATGTTGGATATCTGACGAAATCTGGAATAGAGAATGTACTTGTATATCCCAGTCACCGCACAATTATGAGAAAATTAAGATACCGTAGAACTCGCAAGGCAAATTGAATATCAACAGAAAATGTAAATTGAATTCTAACAGAAATAGGCTACATATTTGTCAAAGATGGCTGCTACTGTATTTGTCAAGAAATTTTGAAACTTGGGAACCTCAGTTCACACCTCCCATAGTTGATTTTCTTCACACTAATCGATGCAATCAAATAAGCGATATGCGTGCATAAATATAGGGCTCTTTATACAACTAAATACAATAGTGGTGGGTTTAAGTTGTCATTTCTGTGCACACACATATTCTCAGAATTAGAAGATGTCTAGTTTCTCAGAGATACTTTATTAGTATCTGATCAGAAAGGAAATAAATTTTATACAATGTGGAACAAAAAGAAAAAATCATGGTACTTTTTTGCAATTACAAAAAAAGAGGGCTACGAGTTATGGTACTTTTTGCGATTATCCCCTGTTATAAGATGCCAAGAGAATGATGAACCCTGTCTCTTTAGGGTACGATAGTCTCATCAAAATGGCAAACCCGAAGTTAGAGCAATGTCTTACGTGACTGTGGCTCAGTATAGCAAAATACACTATATCTAATCCATTAAAGGGAAAAGGGAGTAGAAATGTATTCCTAGTTTGAAAGCAGAAGGTAAAAAACGATCCATCTACCAAGTCAAGGGGAGTAGTTAGGTAAGACTAGAATTTTAAAGAAAGACTAAACAGAAACTACACTGATATCAAACAATTACTCTGAAGTTCGAAATAATCACTCTCACATAACAAGAAAATAGAATGAGATGTCAACAACATGATGAAGCCAACTAATTTTCAGCAATGGATACTCCCTCGCCTAAATGATAATTTAAAGTTAAGAATACCTGTCATGAAGATCCAAGAGACTGCATAAGAGGAAATGAATGCTACTCCATTGCCCAAATTTTTTCTTCTTTCTTTTGGGGTTTTTTAGTTCAATCTAGGGATAGTTGCAAAAACTTATGGTAAACTATTTCTTCTTTTTTTTTTTTTTTTTTTGCAAATGACATCCCCAAACTATTATGTCTGCAAATCAAAGGGGGTTAATTTTGCAAAAAGTCAAACGTACCCCGGCAAAACACGTACACATGAGGGTTTCAAATTGCAAAACAGGTATGATGTGAAGGGAAAACTGTCATTTCCATAAAAATATGAAGTCACCACATGACTATTGTGACTGATTTCCGTTAAAAATGCAGACTATGCAGTTGAAAGTACCCCTGCAAAAAAACGTATACACGTACAACGTGTACGGAAAAACTGTCATTTCCAACAAATGAAGTCACCACGTGACTATTGCGACTGATTTCCGTCAAAGATGCAGGGGTTAATTACCTTTTGTACCCATTTTCTATTGGTAACATACCTTTTGTACCCTTGTGTTTTGTAAGGTTCAATAACAGTCCCTCCGTTTTGGTAACTGTCATTTAGTACCTTTTATGAATTGGTCATAGATCATTTAATATCCCTTATGCATTGATAACAGAACATTTAATATCCCTTATGAATTGGTCACAGCTCATCAAAATGGCGTAAACTTGACCAAAATTTTGTCCAGAGCATTACCAATACATAAGGGATACTAAAGGTAATTAACCCAAGATGCAGACCAAAAATAGTTCACCTATTTGCAAAACGCATACAGTTCACCACAAGTTTTTGCAATTATCCCCTCAATCTACCTTAAATTGAAATAAATCATCCTGACAAGATCCCACTCTTCCTATGAGCTAAGTTCATATGAATTCCATAGCAACATACAATCTCTACCCAGTTCAATAACAAGCCCTTTCTTCTACCTCATCAGCCGCTATAACATACAAGGATAAATAAACGTATACACGTATAACATGTAGGGCAAAACTGTCATTTCCAAAAAAAACGAAGTCACCACATGACTATTGTGACTGATATCCATCAAAGATGCAGACCGAAAATAGTTCATCTATTTGCAATTATCCCTTCAATCTACCTCAAATTGAAATAAACCGTCCTGACAAGTTCCCATTCTTCCTATGAGCTAGTTCATATGAATTCCATAACAATACACAATCTCTAACCAGTTCAATAACAAGCCCTTTCTTCTACCTCATCAGCAGCTATACCATAACCCAAATTCAAATCCATTCTATTGCCTCAGAGTATGAAGCACGAACAGCAGTTGAATTAAAACGGTAACTAAAGAAGGTAAGGTCGAAGAATCTACCTGATTGCGAGAGAGCTTCCACCTCGCGGTCTCCGATTCAGTTGATGCAAGGCGGGATTTAATTCGGTTCTGCGGACCGATCTGGTCCGTCTCCGATCAATTCCCGACCTGCACCAAGCGAATTAGAGACCGCCGGGCGCTTCAATCGCCGGCGCCGGCGCCGGCGAGAGGGGGGAGAAATGGTGACGGTAATGGAAAGTGTTGAAAGGAGGGGTTAACCCTATTTTGGGGAAGAGAGGTGGGTTTGGATTTATAGAAGTGCAATCCAATCCCTTTGGACACGTCAGCAGATGACGTCACCCACTACAGCGTCACTTCAACCCAATAAATATGTAACGGTCATTAAATTTCAGGTAATATACAATTGCTTGCACCAAACCTGGGATTTTAGATGGTATTTGGGTTCCACCCTTCAAGGGGCATAAGGGCGGCTTAGCCCTTTTTTGGGGACCGGACGTCCAAGTGGATGCTCGTGATGTTCATTAACGGTACATTGATGCCACAATCACTATCCAGGGTGGGACTTTTTCCGTCTGATTGGGGTATACGGAGAGCCAAATCGAAACCGACGTCAAGATATGTGGACGAAGCTGTGACAACCAGGGCAACATGATAGACGTCAATGGATTCTCGTTGGGGATTTCAACGCCGTATTAGCATAGACGGAAACTAGGGGTGGACAAACATATCCACGGGACCTCATCACGAACTTCTAGGAGCTCCTTGAGAACATTGATGTCTTGGATATTCTGATGGAAGGACTTCCTTTCACCTGGTTTCGAGGACGTATGATTGAAACTAGGACGGAAACCAGTCTAGAATGAGTCCTGATCTCAAGGGACCAGGCATGGGAAGTCCTACCCCCGACTACTAAACACGGGGACTACTACGTTAGACTATTATCCGATCCTCCTCACACTGACACCACAAAACCGTACGTCCTGGGCGATGAAGTTCATATTCGAGTCAAATTGGACGAAGGAACCAGAATGTGGCGTGCTCGTCAAATGAGCCTGGGACGGGGGGAGCAACAGATGATATTGGCATCAGGACTGCCCATGTAGAAGAGGCACTCCAGGTCTGAGGAAGGGACGTATATCGAGCTACACTATAACAAATCAAATGACGTCAACGCCAGATTGCTACACTAAATGGACGTAAGACGGAGAGGGGGTTAACCATATGGAGACCTTCCAAATTTAGTACGAGACATCTTTGGCTCAAAATGAGACCTCTTGGAAGCAACGAGTCAAACATCACTGCGGTTCTTTAAGTAATGGATGAAACTAATGATGATCTACATCGGAACGATTTCATATCAAATAGCTTCCAAAGGCAACACAATGGATCCCATCATTCCAACAAGGTGCATCCGTCAAGGAGACCCACTATCACCATAATTGTTTCTCTTTTGTATGGAAGGCTTGTCTCGTCTCATCGAACAAGCTCAAAGGGGAGGCCAGTTACATGGGTGCCGGCTAGCGAGGGGATCCCCCTTATTACCCATCTGTTTTTTTGCAGATGATTGTTACATTATCTGCAAATCAACGACCAAAGAAGCCACACAAGTACGATTTTCGTCAACCAGTTTTGGTGCCTGGTCAGGCCAAATCCTCAGCCCCTAGAAATTGTACATGCTCTTCAGTACCAACATGGATCTGTAGATCCAACAAGCTTACTCTCAAATTCTCAATATTCCAGCAACTATAGAGGCATCCATGTACCTGGGAGTACCTAACATGGTTGAAAGAAGCAAGACACGTAGCCTGTCTTATTTGGGAGAGAAAGTTATTAAGCGTATCCGCTCTTGTGATGGTAAACTTCTCTCTTCAGCAGGCAAAGAAGTGATGATACGATCTGCGCTAACACCTATTTCCATGTACATCATGTCTATCTTTAGAGTTCTCCTATCATTACAGGTGAAATTCATGTGGCATTAGCTCGATTATGATGAAGAGCGCCAATAAATAAGAAACGACTCATTATCTAGAAGGAGAAATAAAGAGAGGATACGCATGAATGAGTCATGTAATATAGTGGAATAGTTCCATTTTCTAACTTATCGCTTTTTTTTTTTCATTTACACGTCTTATTATACTCCACCTTAACTTTTCAAAATTTATAAAAAAAAATCGAATAGATTTACGAGTCTTAACTACACTCGACTTTTTAGATTTTGTTATTTTCGATACATTTTGAAAATCTCACATCAAGACATACAAAGAAATGTCAGTACCCATTGTCACATACCATCCAACGAAAACGACACTTACATCTCTTATTCATACCCTATACACACTTACAAATTAATATCAACATCTAACATTTAAAATGGATGAATCCACATACACTACTTTTCAATCCATGTCACGGTCTCATGTACCAATCAAAGAGCTGGTTTTGTAATAAAAATCCACCATCCTTCTCCGTTAAGAAACCCGTCTCGTCGGTCAAGTGACATGTATCCTTCGCCGATTTCTGAATCGAATCGTCTTAGATAAATTAAAAAGAGTCGGTTTACTTGGACGATTTGGAGCTGCAGCGGGAGCGAATGTAGCTCCCGTTCAAGGGATGGAAACGAAGCTCACAATTAAGCACGCACGGGAACTTAACCGACCCCAGAGGCCCGACCCTCCACCGAGCCTTCGTATCACCCTTCAGCTCGAACACGATCTCGTTCCTCTTCAACGAATAGTCCACCTCCTCCATAGCGTCCGCCTCCAGCGGTACCGACGACGACCTCACCTCGTAGTTAAAATCCCTCGTCCCGTTCTTCTCCACCTCGAAGGGCCCCGCCACGAGCTGCGCGATCCTGACGCCGTGGAACGCCAGGAAGAAGCTCGTGTCGGAGAAGCTCGCGTGGGCCCTCGCGTTGTCGTTTTCGGCCCGAATGATTATTGAGACCTCGGCCTCCAGGATCCCCATGCCGTCGTACTGGATGTTGCCCAGGCGGGCGTCCAGGACGCTGACGAAGGGGACCCTGGGGTGGATCACCATGTAGCCGATGAAGACGACCATGCCGGTGATGATGACGGCGACGGCCGCCACGGCGCAGATTACGGCGGCGCACCAGACCAGGAGGTGGGTCCGGCGGGGCGTGACGGGGAGCTTTCGGGGCATTGGATTGGGTGCTCTGCAACATTCGGACAAGAAGGTTTCGGAGATTGGTTATGTTGATGTCTTAGGATGTGTGGTGCTTGGCTTCGGTTGGTGGGGAAGGTTTGGTATCTTCGTTGGTCTGGATTTGAAACCTTTGTGGTCTCTTTGTCTGGTTATGTGCAAGTGTTGCTTTGATTGTATAAACTTTTTTTTTTTTTGAAAGGGAAGATTCATTAAAATTAATGAACCTTACATGTAAGCAACACAAGCGGTGCATCCACCGGTCGATCCTGGACATCTAAGAAGCGATCAGTGCGATGATAACTCTCACTAAAAACGACGCAGTGCTTAGTCAAACAAGATTTTATATACTTAATGATGTATACATATGTTCTTTCTGGCTTTCCCTGTCCAGGAATCTCAACCATCTTTTATATCATTTGAGTGACACAAAAGCAAAATACCAAACTTGTACTCCTGCTCTATGCCAACCTTCACTTTATTTTTCTTTTCTTTTTTGGAGCGGTTTGAGGATATGGAGAGCACCCACATTGGGTAGTTTTATTTTGTAGATGTCGAACGTCAGTGTCGATAGATTACGCTTGTCGTTAACGTCGATGTAGGACGTAGAAGGCGATATCGACGTCTTGATGTCAGTGTCGAAATCGGCATCTCGAAACAATAGAGATGTCGATTTCTCCGCAACCAATAGTTGGCTGCCATGTGGCAACGGAAATTTTGGAAGAAGATGCAGAAGAGGACTACAAATCTCGTTATAAAAGAAGAAGAAGAACAGAAGAGGATGACTATAATATAGACAACGAATATCTAGGTAAAGAAGATTATTTTGATGAAGATAAAAATAGTTTAAGTAATTTCGACAAGACTGTTCTCTAACATTTGTTTATGAAACGTAGGACATAGGCATTATTATTTGAATTGTCTTAAAATAAAATGCATCTGGTATAGAGAAATCGAATCACAGAAGAACATGCATAGAATGAGCCTTTTCAACTAATCAATGTGGGCACCGTTTACTGTACGAGGGACTAATTTGAGTTTAACATCCTCAAACGATAAAATAATGAATTGACATTCCTCAAAAATGTGCCCCACAGGTGAGGATAAGGGGAGGTATCCTCTAAAATCAATCTCACCACATACTGAGCATCACTCCGCACAAGCACTCTGGACCATCCATGTATCTGTATCCAGCTGAGGGCTCAGGGCATTGCAATAGCCTACATAAATTCAGGGCTGTGGATCCTTGGCAGCGTGCCATTTCCCCCATCCAAAGTGTACCCCCGATAGTCCCTACAAATAAAGCTCCGTTTTATTTGGTAGGTATCCGAGAACACTGTCTCATCCACATTGATCGTGATCCAACTATGAATGTGGCTTCGAACAGTAGCATCTATAGTCTCAACTGATTGTGGGGTTTGGTCCTACACTATATATCTTTTGTGGCTTTTCATATTTCTCCCAATGTCATGGCCAGCCAACATTTAGTCAACATGTCCAGGAGAACCATAACAATTATCCACTAACTTTTAAAAGTATGATCCAGAATTCCTTTGTAACCCAACAATGAAGGAGAAGATGGGAGGTGTATTCCCGATCACCTTTGAACATAGGGCATTCCTCTAATATGGGAACAAATTTCGTTCGGAGATTGATAGCTGCTTGTAACGTCCCTGATAAAGCCCTCCACATAAAAAAGAACCTTGATACGAGGTTGGATATCAAGGTCCCACCTGACAATCCAGATTGAGGCCCCTCCTGATGGTAACCACCGACCAAAGTAGGACAATGCCCCCATTCTGCCCTTCTTCCGGTAAACCTGTACCCCTGTAAAAGCCCAAATTTCATCGTAGAAGAGCTAGACGTGATCAGGGGTGCCGGGATTCGAAATGATACGTTTCAGTCAGAAATAAGACATCCGACTTTAAACGCAAAATCAGGTCCTTGAGTTGTTGTTCATTCCGATCCTCCCCAAGACCACGACAGTTCCATACCAGAAATGACACCATAAAAGCATCAACAAAACCACAGATGCAGAAAAACACAGAGGGGAAAACCGTATTGTAATCGGATTCCAAAAGGGGAAATATCGACGTACCTTTTTGGGCCAAAAAAGGTTGGATGGCGATTGGATCGTGACTCAGAGAAGCCCAGAACAGTCATAATCCCGCCACAGACAGCGGAGGCCTAACTGCGATGGTGACGGTAGGCAACAGTGAAGCCCTAATTGCGGCTTAGATGCAGTCTCTCAGACTCGGCTCTTTGTGATTTAATTCGTACAGTGACGTTTTGTTTGTTGTGAGGAAGATGTTTCTCCAACTTTAAATTAATGTTTAATATACAATGTTTCATTTCTGCAGCTCCTGCCTCAACGGCCTTCTCTCTCTTGTCCTAATAAAATTAACAGAACTCGACACCTAATCGGCCATCTGAGACTTGGAGAGGAACCATAGAGGTCGATACATACAAATCCATCTAAGCAATGCACCAAATATATAAAGAAGATGCAGTATGCAGAAAGCTTTTAACAACTCACAACACTAAAGAATATACGAATGACATGATAATACTCATATTCCAGAACGTATATTTCATTGCGGGTAGATTCTCGGTGTACAATATAACATGAGTTGTAGCTAGCGAACATATTCAATAACTGTTAGAACAAAAAAAAAGAGTATGTACCAGTCAACAATGGAGTACAAGCTATCAAATCTGGTTACCCGCTGAAGTAAGGTAGACGAAAGAATGACTAGTACCTCTTCTCTGCATACGAAAACCTGCCTAAACTTTCACTGGATGTGTCTCGGCCAGTTGAGAATTGAGGTCTTCTCTAGACTGTGACCTTCTGCTTTGAAGACGCATCTGGCTTCTGTGAGGAGACCAAAACGAAGCCATGCTACTATTATTGTCGAATGGCATCTGCGCCAAGCTACTCGACGAATAACTATGTGAAAAACCGCTTGTTGGTGGGTATGGGGAAGACTCCATGAGCTGGATGCCGCTCCCACTAACACCATTCCCCAATCCAAACGGTCTTTGTTGGGAGCCCGACACTGTTGGACTCAGCGGCATCTTTACTCTTCCATCTCCTGAAAACCGATATTAATTATAAGGTGAGAGAAAATATAAGATAACGTGTGACAAGAAATAACAAACTTAATAGGAAATGTGCACATGGATTCTTTTCTTTTTTTTTTATCAGCAAGAAAGCGCGGAAATTTTACTCTATCCTAGTCTAATTTCTAACCTAACCTCCACCCACACCTGCTCCCAACCAGATGTACTCACTGGGTTTCGAACCACCAGGCCAACCCAAGTGGGCGATCTGTGAACATGGATTCTTTCTGTTTTTTGATCAGCAAGAAAGCGGGGAAATGCTACTCTAGACCTAGTCTAATAGTAATTTCTAACCTAACATCCACCCACACCTGCTCCCGAGCAGACGTACCCACTGGGTTTCGAGCCTCTGACCACCAGGCCAACACAAGAGGGTGATCTATGCACATGGATTCTTTCCTTTCTTCTATCCTTCATTGACAATAAGAGTGGGGTTTTCAATCCAATAGTGTAAAAAGGTATTGTGAAAACGAGGATTCTAAGTAATTAATCCTAGCATTGGATATATGTGACGAATGCTATAGCTGTCAATCTGCCATAGCATTCGTCACATATCTCTCTCTAAGGTCACTTTAAGTGGAGTATGCCATGACACGCTCAAAATGTGTGCAATAATATTTTACGTTCAGTACAAGATAGCAAGTCAAAATTGATAAGTGGCAATCAAAGCCAAGCTCTTTAGAAAAGGGGAAATTATATAGTAAAAATAACTTTCAACTGACATCCAAAAGTTGCAACACCTTTAAGATGGAAAGTGAAACAAACTTTGAGCACAAATGTAAGTTTCTATTTTCATTCAGTGAATAAGTATGTTTCCATTAATATGCTATGAACTGTCAATTGAGCTAGACGAACCTTATAGGTATCAGAAGAAAAAAAAGAGTTTGACGATGGTTTAAATTTTTTTTTTTCAAGGAAATTCTTGTACAACTATTACAGCTAAGTTTATTTCAATCTGGTTATTGTCTCGCATCATACAAAATATCCCATCTACATTTCAGATTGTTGGGGTTTAACACAATCTAGGTCCATTCGCAGGTACACAATTTGATTAACCAAATGCTGGTATATGCAAAAAAAAAAAAAAAAAAAAACCTTGCATGAAAATAGAAGAGCTCGAAAGAAAGGTTTATTATCTCCTAAATGAAGAATCTTAACTATGGTAACAAGCAATGCATATAAACAATTGTTGCAGATATTTAGAAGTAAAATCGAAACATATCAAGAGCTGTTCCCCCAAGTCTTATAGATCTTACCTGAGCTGATAGGACTCCAATGCTGGAACCGAAAAGCAGAAGGAATATTAAGACCAGATGCAGGTGATGCACTATTCTGCCTGTAGATTGGGATATATGACCTCCTGAAAAATCTAGGCAGGCAATTGCCGACACACAACAGAGCGCAAACCAAGAAAAACAATGATACGGACAAAATGGCCATAAGAACTATAGGATTAATCTTCATTTGGAACAACTGATAACTCCGAAGCCCCATTCTGGTTGAAGATGCCTTCCCAGCTTCCAACAGGGCAACCCCAAGTGTCCACGTTATACTGCCAGAACCAATAATAATTTGTTTATCTTTGATTCCCAAACCCTCTCTTAACAGTAAGACAATGTATGGTGCCCTGAAGCAGTATTGTTCGATAAAGGGCTGTGGAGGAACACTACTCTTTGCAACTTCCCATGTTCTTTTGCAGAAATCACGACCTTTCTCTAGTACATCATCAAGAGTTCCTTCTGATGTCAGGTTAAAAAATCGATACACAACAAAAAAGCCTGACATTCCATAAAATTGACCGTAAGGACGAGGCAAGCTATTAGGAAGAGCACAAGGTTGTGAATTACAATCAACTCCGGGGGCCACATTTGACCATTCAGATAAATTTACAGCAACTTTTGCAAGTGCATTGCATTTTTCCCAATTTGGAACACCAACGAGATTAACGGGAATTCTTACTTTAACTCCTTTGCCTGCATTTCGCCCTCCAATCATAGGGCTCACTCCTTCAGGGTAATCGGAAGCACACTGTGAACAGGAGTACTTCTCCTTATATCCAGAGTGCAAACAAGGATGCTTAAGTTCTACATTTCCATTGCTTATATCAGCTTTTTTGTTTTCTGGAAGGCTTCTAAAGAGTTGAGTCACAGACTTATCAAACGCATCATTCAGACCATAGCCTGAGAGAGAATAAGCATTCAGATGGTGGTTAACCGGGCCAATTTGAAGGTTTAAGCTAGTGTCATTATGCAAATCTTCATCGGTCTCAAATGTTACCTGCAACGATGATCCACCCAAATCAAGTGCACCAAATGTTGCTTTTCTTGGTATGCTCCCCAGCATACCAGTGTGATAATTGAGAGCTACCCAACCAAAATAAGCTTCCTCCATACCACTTATAATCTTAATCCAGTCTCTCTGACAAACAAAAGAAGAGCTCTTCAGTATGGACCACGCAGTGTCTAGAAGCCATTTTGAATCAGCACTTGGAAGCCTGCGAACTCCAGCTGTGGCATAAAGGAAGAGAGATGTAGTTTTATGGGCATGCTTGGGAATTTGCTTCTCCGCCCACCGAAGTAGTGGTTTTATTGCAGTCCTCAGGCCAGACACATTATGCACCAACTTATCAAAACCAGGCTCAGTTTCCATTCGATCATAAGCCCGCCCATTATTAGATTTGCCGCGAGCACCTGTAAAAGATTTCAGAACAAAAGGGAGATTTCCTTCTTTCCCGTGGTTTATCGACGCCTCATATACATAAACTCGAGTTCCAGTACTTCCACAATCGAGTACAACATAGAATTTGGACCCTTCTTGAGACCAATTAGAATAACAGTATGCCACAATCATATACACTAGAAGAGCTAACAACAATAAGCACAAGAGCCCCAATATCACCCGCATCCATTTCCTCCGGACAAACGAGGTACCTCCAAGAAACCCCTTATCCTTTGAAAAACTTGAAACAGCATTTTCATTCTGCAAAGGATGCAGTTGTTTTGTATGGGACAAATTCTTATCAATTCCAAGGCTGGGATCCCGATCAACTCGTTGATACGCTGAAAAGTCTTGTAAAGAAGAAGAGAGCCTCATATTTTGTTTGCGTCCAGAGTAGGCAAAACCCAAACCATGGGCAGCAGAATCTACCGGCGGCGGCGACGATCCAGGCAGCACATACGGAGCAGTAGACTGGGGAGCTGAAAAGCGGCTCGATGCAGCAGAAAAGATTTCTGCAATTTTACTAAATGCCATTTCTTTCTATGTTCAGAAGTTTTATAAGCTCACAGATAAGACAATATTACACTTCACAAGTCGTGACACCCAATATTTCAAACGGGTGTCTCCTAGTATGTTTCAACTATATTACCGATGCCATGTCAAGAGCCATCGGATCCCAACATCGAATGCAGCTATCAGCTTAACACAAATCCTGCATGAATTAAAAATAAATTGAAACAACACACAAAAAGATGCAAACCCAATTCATTTGAAAATAAATCAAAAACAAAACCCACATTTATATTCATTCATAACAAATTCACAATACTATTTAGACATGTAAACATACTTATGCTCTCAATCATTCCACATTCTTCATCTCAAAACTATTGCAAATATAATGCTTTCAACTCCAAATGCACATATTAGGTACACAATCAATCCAAAAGCTCCTTTTCAAAAGAATCTTCCTTTTCCACTATTCGATTACACAGGAAAGATTGCTAGAACAAAACCGCTAAATAGAGAATCTGGGTATACCTGTTCGTGAGCAGAGATCAAATGGCTGATGCGAACCCAGATGGGTTATTTCATAAAACAATTTACGCGGATCTACTTCCCCTCGATTATCGTCCAAAACCCAGTTCAGACCCAGATCCGAGCCGAAGACGGAGAGCAGAAGCGAAAGGGCCTGCACCGATATCCGCGGCGACGATACCGTAATCGCTCGATCGAACAAACACCTATTGGATCCGACACGATCTACTCCAAAACCGGAGCTTTCTAATTGAACCCCAAACCCCCATTTCGGAGGAGAAGACGAAGAAGAAGAAACCCTAATCCCGAGCCGGAGAGACTCGCCTGAAAGCGAGATCGCGTCGTCTTCTACACGGAGTCGTAATGGGAAGAACCGTTGGTCCTTTTCTGTTCTAACTCGGTTGTTGATGGTGATGATGATGCATTTCGGCTCTGCTCCTTAATTCGATTTTTATATATATTTTGACTATCATTTTAATTCAAAATCCATTTTTTTCCTTCTAATTAAACTCAACCTTCAATGAACAAGATCTCAATTTTTAGAAACTCACACAAATGTTTAGATTTTAAAAGTTACAAATAAGGTTGAGGATAAAAATCGTGGAACTGAGTCGACGAGGGCAACCCGCTTTATTTTGGGTAGGATTTTTATACACAAAACCGACACATCGAATGTATTTCTGATAGTATTTTATCCTCAATTTGCATATATTGAATGATGTTTATTTACTCGGTACCAAATGATGTTTATGATAACCTTATTTATTATAAAATAAGGGTACAATGGTAATTTCTTTTATTAAAGTCATAAGATTGATATAAATAAAGTCAAATTGTCAAAATCGTCATTTTATTTTCAACTAACTGTCACATGGCTAATAGAAAAGAATATTTCGTCCATTTTCAATAACAGAATCGCGTGACCAATGCTGTATGTATATCATATGTGATTTTACAAACATTAGCAGTGAAATATTCGTGACCAATACTTTCAATATTTAACCCTACTTATTATATAACAATGGAATATAATCAATCATATACGTCCTTTTGAAAATCGTATGTTGCACTCTTTTTCCTTTTTACGATATCACAAATACATCTCAATAATCCATTCCATAGATAAAGAAAGGTGGAGCTTGGTATCCAAAGTTGACCCAAACACATCACAATATTTTCAATAATCCATTTTGGATAGTCCTAACTTTACATCAATGTTGTTATTGGTTGATACAAAACACTCAAATTCACACACACCCATTACAAGCCCATGCAAGTCCCTGTGATGAATGTATAACCCAACTGATTTCAGAAGACATACTGTGAAGTGTGGGTTATGTTTTTCAGTCATCAAATGACAGCACAAACCTATACAGTAACCCTTTTCTGCGGCCACCGTCACGAACTGGGCAGAGCATGAGCAATCCCTCTTGCAGAGATCATCATCGACTAGTTCTCAGATCTCGTGCCTGGCTAGGCCATACCCCTTACGCGTCTGGAAGGGCACGGCGAGCCAACGAGGAATCTTCATCCTTCTTGTCCAGAATGCACGCTGCTGGCGGCGCTAAGCTGTTCAAAGACAACCAAAAGAGACATGAGTGACTGAAACTTTTTGTGCAACAACAATGACTCTAACCTGCTTACTGAAACTATAGATCGCATGGACAAGGAATCAGTGTGGTGATTAAACGTCTATAGATGTTAACTACTAGAGTGGTTTTTTGCAATTTGTAAACCTCTTCTTTGATAATTGCAAAAAAATGCCATGAACTTTGTTTTTGTTGCACTTTGTATAAATTTGTTTCAAATGATGATTTACCCTTCAAAAATTAAATTCAATAATAATAATTGAAGAAAAAAAAATCCAAATTTTCATATCCCTTAGATTTCTTACTCTTCGTATGGTACAAAGAGGAAGAAAATTAAGGGATATGAAAATCGTCACTTTTATTTAAATTGCAATAAAAGACAAGTTCATGGTACTTTTTTTGCAACTATCAAAGAAGAGGGCTACAATTTGCAAAAAGTGAATACTTCAGGGTACTTTTTTGACATTATTCCGCTCCAAAACTAAGCTAGCAACCTCATTCACAGTTGACAAAAAAATTCTATTGGTGAGTAATACGGACTGAATTAAAGTTCGAAATGCATGAAAATAGAAGAGAAAGGCAGCAATATGGATAAGCAGTTAGCGTTACCAGAAGCACCGCAGCTGTGCTTTTCAGTTTCATTCCTAGCTTCTTTCTCATGATCAACAGAGTGAGAGCTTCTTTCCTCCTCTTCATGATCAACAGATTGAGAGCTTCTTTCCTCCTCTTCATGTTGGAGATCTCTTGCTACATTGCTCCTTGGATCGGCTTGGGTTTCTTCATCGTCCTGATTTTGAGAAGACGTATCAGCAGCAGAAGTTTCACTTTCATCTGTAGAATCGGGCGTTTCAGGTGAAGGTTTAGCAGAAACTAGGAGGGAGAGGCGGCAGAGCGGGCAGGTACTGTGGATGGCAAGCCAGTGATCGATGCAGTCCATGTGAAACGCATGGCCACATGAAGGTATTTGTTGTAGCTTGTCCTCAGCTTGGTAATCTCCGAGGCATACTGAACATCTGTTGCAGTAACGAAAAAGCATAATGAGGGGAGTTTTCTAAATTGTGGGGGTAAAATCGTTATTTTTATACAAAGAGCAACAAAAAGGACAAGTTCAAGGAACTTTTTGCAATTAACAAAGAAGAGGGCTACAAGTTGCAAAAAGTGAACACCCCAGGGTACTTTTTTGCAATTATTCCTATTATTATTGTTGAGTTTTATTGTGATTTTCAAATCTTAAAACCATAATTACAAAATATGCAGTAAAGCAACCATAAGAGTTAAACACATCCACACTAGTTAGTTTCTGAACTTACAACAGTGATACATATCTTTAACCTGACACTATTACATTGACTTCTCTAATTCAAATCAAATTGTTAAGAGAAGTTTTACTTCAAAAATGCCAGCTTTATCAGTTAGATTAACAGTACCATCACGTTTCTACCAGAAAGAAAAAAAAACTATATGATCAGGTACTATACATTGCTAGCCATTACAAAAATTCCCATTACATCAAATAGTAATCCAAACACCACCCACCCTTAATGTTCTATATGCCGCTTTTCCCTCCTTTTTTTCTAGAAAGTCGGAAAACATTATTTACATACCCATTGTGACCTTTCGCTAGCAATAACACACTATCACCTTTCGTATTAATAAAAAAACACCCGGATACACACGGAAAAGGTGATGGTTTTATCGGAAACACACTGTCTGTCAGCAAGAACGCCTCACCTAGACCGTGTTTATGATGTTACCCTCAATTCTAATCTACCAAACAACCCACAATCAATTACGTTCTAATCGACATCAATTCACTGAATCAAGCACAAATGAAGGAAAAAAAAGATACAGACTATATCACCAATGACATTGACAAGAATAGTAATCACTACAAAAAACTCACAGCGTATCTTTAATAGAGAAGCTCTCATTGAAAATGATAATGGGAAGCATCTCCCTAACCTCCTTCTTCAACCCCAACTCCATCTGCAAATCCACCAACAACACAAACATAAGCACAAAATGCACTAGATTAACAATTGACAAACAAACGAAATCCTAATACTAAATTTACCCTGGAGATGTCATTGTTGCTGTCCAATGTTGGTCTCATCCTGAGAGACGACCAATCAACCCTTCTCCTGCGAAGATAGAACAAGTAGAACAGAAAGAGGAGCACAAAGGTGAAGAAGATTGGGACTGAGAAGATGAAAGCTTGGTAAAGCTTGAGCTCAGCTGAAGCAGCTGTGGTGCAACAAGGAGTAGGTGGCTCTGAATACTTACGAGACATCTCAAAATTGGGTCAAAATCAACGACCTGCAATGCAATCAAAAAACCCATAAAAACCCAGAAAATAAAAAATCAGCACAGATCGAAATGGGGACTTAGAACTACTGTTTTCGAAGAAAAAACCCAGAAATCGAAATGGGTTTTTGGAAGAAGCAAGACACAAATCGACCCTTTAACCAGTAGCTCAAAGACATTACCAAGGTGGTTCCTTTCTCCAATGGTGCACGAGAAAAATCAACAGAAAATCCGGGAAAATGCGGGTTTTTGAAGCGAGATCCAAACAGAAAATCGGAAAACAAAACAACCCAAAACGGAGATCGAATCTGAAACTGCAACAAAGAGGAGGATTAGATCAACAAACCCAAACCCAGAGTTGCATTGAGGAGCTCCTCCAATGGCGGTTCCAAGCAGGTGCGGTAGGTGAGATAGAGATGAGAAATGGAGAAGAAAGAGACATTGAAAATCGAAGGTCCAAAGAGGCTCTACTTATAATACTATAATACTACACACTGCTCGAGATTTGTACGGTAGCAGAGAAGAGGATATTTGAACATGGGGATGGTTTTGGTTAGGCTGTGCTTGTAAGCTGTAACACCACGTCTCTTTTTCTAAAATAAAGATTCTTTAAACGAAACAGACGTTAGGGACGAGAACAAACGAGCGTTGTATTCATCAATCGTTCACGGAAACTCGAGAAAACGATCAGTAAGATAATAGCTCCTTGGGTTAAATATTGAAACTTACTCTTAAGTATTGGTCACGAACACTACACTACTCACGTTTTCAAAATGAACACTACACTACCCTTAAATATTGGTCACGCGATTTTGTTAGTAAAAATGGACGGAATTTTCCATTCCGTTAGTCATATGATCTCAAGTGTCATATAGTGGATGGTAAAATGACGTTTTTTTGCCCTTAAGTATTAGACCTCTATACATTTTATAAGGAACCACAACGAGGGTACAATGGTAATGTTCCTTATAAAATGTGTAGATGTCATATAATTAAGAGAAAACGTCATTTTACCATCCATTATATGACACTTGAGGTCATATGACTAACGGAATGGAAAATTTCGTCCATTTTTACTAACAAAATCGTGTGACCAATACTTAAGGGTAGTGTAGTGTTCATTTTGAAAATGTGGGTAGTATAGTGTTCGTGACCAATACTTAAGAGTAAGTTTTGATATTTAACCCTAGCTCCTTTACAGGACGACATAGTGCCTTGACAACTAACAATCAGGTCGTTCTTTCTTAACGAGGTTTCGAAAAAAACCGTTGATAGAAAGACACAACTGATCACACCACTAAAAGTGACAACCACACGTAATGAAAACCCATCAATCAAAAACAAGTCTTTAACAACAAGGTTTCGAAACATCTCAATCTCCAGATACAATAATATTAAAATCTTCTATATAAATGTATGTTTAAATGAGCTAAATTGATCTTAAATCACTCCCACCTTTCTTCCGTGAACAAGGAAATATCCCATTTGTATGCCTTTCTGGTAACATATATTCAAATTGTCAAGACTGGTTTTCTTTTTAAATGACTTGTGTCAACCTCTGAAGATAAGTTCGTGTTTCATGGTGTGGAAGTAACATCGTTTAGCATACATGCATGTAAGGTTTAGTGTCTTTTCATGGTGTTTTGATTCTCAATGTTTGAAGAGTGGCGATATTTGCATCGTCTTATAGCATTTACAGTGGGCAAAATTTGAGGGATAGTGTAGCCCCAACACCGACGCAATAAAAGAAGAGACGATATAACATACGACGTAACAGGAACAATACAATAGCTTGTCTATTGTTAGAGCATCTCCACTGATTTGACATTACTAGTGTCAAGGAGCCAAGTTATGAGGTGTTTTTTGACTTCCTGACATGATTTCTTGACATGGCATCTCCAATGATTTGACACTACTAGTGTCAAGGAACCATGGTTTGTAGTTGTTTTCAAGCAAAATAATACTTCTCTCTCCTCTAAATTACCCCTACCACGACGTCGGTTCGTTGCAGGATTTTGCAACGACACCTTGACACGCCGCCCCTGACACGATCTCTTGACACGACCAGCCGTGTCAGCTAGTCCTGTCGGAGCCGTGCAGCGTCTGCAACGCCTCCCAGACACGACCTGCTGGAGGTGCTCTTATTGTGTTAAGTTATTGAGTCGGGGTGGCGCATCGAGACCTAGCAACCACGTGGTGCCAACTGTCACCTCACTCTACCAGTCTGATGTTGTCGCGTGACTACAATCTACCAGTAAAGAATTTAGTAGCAGTTTCTGAGGTTTGGAGTACGGGTGGGAATTGGGCTTCCCGAGGGCTCCAAGAGGTCGAAAAGTAAGGTTGCATGATGAGTTGTTAGGATTACTAAATCCGGTAAGACTCAGGGATAAGATTAAGGGCACTTGTGCTTGGGTGGGAGATGATAAGGGGTATACAATCGGGAGGTGCTTTAGAGCTTTAAGCAACAAGAGTTCGAAGTTGGCTTGGGCGTCTCCCGCCCAAGATAGGAGTTTTTGTTTGGCTTTGTTACCACGATGTTGTCCCTACTTCAGTTTTCTTGGAAAGTCGTTGGATTCCTATCCCGATCCAGAAATGTTGGTATTATTTATGTGGCCTACATTTTGAGGATGCCCTATATTTGTTGATTTCAGTGTAGTTTTGTGTAGCTTGTATGGGTCAGTGTCATAAGTGTTGGGGATTGAGGTGGTCTTGTCTTTCGAGTGTGCAAGCGCTTTTGGTCTCTTGGCTGGATCATATCTCGAGATAGATGGTGTATGAGGTTATGGACCATATCCGTGGTCTTGTTTTGTGGAAGATATGGTTGGCTCGAAACGGCCTGGTATTTAAGGGTGAAGTTACCAAGTGGAGCGGGTGCTCATGAAAGTGCAAGTAGCGGTCTTTGAAGTTAGGAGGTCTTATGCCCAGTTTATTGACGGTTCTTATTTTGGAGTGGTGTAGATATCCGTTCTTAAGTTGCAGGAGCTCCATTCGATCCAAAACCGGAAGGCCGTGGTTATGAGCTCTTGTGTGTTATGCTTGGCTTTTGAGCCTTTTGCATTGTACAATTGCTTTATTGCGGTTTTTGTCTTGTTGCTAAGACGTTTGTTGCTTTCAGTCTTTTTGGGCTGAATTGTGTAATTCTTGATTATAGTTTGCCTTCGTGTAGACTGTATTTTTTCTCACATCGAGAACAAGACTTTTATAAAACTTCTCTGATAAAAAAACAGACTCAAAACGGACACCCCTCAATAAACGACTCTGTTCGCTAAACACTGAACAAAAACACATCATCAAAACTTTCAGAGATCATAGTTATTGATTTTAAAGTGTACCCAACGAGAATAATACTAAGTTTATCCATTAGCAATGGAAAGATCCTTACTTAAGTTACAATAAATTAATCAAATGTGAGCAACACGACATGATTTTGGATGTAGTAACCTCAAATATCATTAGTCATAATCCCCAACATTTTTTTAATTAGATTTAATTAAATCAATAAGATGCCCAATTAAAATTAGAAGAGGCGGCATGAAACATACAAAAACATTTCTTCTCCACATCGCAATCTGCAACACAACAATATTTGTATTACTAATTAATCATGATTATGATACAATCGAAAAGGACGTTCGTACAAAGGGGAAAACCCTAGTTGTCATGGCTCCATCCTCTCTCTCTTCACGTCGCCGTCGTCACCGCCGTCCACGGCTCCACCTTCTCTTGCCCCACGCCGTCGTCACCGTTCACGGATCCGCCCTCTCTCTCTCCACGTCGCTGCCACCGTCCACGGATCAGCCCTCTCTCTCTCCACTTCGCCGCCTCCATCCACGGATCTAGCCCCTCTCTCCCCACGTCGTCGCCATCATCAACGTTGTGCAAGCATCGATCTGGCCGACTGTGCATCTGCCCCAAGCAGCTCTCGGATAGGCTCAACCAAAGCCGAGCAACCACGCTGCCGTCACCGGAGCGTTCCGGGAGGGTCACTGGATTTGGGATCCGGGAGGAGGGACGTTAGGCCGGGATCTGTATCCACGACACCAAAAGCCGGTCACCTCGAGACTGGACGACCCATTTTGGGTCGATCCGATGATGATCAATCTGCTTCTACGTGAAGTATCGGTGAAATCACATTCGAAGCACCAGGCGCATGCTCCGTCCTCCGCCTCACAATTAAAGATTCAAGCGACTCAAGTCGATGAGTTAGCAATACCAGAATGCTCCACTACGACAGTTACAGGGTTCAGAAGAACTGACATCACAGTCTCTCTAGGTTAATATATTCGTTTTTCTGTTTTATTGTGGTCTTTATGATCAGCTATACAAAAAACGATCACGAATATGAGTCCAAGTACACTAGAACCCTTACGAAAATTTCAGATATATACTGAAACTCAAGGTCAGACACCCAAGTTATGGTTATGATTTTTGTCATGATTAATAAAAATCATGATTATGATTAGTATTAGCATCATTAATAACATTATCATCACGAAGATTAATTATATAAAAAAAATGGAACCATGTGCTTTCTTTTCTTTACGAACAAGTACGCACCAACAACAATGTTTATTATATTGATTTAATATTTAGGGACTTGACCGAACCGAACTATTCATTTAAATTTTATAGTTTTATTTTTAAATTTACCACTAGGCATTTTTTTATGCTTGGGTACCAAACTAATTATGAAATTTACATTGCAGGCCAGCTGTTGAAAAATATAATATTATTTTTATCAGACTTATCGGTTTGATGAAGTCAAGTCCTTCGAATTTGTTTAATAGGAACGAAAATCTTATTTAAAGCATCTATTGTGATAATCGTCTTAGTTCAGCTGAAATTGGGATGAATAGTTGTCACTTTTGTACTAAAGATCGCTTCAATCGGAACGAATTGGGGACGAGTGCTTAGCTAGTTGAGAAAGTAAAGAGAAAGTATAACGAAAGGCGGGCGAATTGATCAAGATCCGGGAACTACCGTCCCCACACGATGTAACATTATCGACTATACATTCTCTCTTTACCATATAAACTTTTCTCCTTTATCGTTCACACAAAGTTGATAATGGCACAGATGATTATCAAAAATTCCAATGGAACGAAATCTTAAGTTAAAGAGGATCAGTGTTCTGTTAGGGTTTTTGTTTTGATAGTTTTTCTGTCGTCTTATGGGACGATTGTGGGTTAGTAATAAAAACTTTAGCTTGTCTTAGGACTGTTTTGAGTTTCGGCATATTAGCCTTATCACTTCCACGTTTTAAGTTGTAGTCAAAACTCTTTCCCTCTACCTTTACTCTAGTATTGATAGTCTTATCAGTGATATTCAGTCCTCTTGCATCGATGGTCACCAGCTGGTTGATAGTGTGATGGTGGCTAACGAGGTACTGGATGATATTTTCCATAAGAAAAGGCGTGTGAGCTTAGTGAAGCTTGTTTTTGAGAAAATATTTGATAAGGTCGATTGGTTGTATCTTAAGTAGGTGATGATTGCTATGGGTTTTGGATCTCGTTTGACTATGTGTATTTTTGTTTGTCTTCAGGGATACTCCATTGTTCTTATCAATGGATCCCCGTTCTTTGAGGCATTCGGCCTTCATCAGTTCTTTGAACTCAATATTAGATTGAGCTTATACAATCGAGTTTGGGTTGGAGCTGACATATGTGCCTCTCACCTTCAGTTTGGGCATATCACTTTACTGTTTCTGGAGGCAGATCCCATGCGGCTTTATCACGTCTACTTGTTGCTACATTGTTTTGAGTTGATATTGTGGTTGCAAACTAACTTTGACAAATTGATACTTCCAACCTTTGGTATCGATACGTTCTCCAGCTTTGTTCTTTCCTCGGCATTGAATTGCGACTTGGGTCACCTTCTCTTAACTTATATAGGGTTTTAGCTTGAAGCTAACTCAAGGCTTTTCTCATTTTGGAGCCGGATTATTGTCAAGTTTCGAGCGAGACTTGGAGTGTGACAAGCTCGCCTTTTCTTTTGAGGTTCGTCTCCAACCGGGAGTTGTTTAACAAAAGTTGATTGGGATAAAGTACGTTGTTCCAAGTTTACAGGGATTTTGGTGTCCGCAACCTGAAAGTGGTCAACAAAAACTTGCTCTTGAAGAGATGGTGGCGGGTTGTTACAAAGCCGACTATACAAAAAGAGATATCGCAAAATCGAGAACATGTCCTCAATCAACGTAGCTTTCGCGTACAACTGTCCATTTGACCCAACAAATGAAGATTGAACACAAACAATCCGTAAACGTAGAAAAATATGTAAAAAAACGAGAAAAAGACAAGGAAATAGATAAGTCAAAAAAACGAAGAAGAATCGTGTGTTGTTGTCCGGACAGTGCATGCCTTACGTTAGGATATCCGAGCGGATATGATTTTCGTTATATCTTTCCCAAACAAGATGGGACCGCGCGGCGGCTCGATTCACACACAATATCTTCGCAACTCAAGTCAATATATTGTGAAAATGATTTTTTTTATTTAAATATCGAAGATATAAAATGCTAAATATCATTATTAAATAATAGCATTTTCAGTAAGATGTGAGCAACATGATTTACAAGGAACCAACGATGTACACAACATATATATACAAATATATTTGTAGGGTCAGAGGCCGAGGTCGGGGGGACGCGGGGGCAAGTACCCTTTCGAATACTATATTTCTTTATTTTATAATTAGTTTATGTTTTTTCATTATTTAGTTTTCATGATTTCTGTTCTCCCAGGACCAGTCCTCGATGCTGAGGCGGCGTATCATCCCTTTCGGCGGAGCTTCTACCCCGCCTGAGACTTGTCGTCCCAAATAGTTGTCGACGCCTCCCTTTTCAGTGCTCTAGCAACTGCGCTCCCACGGGCCATGGGCGCTGAAACCTCAACATCTCGCGCTCTTGGATGTGCGTGTCATCCACCTTCAAACCCACCACGCTCCAGCAACAGGGGGTCAGCAGTCGAATCAGCAAAGAGCTGATCACCACCCGGCCCCTGCCAAATCTTCGCGTGTACAAAAGTCGGGTGGTATGGGCTGGACCACCCAGGGAGGCCTATCACGGGCGACTGGCTGGTGTACCAGGTTGAAAATCGGAGACCCTGATTAGGCATCGGGTCCATTGTTACGCGGGTTCCCCTTCCTCGAGACAACCTAGCATTAGGTATCGGGTCCATTGTCAGCGGGATTGGGGCAGTTGCCTCCAGTTCCCAGTCCATTGCGGCGCAATCTCTGCCGTGAGCCCCAGGAGACTCATGCCCCATCCAAGCCTGTCGGGGCGGTTGAAACTCCCGCCGTCTCATGCGAGAACGAGGCCCTATCGCTGGAGTATGCCGTAGTAGACCCCTCTGATATGCCTGAAGGTGGCTCCGACATGTGGATCTTCAAATGTTTGTAGGTGTTTGTAAATGTATTTTTCCTAATAAAAAAATGTGATTGTTTTTCAGTTTTTAAATGTTAGGTTAAAATTTGAAAGTTATTTCGTTACTTATAAATAGTTAAAAAATAATTTTAAAAAATGTCAGTTATTTATTTATTTTAGGAATATGACGTAAAAACTTATTGTGATTTTTGTTTTGGAAAATATTCTCGCTTTTTCTGTTTTGAAATTTGAAATGAGATTCGAAAACTTACTTTGTCATGTATAAAATTCTTATAACTCTAACCACATCGGCTCTTCTTTGTCTTCCTCGAACTAGTCATGGACTCTAACCATATCGGGTCTTCTCCGTCTTCTTCGAGCTAGTCATGGACATGTTTGCACAACCCACGAGTTTGCATGAGATTAGACGGCTTAAAAATGCTCTCTAAGAAAAAGACCTAGCCGTCATACTACTATAGCCTCATCTTGCTCCTTGCTCCGCCGGTGGCGCCATGACCTCCAACCATGGACGTCGCCGGTAGTAACCACCTCTCCCTCCTCCCCCTCCCCATCTTGTGATTTGTTGTCTCCTTACCCCCTCCTCCTCCTCCTCCTCCTCCTCCTCCTCCTCCTCCTCCTCCTCCTCCTCCTTCTTCTTCTTCTTCTTTGAGTTCTTTCTTCCAAAGTTTGGGGAAGCAGATCCGCCTATGGAATTTGCTGGGTTGCAAGGGATGCTCTTGTCGGCCTGTGGCCGATGACTCGGCACCTTGTCTTCCTCTGCGCTTCCTCGGCCCCTCGTATCTCGTATGTTCTTGGGTCGAATTTGGGCGAGACCGTGTTCTGGGTGTGTTATCGTCCCAGTTCCGGCTCGTCGGAGCTTCCCCTTGCTCGTGGCTAATGGTGCCTCATCATCGTCTGCTCGTCAGAACCTTTTATTCGAGCTTGCTGTTGGTCGTAGATTTAGATGGCATTTCTTGATCTACTTTGGTCATGTTTGGTTGGTTCCGGCCCAGAGCTTGGGGCTCGTGTCCTTGTCTTCGACTCTCCACTACTGCAACTGCTGCTGAAGTCTCTCCAGAGCTTTGGCGACTATTCTGCCTCCTCCGGTCTCTCTAAGCTTTGTGGCTGGTTCCTATATTGTCATGGTTCCGTGTTGGTAGGGCTGGTTCGCCTTCCCAGAGTATGGAGGCTGTTTGTGGGTTCCTCGGTTCGTTGTAGTGACGTGAGTTCCTCCGCTAACCTTTTCTGCTTCTTGGGACCTTTGTTTGGGGGGAGTTCAAGCTCGTACGCTAGATTTGGTTACTGGTCAAATATGGTTTTGCGCTCTTTCCGGGTCTGCCTTTACTCGTGTTCGGTATTATTACAGGCCTTTCCTTGAGAGTACTCGTTTGATGTTAGCCGACGAGGGGTTACCGGTTTCAATATCGGAACGCTCAGCTCGAGTTCCAGTCTCGGATCCCCAGATTATGGAGGGGTCAGTCTTCAGCCAATGGTGTAGTGGTGGATGCAGGGTTGCTATTCCTTTTCGGACCCGTTTGTGATGGTTCTCAAGCGGCTTGTTTTAGATTTACCATGGTAAACGATTCTTGATCATTGGGATCTTCGATTCGTTGTGAATCTGGTCTCTTCCCTCATAGTTGCGGATGGTCGGAAGCTCGGTGGTAATGTTTCGCTTCTCTACAGGTTTTGGTGTCAAATTTCCAGGTTCAGGCTGGCTCGTGCTCGATATAACTATAGGCCTTCCCCTTCAGGTCCTCGTATGGTGTTGGCCGACGAGGGGTTACCGGTCTCGGTTTCGGAACGCTCACCTCGGGTCCAGTCTTGGATCCCTGGATGTGTTGACTTTTTACTGCCTACTTGTTGGAGTGTGTTGGTCGGAAGCTCGGTCGTGGTGTTGCGCTTGTCTATTGGCTTTGGTGACAGATTTGACTGAGTTCGGGTTGGTTCGTGCTTGGTATAACTACAAGTCTTTCCCTTTAGGGTCCTCGCTTGGTGTTGGCCGGCGAAGGGTTACCGGTCTCGCTTTCGGAACGCTCAGCTTGAATTCCAGCCTCGGATTCCCGGTAGTGATGTCTTGCTGCTGCCTTCTTGGAAGTTTGTGCTCGTTCTCGGTAGAAATACCGTTCCTCCCCCTTTGGGGCCTTTCTCGGTGTAGATCAGAATTGAGTTTTGGAGGACTGAGTTCGAGCTCCACTGTCAGCAATCGAGCTGACTTTGGATGCTTTCATCGATCTATTTTTTCTTTGGACCTGCTACAACTTGGGTGGTTGTGTTTTTAGCTCTTAATGGTTGGAAAATATAAGTACCAAGAACTTTTCATTTATCGTTCTGAGATTCATGGTCGGAAATTAGGGTATTAGGCCTCTCTTACTGCTTTTTCTTGTTCTTCATGTTTATGAAATTTGGTCAGTAGACCTCGTTTATCTTGTTTGCACTCATGTTGGGTTGCTAGTTGTGATTGTTGGTTTCATAGGTCTGTTTAGACCCTTTCATTATTGTTTTTCATGATTGAGATTGTCACGAGGTTGAGCTATAATGCCAGCGCTGAGTCTGTTTATTGGTTTCACCTTCAAGCCTGTAGTTATACTATTTTGTACTCTTCCGTTACTTCATGAGAGGTTTCATTTTATATATTGTTTGTTGATAAAAAAAAGAATCACGGACATATTAAAGCGAAAATGTTTTTTTTTGGGTAAAAAATTGGAAAATTACAGCTATGAAACGAAACAGAGTGAAACAAAGTTAAATGTGTAACACAAAATATTTTGGGGCAAACTGGGCTTTTACAAGCACGTCACGTGATCATGGGCCCAACATATCCGTTCATAATTGCTCCAAAATTGGAAAAAAAGATGATCAATTATTAGACTTCGTTCCCATTTTATCCACTGTCACGGAAAGCCGCCAAATAAAAGAGACACCACACAACAATCACTCAGTGTAGCCACAACGGGTTACCAATATACGCGACTCATGATCCGCGACCGTGGTTTAGTGAGTCGTAAATTACGAATCGCACCATTGTAGATATAATCGCGTGTGATTCACGACTCATTAAACCGTAAGTTGCTGGTTCTTTTCCTTTACCGGTTGTAATTCTTGTTCAATTCTGTAGTGACTCTTGTGGTTTTAGTTGTTGTATCTTTGGTTGTAACCTCAGGTTGTTGAGGATTCTGTGTTGAGGTTCCTGATTCGGAATGTTCGTAGCTTGTTTTCACCTCTTGCTTTTTACTTCAAAGAGCAAGTTCGATTTAAATTTGTCTTTGCTGATAAAAAAAAGTTGCGGGTCGTGGGTTGCGACTCGCGACTCACAATCACGAGTCGTGAGTCGCTCGATCCATGTATTCGACCACCTAATCAGAATGTGTCATATGTCCTATTAATATTAATATTTATTAAATTTTAATTCAATTGTTAATAAATTTAAACCCGATTTTGTGCAAACGGTGTTCATAATTTGTAAATTTATAGTCATTAGGTTCATATTGTTCTATAAAATTTATTTTCTGTCTTTGATCACAAAAAAACTTTGATTTACACTTTGAATCGAAAAAACGAATAAAAACCCAGCATTTACTTAGAACCATGAGCCCCTTAGTGAGTTTCATTATTGTGGAACACAGTTTAATTTACGGGGTTGAGACTTATCTAGTCAGCATAAACCCCAAACCTTGAGTCTCACCACTGTACATACTCTCACAAGCACACAACGAAGCACAATTCTGAGCCGGAGTGTCTCTGCATCGCTCAGAGCTCATCGACCATGGCGTTCTCCTCCTCCTCCTCCTCCTCCTCTGTCTCCCATTTCCGTTCCCTTACGATACCCGTTTGGTCACATCTATCTTATGCTCCATTCATTTCATCAAATATGGATCAAGTTTGACGGCTCGTTCATTGCCCCCTCCGTGTCAAGTTGTCACCCATAATAAATACACAACTACAAGCAAAATTCGAAGATAAGTTTGAATTCGGTCAACATCTCTAAATACAGTCCTTTGAATAGTGACAATAGTCTATCACCACAACTTGGTCACTAGTTAAGAGTATGTCCTTTCAATGTGTGTCAACAAAACTCTATTTATAGGCCATTTTCATTTCTCTTCCCATCTCAAAAGCAAATATATCATGAAACCTTCCGTTTTTCTCCTCATTCTCGTCTTCTCTAATGCCGCCACCTTGCTCCACCTCGCACACACCGACACGTGCCAAGTCGATGACTACCGAGGACTATTAGGTTTCAAGTCCGTGTCAATCTTGATGCTCATAGCTCAATCACGAATCTCCAGATGTCTAATCATCGTTTGTAATAAAAGTAAAGCGGTTTAGTATTACTTATGTGTTGAAGTAATACATTGAAGTGTATTATGATCTGTGTACACCATGCGAAATAGAACCATAGATCAAGACGAATCACACTTGATGAGTTCTTGATCAATAAAGCTTCAAAAAAAACGATTAGTATGAAAGATGACTTTTATGACTTACGTTTTATTAGTCACTTGAATGAGATTTCAGAGTCTGATCATATATATCATGTGGAACATGATATTGGATGACCCGGCCTGAATATGTGTTATAGATGAAGTCATGAACATATCCAGTGTCGTAGCTTGTCATGTATCCTTAGACTAAGAAGTTTTTGTGATTATATATTATGTCGTAGCTTGTCATATTTCTAATATTTTATGTTATTAGTTTAGGATACGTATGAATTTTTATCTTCGTCATTTTCAATTTGAACACTCTTATATAATTTCTCTAACTGAATTTACACGTTTAAATACATGATTGGTGGCACTATCTGTATACTATTCGCACCCAAGGTTGTAAAAAACGTTAGGCGCTAGGCGGGGATTAATCGGATTATTATTTTATTATTTTTTATTATATATTATCAAAATCTACATTATACTATATAAAAATATTAATAATATCGAACATTAAATATATTAAAAACATAAATAGTCTACTAAACTAAAAACATTATACAGTTCTTAAAAAAATATCAATAAGTATGACCATCAACTAGCATAATATTATGGTTTCACTTGATTTGTAGAAGGTCAGAAACTTTTTTTTTAACTACGAATCCGACCCGACGCCTGATCGGCCCGTTCAATTAATCGGTCAGATGGTGATTAATCGGCCGAATCTGGGATTAATCGGTCATATTCCTTCCAAATGGTCTGAAACGCCTTAATAGAATAAATCGGGTCGACAGAACCCATTTTAACGCCTCCGGACGGAGATTTTTCCAACATTGTATTCGCACCCGATCTCTCTCCCTCAATTATCAATTATCAATTATCAGCCTTCGTTTTCATTTTCCACTGTTTCGAAAAGCCGCCAAATAGAAGAGACACCACACAACACTCACTCACACGCACACAACGAAGCGCGATTCTGAGTCGGAGCGTCTCTGCATCGCTCGGAGCTCTCAGAGCTCATCGGCCATGGCCTTCTCCTCCTCCTCCTCCGTCTCCCAATCTTCCCACATTCTCTCGCCGTCCACCGCCTTGTCTTGCTCGGTCAGGACCAAATCCGCTCCCTCTCGCTCTCGATGCCGACCCTTCCCTCTTCTTCATCGCTCTCCTCTCGTTTTCAGGTAACGGATCTAATTCTCTTCGTTTCATCTCCTCAATTTGTCACACGGATCGTATCAGAAGCTGTAATCTTCAGTTTCGTTGGTTTCTGGAATCTTTTGGTGATGATTTTTACTTTCTGAAGCGATGAAGTTTGTGTTAGTGTTTGTATTGTATTCTGAGCAAAACAGCTGAAATGTTGAATTAACTGATTGAATTTTGTTAATTTGTTTTCAATTTTGGTTAGCTTTTCGTTGATTTGTTAGACCAGCTTGGTTGCTAAATTTGGATCAAATCAGTGTTTTGCAATTGAATGTTTCCTGTGATCGTCAAAAGCTACACGCCTTTTTGTTTCTTTGTTTTATGTTTAAAAGCCAATTGATGAATTAGAAAATTTAAGGGAGTTGGGTTGGGTATTTGGCTGTTCTAGAGAAAGCATTTTTCAAGCTGATGCTGTAATAGAATAGAAACTGTCATAGGCTCTGATGGTTACTGAAATTTGGCTAAGGTTGTAATTATTGTTTGAACTTAAATAGTATTGTTAAAACTGTTTAGTGTTTCTTTATAAGCATGACTTCTCTAGGTGGATTGTTGTTAGTTCACTAGGCTGAAGGAGTAGTTTAGTTGATCAATAAAGAGAGTAGCAAATGGTTGATGATAAGTTCAACAATATTGATTGGAAATTATGAGTTTGCCACGTATTAGCGGGATCAATACATTGTTAACCTAGAAAAATGCGTTATTTGAGTTTCCTTTGCTGCCCATATCTTGTCAGTATTTAGATAGCATATTTTCTATTTAGTTGCAGGGAGGGTTTGTTAACAAGCATTTATGTTGAACCCGAATAGCCCAATGTAATGCTTATCCTATTACTAGTTGATTTATATTGGTATATATCAATTGTTTGTTATAGCGATGCATCATTTCTGTAATCAATATCATCTTTCTAGTTACAAGGAAATTTGGCTCTCATTTCTTTGAATTCATGATGATATTTTACGCTATATTTTTTGCCTCTACAAGGATGAATTTAGTTTCTCATCGGGGAAGAAGAGAGTTTTCAAATTTCCACGCGGTTAATTCAGCCACAGGTTAGTTTTTATTTTCTTATATTTTCTAATAGGCGTCTTGTGAAAGTTCTTGTAATATATTCACTGTTTCCTTGTTGCTTACTGTCAGATGTTTCATTGGACAAGTCAGCTGAAGAAACTCAACTTCCCAAAGGTGACATGTGGGCAGTCCATAAATTTGGTGGCACCTGTGTGGGAAGTTCAGAAAGAATTAAGAATGTTGCAGATTTAATAATTAAAGACGACACTGAAAGAAAGTTGGTAGTTGTATCTGCAATGTCAAAGGTGACAGATATGATGTATGACCTCATAGAAAAGGCCCAATGTCGTGATGAATCTTACGTGGCAGCATTGGATGCTGTTATGGAAAAGCACAGTTTAACAGCCCTTGATCTACTAGATATAGATGCTCTTGAGAGTTTCTTGTCACGGCTGCATCATGATATCAGTAACCTTAAAGCAATGCTTCGCGCAATATATATAGGTATCATAATAACGTCTCTTCCCTCTCTTAATCAGTTGATTCATGTTCATTTTTGGAATCATTTTCAGTCCTAAATGTTTAACAAACAATTGACGTATTGTGTTTTAGCATTAGTTTTAAAAATCTCTTGAGGCGAGGCGGTAAAAAATTGCCTCTGAGGCTACGCCTCAAACTTACACATCATACTGTTTAGGTGCCACCGAGGCTTACGCCTCGCTGTCGTAAGTACCTGAGGTTTATGAAGCTCACACCTCATATATTGGAACAAATTTGGTTGTATTAAAAGGCCATTGTGGGGCATATTTTGTTTAGTATTAGAATTTCTTTGGGTCTTTTAGAGTTCTTAAAAAGATGAACAAAACTCTAAATAGCCTAAAGATAAACACTCTTAGAGCAAGACTCCTTCTCTTCTCTCTCATCTCCCCAAGTCACGACAACACTCCTCTTCCCTCATTTCTCTGCATCCTTTCACTCTCTTTCTATTAGAGGCAATGACTAAATATTTCCTCATGATTTAGCGTGCTTTTATTTCATTATTGGTGCTGATTTTTATTTTCCATTTTGTTTTTAGTTGCTGAGTTTTAAATTAGGAGTGAAAGTGGAAAAAAATAAGGGACATCAAACATAGAATATGTTTTCCTTATGTTTGGACTTTGAATCTATTTTTCGTCTTCAATTAAGAACTTTTGTTATAATGAATTTGTATGATTTTAAGACATAATTTCTAATTTGGTGATTTTTTGACTGTTATGAAATTAAATGGTTTGTTATGAATATTGAATGGTATGAGATTTATGAAATTTTATGAATTTATTGTTCTTATTATTGAAACCTACGTCTCGTGAGGGTAAAAGAAAACGCCCCGGTTCCTGATTCTAGAATAGTGGTTATGAGCAAGTATATTAGTGGAGAGGATAGATGGTGTAAGTTAAAAGAAGAGAGTAATGCAGGAAAATGTTTTAGTATAAGTACGGTTGAAAATGAAGGAATCACTAGCAGAAAAAGCTTTATACCTTCCCCTTCATTAACTTGGATGGGTTATTTGTAAAGAATGATAAATTAAAGAAAATGAAGCTTTGCACTAGATAGATTATGGAGTTCAAATGGAGTATCATGCGACTCTTGAATGGGCAGGAAAGTTGAAGGCCGGTTCTGTTTTTTGATATTGAATGTTGGTAGTGAAGGAAAAACATATTGTTTCTTATAAGTTTGCTACACTTGGGAAATGAAAATTGGTAAAGGGATGTTTGTCACTATCATTCTCTCTCATCACCCCTTGCATATATATAGACACACATGCAATTGCATGTACATTATTTTATACATCACCATCTCCCTCTGGCATTTGTTACAGATGCTTTGTCAAGCTTTACAGATTTTTTTTAAATATTACTCTAGTTATAGAAACGCCATATGTAGTATTGGGTTTAGTCGTGACATTTAGCTTTAGCCATGTATTAAATCTAAATGGTTCTTGTATTTGATTCCCTGATTACTTGTTTGTATTAATCGCTAGATTTATTTATTTCTCATGTATATTATTACCTCTTACATGCTTTGTGCATTACAGCTGGTCATGCGACAGAATCCTTCACAGATTTTGTTGTGGGACATGGAGAGCTGTGGTCTGCTCAGCTGTTATCACTTGTTATTAAAAAGGTTTGGTGGCTGTTTGCTTATTAATTTGAAGAATGAAGAGGTAGCTGTTGGCTGCAACATTTTGAAGTTATTTTATCTGTTCGCTTGTTTATTTATATATTGCAGAATGGAGTTGATAGCACCTGGATGGACACCAGGGAGGTCCTGGTTGTTAATCCTACAAGTTCTAATCAAGTCGATCCGGATTTTATGGCATCTGAGCAAAGACTTGAAAAATGGTACTCCCAGAATTCATCTAAGACAATCATAGCTACTGGTTTTATTGCTAGTACACCTCAAAACATTCCTACAACTTTGAAAAGAGATGGAAGTGACTTCTCTGCAGCAATCATGGGTGCCCTATTCAGGGCTCGTCAGGTCACAATTTGGACGGATGTGGATGGTGTGTACAGTGCAGACCCTAGAAAAGGTATCTACTGCCAATATTTGTGTTCTTTTTGTTCGAAGTCCTATAATCAACTCTGTTAGAAGTTCAATTTGCACATTTTCTGATCAAAATATATTAAGAGCTACCTCTGTTTAAATAGGGTGTGTTTTATTATCACTTGAGTGAAGAGTTGCTTAAGTTGTTAGTGACAACTATATTTGGGGTATGATTCAGCTCTAATGACATCTTCCTCTGCAGTTAGTGAAGCTGTGGTTTTGAAGACATTGTCTTACCAAGAAGCCTGGGAAATGGTGAACTTGACTACTCTTTTCAAACTCATCAATTTGCTTAAACTGGTATAAATATTTCTAATACATGACAATGCATGCATGTGCAGTCATATTTTGGGGCAAATGTCTTACATCCACGAACCATAATTCCCGTTATGCAATATGATATTCCAATTGTAATAAGGAATATCTTCAATCTCTCTGCACCTGGAACAAAGATTTGCCGTTCTACTGTTGATGAGAGTGAAGATGGCCAAAGTATTGAGTCTTTTGTCAAAGGCTTTGCAACAATAGACAATTTGGCCATTGTTAATGTTGAGGGGTAAGATGTGAATTACAGTTTCCTGCTACTCATTCTCTCCGTGCTTTCTAGTATCTTTGATTTTAAATTTTTCTCATCCCTTTTTATGTACCTTCAGTGTTTCTTCTCTCTTTTCAGAACCGGTATGGCTGGTGTTCCAGGTACAGCCAGTGCTATTTTTGGTGCTGTGAAAGATGTTGGTGCTAATGTCATTATGATATCTCAGGTATGCTCACTCTTTTTTAAAAGCATTGTCATAGTTTCTGGATTAGTTTAAATGATTCCTTATGGTTGATTTTATTTCAGGCCAGTAGTGAGCATTCTGTGTGCTTTGCAGTGCCTGAGAAGGAGGTACAAGCTGTTGCTAAGGCATTACAATCTAGATTTCGTGAAGCTCTAGATGCTGGACGCCTGTCTCAGGTTCTTACACTTGATTTGATTGAACGTTTGGACTACATTAATTGCTGCTTATTCTATGTACTGAATGCTATAGGGTTTTGCTTGTTTAGTGTACCTCAGTGCAATATAGTTCCTAGTGTTTCCTTCAAAATGGGGGAGGTCATTACCCTTTTCTTCTCCTTATATTCTACACCATTTCCTTTTTGTTAGTCCCTCCTGTTATGCATTCAGTAGTAATTGGAAAGAAAACAATCTTGGGCCTATGTTCCCTTTGTTTTGCCCCACATCCTTTATGTGAGTGCGTGAAGAGGAGTATTGGGGTATCCCATATTGAAAGCGTGCAGAGCTCTAGATCACTTGATATACAAGTAGTTGGGTTCTCACTACATGTTTAAACTTTTGGGTTGATGTATGGGCATGCTTATCTATTTCCTTTCCTTCTATATTAATTCAAATATTTTCAGGTTGCAATCATTCCAAACTGTAGCATATTGGCTGCAGTTGGCCAAAATATGGCAAGTACTCCAGGAGTAAGTGCAACCCTTTTCAATGCTCTTGCAAAGGTTAGTGCCTTCAAAACAAGAATTGTTGTTGCTTTATTCCAGGCAGTCTTTATTCCAGTTTTAGGTAGTATGCCACCATTGCACATTTGAAGGTGATACATATACTGTGTGGTGCACTGGCACTGGGCATTACCTTGATTTAACTCATTTTTTTTTTTGTTAAAGACATGTTCCAATGTGTTATTCTCCTGTGCAGGCTAATATTAATATCCGTGCTATAGCTCAAGGTTGCTCAGAGTACAATATTACCGTTGTACTTGATCGGCAAGATTGCATAAGGGCCCTAAGAGCTGTCCACTCAAGATTTTATCTTTCAAGAACCACTATAGCAATGGGGATTGTTGGACCTGGATTAATTGGCGCTACATTACTTGAACAGTTAAAGGATCAGGTAAATTTCAATATCTTCTATTCCTTATGATTTTATCGTATTTTTATTATGGGGGGAATTCCTTAAAACTGCCCAAATAGATTGCCACAAATGGAAAACTACCTACTGGATAAATGAACTTTAAGATTCTTTTTGCTTACGGAGCATTACAATTTACAACGACTACAACTTAGTCATTTTCCCAATCAATCTGGGCTGGCTCTGTTGGGTTTTAGGATACATACAAGCAGCAAAAAGTAAAAATATAATTTATAAAACCCAAACCAGGATCCATGTGATTTGATTAATCGATAAGGAGAACGAACCTGAAATCATCTCTTGTACAACCTTAATCGGCACCTCTCCGGGTGTTGACAGTTACCGAGTTTTAGTTACTTGCCTAAGACTATATAGGCTTAAGTTTTTAGGAGTATAGTGTATTGCTATGAAAAATGAGTTGGACTCAAAACTTCTTTTTTGATGATTTTGGACTTGCGCCTAGTTGATTTAGGCAGCAATGCAACAGTTTTTGTTGTACCTACTTTAACATGCTGAAGATTGAGAACTGTAATGTAATATCCGTAAGCAAACCAAGATCAAATGAACAACATTTTATTGTTTATTTGAACTGTTAAACTGAGCAGGTTTCATACCAATCACATTTGTTCCTAGTTCATTGGACATGTAGCTTGCAGTTCCAATCTGTCTATCGAAGTGAAGTAGGGTTTTCTGGACAAGATTATAAATTTGTATTTCTTTTGGGTAGCTTAGATGTAAATTGTTGCTTAGCTGACTGCTAAGGTGCATGCTTTAAATTGTAAGCTTGATTCTAGAAACTCGATGCATTTTTTTCTTCTTCTTATAGGCAGCAACTCTTAAGGAAGATTTCAACATTGATTTGAGGGTTATGGGAATCACTGGCTCGAGGACAATGCTTCTGAGTGATACGTAAGTTCCATTGTTTCAACTGAACTGATATTTTCATGCATTCAAATGTTTGCCGTTATTAACCTGTTATTGACTGGAATAGAACAGACCATGTCCACCTTAAGTTATATGGTTTGAAAAGCATGTTCACATTAGATGAACGGGGGGGGGGGGGGGGGGGGGGGGGGGGGGGGGGGGGTGTAAATAGGTACATTCACCTTTTTTACTCCTTATATATATAATTTGCTGTATAAAATAAGGTATTCCCACCGATTTATATTTCCAAATTTGAGTGCTTCTCTGTTGGACTTGGACTCAGTTTTGGGATTCAAGATATATGATTTTAGTTATGGCTGCCAAGTTTGTACCAATGTCTTTTTCAGGAACCACCCATGATCCATGATCTGTTCTGGCTTATCACCAATTTTGACCATTACCATTAGATCTGCGTGCAACTTTCTATAGCGATTGACTAACCGCTACTAATTTTCTTTTTTTCATCCCCAACAAGAATCTGTATAAGCAAGGAGAAATGGGGATGTTCAAATGTAACTATAAATAATACTGTGGTGCAGGATATCACTTATTATGCATTCTAGTGTATGTGATACGTAACAAATATGCAAAGCAGGAAAAGAGAAGGAACAATGGGATTCATATCTTCACAGGCGTGAAACTAGACTTGATTACTTATGTTTGCTCCACTACAGAATGCGGCAATTTTCTACAAATGATAAGGAACCTGAAATCTTTATGATCTATTGTAGGGGGATTGAGTTGTCTAAATGGAAAGAGCTTCAGAAGGAGAAAGGAGAAGTGGCTAATATGGAAAAATTTATCGAACATGTGCATAGAAATCACTTTATTCCAAATACTGTTTTGGTAGATTGCACAGCAGATTCGATTGTTGCAGGCTATTATTATGATTGGTTGCGGAAAGGAATTCATGTTATCACTCCTAATAAGAAGGCAAATTCAGGACCGCTTGATCAGGTAAAAATACTATTTTTCTGGGTTTTTATTCTGCTTTTGTGTCTTCTATTCTTCAATTAGTCCCCATTATTGGAAGTCATTGATTTTCATCTGCCCAAAAATATGTTAGCTGATGTATTTGAAACTTATTAGAACAGAACTTTTCTGGTTTATGCATTACTGCTTATAAAGAAATTGTTATTTTTTGGAACTGCCTTTAGTTTTTTTTTTTGCCAATATGGATGTTGAACAAGGCAATAGCCGTGTTATCTGGTCCAACCTCTTCAACTTATCTCATGTGCGTATTATGTTATTGTACTTATTAAACTTGTTTGCTAAGTTACCTCCTTTTGTCGTTCTTAAACAACAACGCTGATGGTTCTCATGACATGTACCATTCCCACCCAGTATTTGAAGTTAAGGACTCTTCAGCGACAATCCTATACCCATTACTTTTATGAAGCCACTGTTGGAGCTGGTCTACCTATTATCAGCACTTTAAGGGGTCTTCTTGAAACTGGGGATAAAATATTGCGGATTGAAGGCATCTTCAGGTGATCTTATGTTGACAACTTCCTTTGCTATTATAAATTTCCTTTGTATTAAGATATCGTTTAACTTGAGTTCCATCCACGTTTTCTTGTCTCAGTGGCACCTTGAGTTATATCTTCAACAACTTCATAGGTAAACGAGCTTTCAGTGAGGTAGTTGCTGAAGCAAAACAGGCAGGTTACACCGAGCCAGATCCCAGAGATGACCTGTCTGGAACCGATGTTGCTAGAAAGGTATAGCGTCAATATCTTTTTAAATGGGAATCAAACATTAAAGTATATGATTGTTGTGCTACCAGATGTTGCCTAATGTCAAGTGGAGTCATTTTGTGATAATACCGTCCCTCAAAATAATCACTTGGAACAATTTGTTCTGGTTTTAGACAACAGTTCGCAACCTTTTCTTTTAGACTACTCTAGCTAATACTCCATCATTTCCAAAGTAAGTGTCCTCTTTCCTCATTTTCACAAAAATTAAGGATAAGTTATTTAGTAATGTACCTTTTCTCATTTACCCCTACGGGCTTTAACAAACTAAAGGGAGGTAACTTGTCATAGGGATATTAGTGACATAACTAACTAAAAAACTGTTTAATTCTAAAATATAGGAGTATTATTTATTCTCATTTTATTAATTTGGGTTAATTACCTTTTGTACCCCTTTTCTATTGGTTACATACTTTTTGTACCCCTGCGTTTTGTAACGTTCAATAACAGTCCCTCCGTTTTTTAGTAACTATCATTTAGTACCCTTTATGAATTGGTCAAAGATCATTTAATACCCCTTATGTATTTATAACAGAACATGTGATATCCCTTATGAATTGGTCACAGATCATCAAAATGGTGTAAACTTGACCAAAATTTTGTCCAGAGCGTTACCATTACATCAGGGTACTAAACGAGTGTTACCAATACATAAGGGGTACGAAAGGTACTTAACCCTGGGTGATCCCTTTATATAGGGTAGAAACCTACACGAATAAGGAAATAAACTAATATATGGAAGCCAAGTAGGTATAGGAAATTGCCAAAATCTATCCTAGCTCTAACAAAAATAAAGGGGTTAATTACCTTTAGTACCCCTTATGTATTGGTAACACTCATTTAGTACCCCTTATGCATTGGTAACGCATTGGACAAAATTTTGATCATGTTTACGCCATTTTGATGATCTATGACCAATTCAGATCAAGTTTACGCCATTTTGATGATCTATGACCTATTCATAAGGCATGTTATTGTTCTGTTACCAATACATGAGGGGTATTAAATGATATATACCCAATTCATAAGGGGTATAAAGGTGTGTTACCAAAACGTAAGGACTGTTATTGAAAGTTATAAAACTTTGGGGTGCTAACGATGAGTTACCAATTCAAAGGGGTACAAAAGGTAATTAACCCAAAATAAAGTGAACACTTGTTTTGGAACAATTGTTTTAGAGAAAATGGACATTTATTTTGGAACTAATGGGGTATAAAATTACATTCTCATCTTTTTCACTTATTATGCATAACTTCCTAAATGAAAAAGCTGATCCAAATATAAGATTTTATTTCAAAACGGATGGAGAATAATTGCTGTCACCAAACTTCTAAATCAGCTGTCATGTCGCTTGCAGGTGATCATTCTTGCGAGAGAATCAGGACTGAAGTTGGAACTAACCGATATAGCTATCGAGAGCCTCGTCCCAGAACCTCTAAGAGTGAGAACAACTTCACATCTCTCTCCCTCCCCAATCATACACAGCACACCACTGAGCTTAGTTTCACCTCTGATGATAATACCCTGCAGGCTAGTGCATCAGCTGACGAATTTATGCAGAAGCTGCCACAATTTGACCAGGACATGAGTACGAAACAACAAGAAGCTGCGGATGCCGGGGAAGTAAGTATGGAACTATTTTCTGCTATCTCTGGTTCACTAAATTAGGGTGTTAGTGCATGGCTATCCGCACATTCAATAGAAAGTTACACATCCTCTGAGGCTTCCTAATTATAAAAAAGGGATAATTGCAAAAAAGTACTCTGAGGTATTCATTTCTTTGCAACTTGTAGCCCTCTTCTTTGATAATTGCAGAAAAGACCCTAAACTTATCTGTTTGTTTCAATTTGTATAAAAATGATGATTTTACTGTTACAATTTAGATTTAAAAAATAGTAAGTAAAAAACAATTTTTTTTTTTAATTTTTCGTTTCTCTTAATTTTCTACCTGGGATATGAAAATTTGGATTTTTTGTTCTTTAATTATTACTTTTAAAATTTAAATTTGCAAAGGCAAAATCATCATTTTGAAACATATTTATACAAGCTGTAATAAAAAGACAAGTTCATGGAACTTTTTTGTAATTATCAAAGAGGAATACATGTTGCAAAAAGTGAACACCTCGGGGTTTTTTTTTTTTGTTGCAATTATCCCTTGAAAAAATAAGACATACTTTGAGACAGATAGAGTATTAAACCTTGAGACATGTGTTTGAAGGTCTTGAGATACGTGGGTGTGGTCGATGTGCTGAACCAGAAAGGCGTGGTTGAGCTGCAAAGGTACAAGAAAGATCATCCATTTGCACAGCTATCGGGATCTGATAACATCATCGCCTTCACAACCACGAGATACAAGGAGCAGCCCCTGATAGTCAGAGGGCCAGGAGCCGGGGCACAAGTCACTGCCGGTGGAATCTTCAGTGACATACTGCGCCTTGCCTCGTACCTTGGTGCCCCATCATAAGTTTCAAAGCAGCTGATGGTCATTTTGCTACCACCACTTGGCCCTTTGAAGTTTTATATTCTCGAAATGGCAAGTTTTGAACGTTATAGGCTAATCAAGTCACGAAGAAACTGTAACTTGTTTCTTTTGAGTTATAGTTCTTCTGAGAATTTAAGTGTGTTCTTCCGGTGGTATGATGAATCTCAGTGCAACTTGTAATCTTCATATTATGAATTTGAGGCAAAGGAAGTCAAGTTTGGCTTGACTGGTTGGTCAAGGCTATTGTTATTTTGTATGAGATTTGGTCACTTGTTTAGGAGCAGGTGTAGTCTGGGGCTTGATGATAAGGTTACTTTTGATCCATCTGGTTTAGAGATAGAAGTAGATATTTATTAAAGGGTTAATTCCTCCTCAACATCTATCTTAAAATCTTTTTTGCATCACTTCAATACCCTAAACTTTCATTAATTCATTTAGAGTATTTTAAATCTTTTTGTGTCACATCAGTATTCTAAACTTTTATTAATTCCATTTTAGTACCCATCGTTAATTTTACTCTAAATTTGGTTGTTAGTGATGGGTATTATGGTCATTTTACATGTTTTGGATGAAAAATCAGATGTAAAGGTAACGGTGGGTACTAAAATGGAATTAATAAAAGTTTAGGATACTGAGGTGACACAAAAAGATTTTAAGTACTCTAAATGAATCTAAATGAATTAATGAAAATTTATGAATCTAAATGAATTAATGAAAATTTAGAGTATTGAGGTAACACAAAAAGATTGGAAGTACTGTAAATAAAATATAAAAAAATTAGAATGCCAAGATAGAATTATCCTTTTATTAAATCATAGGAACCAGATTATAGAAAAGGAAAAAATCAGGAATGAGCATGGACAATTCTAAGTTCTCTCCTGTAATCATCGTGTCCTTGATATATACTAGATTATCTATCTGCGACTTCATCTTATGATGGGGCCTATTGGAATTTGAGAGGGGTAAGTTAGTGGGTGAAACGACTTTGTATTTGATGGAGGAGGTTGGTTAGCAGGTACTAGCCACGTGAAGGTCGGGATGTCTTTCCTCCACAACGTCATGTGTTCTCGAGGTAGACCTTTTGTTGCATAAATTACCAAAACTTATACATTCACGAGTGCATTTTAGAGATAGAGGTACTCAAACAAACTCATCAGTGAAATCATACAAATTTCGTCACTTTTATGCTAATTTCCAACTATTTTTAGAAGTCACAATTAGAAAATTAAACAAAAGGTAAAGTTCAATTAGAACGTAAAACTGAGGTAAAGTACAAAACTAGGAAATATATTTACTCCCATGAATAGAAAAGGACCTACTATTACAATTATTCCTTCAAAAAGTAAATACCTCACTCTTACAATTATTCCTTCAAATTTTCAGTTTATAAAATCTCTACTCATTATCCTCAACTCAAGTATATAGAAAGAGGATTAGTGCTAAAAGACTTTCCCAATTCTTTCATTCAGCTTCAACCTAAATAGAAAATAGGCTCAATTTCGACCGGTAATCAATACCTGAGCTGATATCATTTGTGTAAAGCTTTCTTGAAAAACATAAACAGAACAAACCAATATTGAGAATTCCATAAATTGTGCTGGACTGCTCAATGAACTCTAACTTGTGTGTGCATCGGTTGAAGCGAAAACACATTCAATTAATCAAGCAACAGAGATCTGTTGAGTAGCCCAAAAACGCACATGTTGACTTGCCGGAGTTCAAAATCTGACAACAGAGAAGGGTAGGGAACTATTCGTTACAGACCAGCCATTAAAATGACATCAATCCTCTTGGTCAATGAGAATGGTCGAGCCATTGCCGATGCCAATATCCATCAACGACGCCATTTCATCATCAAGCAACAAAGGTAACGGAGAACCCTGCATAAAAGTATAAAGAAAAACAATTGTTCAGTTCAGTTGCTAAGAAGGATTACAGCATGATCTTATTTTCAGCTTATGTGGTTATTGTTCAGTTCAGTTGACTAACTATGCAATAATACAGTGAATAAGTTGACAAACCTCTTCTTGAAGGAACAATTTCGGCCTGATTGACTTGAGCTTGAAAAAACTTTCGCAAAGCATCTTTAACTTGCCAACCTAAAATAAATACAACATGCTTTCAGCCAGATGTATTATGCATAGACATGGAGGACAAAAAATATAAGGGTGCTGATATTTACCGTAGTAGTAGCGGGTAACTTCTTTGTCATAGGGGGTTTCTCGCCAATAGATGCTCCCACACATTTCAGAGTGATAGCTAAAATGAAGATAGTACAAACTGTATGAAAATTTGTCGCAATTTGAAAAAAAAAGACAAACTTAGGATTAGTACCTAGGAGTCCTGAAGCCATTTTCTGAGGGCCTGATGCTCCAACTGTTGGCCTTTCATCCTCAATTCCATGCAACTTCTTAAGCTCAGAAAACCTGAAGTGGTTTTAGACTTTTAGGTCTATAATCAGGGATTATTCATAATTCACATTCGTTTGGTAATGTTCTCATCATACCCACCATCAAAACGGTACCAAAGTGCATGATGAATAAACGTCAAAAAGGACCCTGAGGTATTCATTTTTTTGCAATTTGTAGCCTCTTCTTTGGTAATGGCAAAAATTGTATCAAAATGACTATTTTACCCATACAATTTAATTTTTTTTAAAAACAAATTTTCATATCCTTAATTTTCTCTCTTTTTGTACTGTACAAATAGCAAGAAATTTCAGGGATGTGAAATTTTGGAATTTTGGTTTTTTTACTTATGACTTTTAAACTTAAAATCTCAAGGGTAAAATCATCATTTCGAAACAAATTTATACAAAGTGCAAATTATCCCGTAAATTAATGTAATCTTAGAAACACAATGATATACCAGATTAAATTGAGTTTAGTTTGACAAGAAGTTACTTCAAATGCTACTTTATCTTAGGTTGTTCATCCAATGAGCCACTCTAACTAGTGCATTTTTCCACTAAAAGTAAACCCAGTTCACCACATTATAATAACTACAGTTTCCAAAATTGATGATTATGATCTTATTACAATGTCAACATCATGGAAATAGTTATTGAGATGATTTTGATCTTCACAATATCCAACAAATTTCAGTAGCAAGAATTTTTTTTACCTGGGATGCAGTGTTCTAAGCTGTTCAGGATTGTCATGCAACTTTGACATAACCAAGCGAATATACCTGCAAAACGGCAAATATCATAGGATTTTTGAAATGAAATGAAATGAAATGTACAACAATGTATATTGATGTAGGATTTTTTTTTTGAGAAGTTGTACCAACAATGTATACTGAAAATTATGGTTATGAACCATAGTATAAACTCAAATGCAAGAATAAGCAAACAATAGCAAGAAGGATATTATTTCTAGAGAAGTTGAAGAACAGGTAATAGAAGAGGTGGCAATGCAAATGGAAATGCTTCCAATGAAAAAAAACTAGAGATACAAATAGATTTCCCATGTTAAAAGAAGAAAATGGAGGAAGGAAATAAGTCTTATTCGTACCGGATTTCAGATTCCTTTCTTTCTCGAGCACTAACCTGAAATATATGTCAGAAATGAAATATCCATTACGGTAAAGCTTAACAAAGAAGGGATGAGTGTAAATTCTAGGGTAACTTTATTAACACACCTTCAGCAACCTTTGATTCTCATATACACACTGTAAAGGAGAATGGTGAGTGTTTTCCTGATAAAACCATCACCTATACAGAGTGAATCCAGGTTCTTCGATTAATAACGAAAGGTGACAGTGTGTTACTGATAACCCCTCACCTTTAGGAGGTGTTTTGAGAATCAAAGGCCGTCGAATGGGTGTAAATAACGTTTTCCCAAAATTCTAGACTTTACCTCACTCCCATTTAGCATTTCCACTTTTGCTAAGCGTGCAATTAACACAAATCTTGTGTTACCACCTCTTGAAGAATCGGTTATTGGATTCTCAGAAAGCCTGATGTCCTTCACTCGAAATGATAAACAATCAGAATATAACAAAAAACCCAAAGGAAGTTTAAAAGCAGGTAGAGATTCAATTTCAGATCCAAAGGAGAGTACTCGTATAAACTGGACTCATTAAAGTAGAGGAAAAAAGATGAGAAAAGAAATCATTGTGTATCAGAATCAAAACTTGCACAACAAAAAAATATAGCATACAAATGCATTCACATATTCCAATAAAATGCATATTAAGATAAACACAACAGGTCAGATCCCAAAATATTACCGTCAACTTAGGGAATGAATTTAATGAGTCAATAGAGGCCAGATCCTCAATGTTGTTACCTCCTGAGGAATATAATGACCACTGATAAGATAACCAAATAGAAGGGACTATGAGAAACCATACCAAGTTTGGACACATTACCAACAAGAAGGGAACACAATGTTTCAAAACATGTGCCTCTATCAGGGTAAAGGATACGATTCAACTTGTTGTTATTTAGATAGAGCTGCTCCAAGCTGCATGAAGACAATCAAATCATAAAAAGGCCAATCAAAAGAAAAAGCTTCACAAAAAGTGAACACACACATTGTTCTGACCTTCTTAACTGAGAAAGCTTCAAGATTTCTTCCCATTCAGCTATGCAATTATGTTCTAAATTAAGAATTCGGAGAGAATCAAATCCTTGCACGGTAGAAGAGGATGCAAGCTGGGAAACGATCAGAAAATGGGTTTAAAACAAACATAGTAAAACGGGCACTTCAAAACGAGATAGAAAGAGTGTTTTATGTATACCTCTAATTTGCTTATATTATTCCCCATCAGATGTAGCTCTTCGATTGCTGGTAGCGAATGTTTGAGTATCTCAACCTGCCGTATCGAAATGCTGAAAAACTTTTTGGATAAATGGAGGGATAAACAAGACCAGAGAGAGGAATTAATGAATGGCTTACCTGCATCCAATCGACGCCGGTATTGTTCAAAACTAGAAGCCGGATGTTTTTTAGTTGAGGTAACTCCGCAACAACCCGTGTCATAAGATTGTTGGTTAAGTTAAGGGCTGAAAGGGCCGGTAACTGTTCGCAGATAGTGACAACATCCTAATAATGTTATTAAAACAAATGAGTCACTAAACAGAAAGTCCACCAAATAGCATCAAAATGTTATATATGCAAGACCAAGACAAGAGAACAAATAAAACCATACGAAGTCCCAAATGAAGGAATAAAATGACTTATCTTAACAGATAGAGTAAAAAATTAAATAAAAATAACAGAACACTCGTGGATCTATATATACATGAACCATTATACTATGTAAAATCTTGATGAATATAGATATACATTCTAGATGAGGATTTCATAGATGCCGGCATGCATAAGCCAAATTATCTTATTACTTAGTACGAGCAGAGGCTATTATAAACAGTGAATCTCCAGCATTATTAATTCTGTCTTCTCATTGTTGAAGAAAGGAAAATAAGAATACCCAAGACTTTGGAAATTAAATGCATAGCAAGAAGAACCACTCTATAATAAGCTAACTTCCAAATACTATTTCTCTGCACATTCATTTCTAACATAATATTGAAAAAAAATACATCATTGTTAATAGTTGTGTGAACAATGAGATGATGAACAAAACTTAGAATGCTATTCATGCGGTAAGACTTTTGCATTCTTCCAGAACTAAAATAGAAATAAAATACGTGGTTAATAACTTTGTAATGTACTTTATGATTTACATTCTGAGAAACATTAAAATTTTCTCCACATCTAAGGCCTAAGTTCCGAATTTGAAATTACATTTTCTCAGTTACTTTTAGCCATTAGAGGCAATTTCTCCATGTGTTTTCAAGAACTTGGCATGGCACTAAACTTCAATTCATGATGCAAGTAGGGCACAAACGACCTCTACTTCAAATATTTGAAGGTGCCATTCAGAATCAATTCACTAGCGGGTTTACTTTTCCCTTTACTTCCTCCAACTTATCTTTGATAATCAAATGATTACTATCAATATCACGTGTTTCTAAATCTACATCTATCTACAAATCTGCAGCCACAACTCTACTTCTACTTTTCTGGCTCTCCTCCTAGCAGAAACCAATGCGCCAAAATCTCAAATTGTATACAGACAATGCAATATCAATTTTGTGAATAAGAACTGAAAAATCCTCTTACAGTTCTATAAATTCCTAACGATAATAGGATGTGAAAAAAACACTAACTAGTATCACTGTCCTGACTTAAAATTCATCAAACCATAAACTGTATCATCACTTTCCCTTAAAACAAGGAAATGGAAACCAAAATGCAGAACTAACAGTCTTCTTTATGAAAATACCTTCCAGTCTGAGAGCAAATTTCCCGTCAAGTCAAGCTCTTTTAGCTCTGCAACAAAAGTATAATCAGATATGGTAACTAAGACTGCATCATATCAATAATACAGCATCATGAAGTTCAAATTATCACAGTGACCATAAGATTATGAACAACTTACTGGGGATGGTAGCACCAATCTCAGATGGGTCTCCAGCAGAGCTCACTCCCAAAGAAGAGAGTGAAACACCTATCAACTCATCAAATCGACTAACCTTGTCTTGAATCTTCTCCTTACCCACAAGCTCCACAGAAACACGCCTGTTACTAGCAGAAAACACATACATTTCATCTGCAATAAAAACCCCCAAAACCAGACCTTTTTTCTCAGCAACCAAACACTCCAAAACAAGCCTACACACTAAATTGATGACATAAATGGCATACCCTCTTCTTCTTTAGTCGAGCTGACCCGGTATCTGAGCTGGAGAGCTTCGAGCAACGAAATGCCATGGCTGAGGTTGTGGGTCCGAACAAACGACCCAGATTTCTCGGAGCTTGCCTGGAAGTACCGGACGCCATTGATGGAGCCGTCGTGCTTTCCCTCGGAGGGGTTGTCCCAGTTGACTCCGACCCATGTCCCCGAGTAGCCTTGTACTGGTCCGATGTACTTCACGGTGCCGATCCGACGAGTGTCGCCGATTGAGTGGACTCGTTGCCCGAGTCGGAATGTTCGGGTCGGGTCGGATGGGGAGAGGGGCTGGTCTTTCTGCATCTCGGATATGAGGCGGCGGCGGCGGCCGCAGTAAGCTCGTGTCCGGCGACGGCCGATCACAGAGAGGTTATTAGGGGCAGAGTGAAGCGAAGGGACTGAAGGGATTTTTAGCTCAATCACCTTCTTTCCTAAACCTTTTGTAAATCATACTTCCATAAAATGCCATTTGGTACGGTTTCAACCGGGACATCCAAAACATCATTCTCGTCCTCCTAGTCCTTTACCGGTGTAATACGCTCCGGCGGTTTCATGACCTGCCGAGTAACAGATCTGGCATAAGATGCTGACCAGCCCGTCGGATCTGCCTCGTGCGCGGCCGGGAGATGAGACCTCAAGTACAAGTCAGGCAGAGGAGCGGCGAGGTTTCTCGAGGGCTAGTGTGGTTCTCGATGGCTGGGCCGGTGCCGGTCGAGGGTGCCATCCACGTCGACGCTTTCGCCTTCTCCATGGATCAGGGCTCGTAGGGGACGACTGTGCCCAGTTGCGTTTGGGGCGAGAGGGGCTCCGGGATGACCGGCGTCGGCGAGCGGTCGATTTGCTGCTCGTATTGGCCGGGTCCCTGTGACTTGGATGAAGGCGATATGCCGTCTGAAACGGGAAAAGAGATGCCGTGGAGAAAGCCTGAGGCGGCCGGGGTCTCCTAGAGTGGTTGGGGAGGAGGCTGGTGGTCGGACGCCATGGAAATGGAATCGAAGGTGGTGGAGGAGGCTGGAAATGGAAGAGTTCAACCCTAAGGGTTCTTTTGTAACCATGTGGGTTCTCCGAGAGCGTTTTTATTAGATTGATTGATCATAGTTAAAACACATATTTAGTATTTAAAAATTATTCTAAGTGTGAAAATTTCTAAAAGGTAATGACAATAGCTAGCCATACACGACGTCATATATAATCTAGATAATTTAGAGAAATATTCAAGAATTATCTTGAACCTATCACATCCGATCATAACGTGAATATATTAATAACTGTGAATCATTAAATATTTGGATTTTTGTATAAAATTCTAGACGATAAATCTTATTCATCTAGGGTGTTTTGTTAAACACTAATATGCATCATCCATTTTAGATCTTTTAGTGTTATAAAGAGATGTTGAAGTTCATTTGCTCAGTATCATATAGTATAATTTTTTATATGACCAAATTTACTTATTTTCCTATTATATTCTAACATAAAAAAAGTTATCGATCAAATTCTCGTTTTAGGCCCCGATAATCATTGGGCCGGCCCTGATTATATGCGATGTTGTTTTCGTTAAATATGACGAATTTTATGTATGTCGTGTATAACGACATCTGGCGTAGTGACACTTGCTCAGCTCCCACACAATTTCGCTCCCTCTCACGCATTTCTCTCGTTGTCTCCTCTCTTCTTCCTCTTCTTCTCCGATATGAGCTCCGTTTATGTAACGATGGAGTCTGCGCAATCTGTTATGCTAATCTTTTGCGCGACATTCCTATTGATGTTCCTGGTCCCTTATCATTATGGAGCGTACAACAACATCATGTACATGTCGTCCAACTTGAGCCCTGAGGAGTTCCGCAACATAGTAGAAGGACTGTACGGATCTGTTGCGGTGTTTCTGGAGCTGGTAGCCACTGCTCTTTCTCTTCTGTCCAGACTCGCCGGAATATTTCATCAGCTGTACCACAGAACCATTTCTTCCTCGCAAGCCTATCAGTCATCCTCCTATCCTATTTCGTAAACCTGATCC